>LNAC01000277.1:596914-878670 GCA_002007465.1 Ailurus styani
GGGGAGGAGCCGGGAGGAAGGCTTGGAGACCGGCGTAAATGGAATGCCGGGGTTGGGGTGGTGGGAGACAGGCACCCGACGGAGGGCGCTGGAAGGTGGGATCTTGGGGGCCCCGGTGGGAACAGCCCGAAGAGGGGACGGTGGGTGAAGCGGCGGTGAGGGAGAGAGGAAGGGAGGGGGAGGGCCGGAGGGTGGGTCGCTGGGGAGGGGAGGGCAGAGGAGGGGAGGAGATGGAGCGAGGCCCTTGGAGGGTCTGCGGGGAATGGCCCTGGGGGCGCGGGAGGAGCAGCGGGCCAGGGGCGCGCCGAGGGGTGGTGCTGGTGGCTATTTCTGTATAATGGGCAAGTGGTGAAGACGTAACACGCCGAAATGGGGAAGGTAGGTGGGGCCGAGGGGACAAAATATATCCTATGACAGGCAAGTTCTTCTGTGGCTCGTAGGAACTACTACCGTGATGGCTCGGCTTAAAGGGGTAGTTGGCAGTTAGTGACCTTGCCGAGGTGAAGGGAGTTGGGCGGAGAGACAAAGATCAGTTACAGAATCCGCTGTGTGAGCGCAGAGCCTCCAGTCCTTCCCGGGGAGAGCCGGGGTTTGTGGTGAGGGGAGTGTTCTGCAGAGGCAATCGAGGAGACGCCGAACTGGAATTCTTGGGGGGGGGGATAATGGCTTCGGGGGTTCTGGAAGTTCCTGGAAATATGTGCAGAATTTTGCATCTATGAATAATTTTCTTGGGAAAGGGTCCATACTCGGTGTGACCCGTCCCCCCGCAAATGTTAAGAACTACTGGTGTAGAGATGGGCCGTTCAATTAAGGGAATGTACTAAAGGATTCTAAAGTGGGTGGTTCCTGCAGAAAATAGAGATGATCCTTTAAAGGCATATTACTGTTAGCTGAAAACCCTTATTTTTAATGTTTGATTTCACAATTTGGTGAACTTTTGCTGACCATTGCTTCTCTTCTGATGCATCCTTACATTTTAAGAAACTGTGATGAACACTTGAATTCAAAATTGTGATGGGAAAGGAGGATAATAGTAACCTTGTAGGAGAGAAGATTGCAACATTTCTCCGGGAGGGTTCTTTCTTTCCTAGTCCTTTCTGAAGATGATTCAAATATACTGTTGTGAATTGAGCTGCAGTGGGGAAAAAAAAAATCTTAGTTAATGAAACAATCAAAACCAAGACATCCTGCATCTCAGTTGTTTTGTAATATGGCAAGTGTTTAACTTTTTAGTTTGTATTTTACTGCAAACCAGAGATCTCACATATCACTTGAATTGTAGATTTGCTGCATTTTGCAGCAGGCCTGTATTAAATTTGTGAGGGATTTATACCGAACTGTGTGGTGTGTATGCTATTTTTTGTTTTCTTTTCCTGCTGTGATTTCAATTCAAGTCACCATCGCCACATTTCATTACATAGCAGTGTAGTTTGAAATTTATTCCAAAGTGATTGTTAGTTGGTAGGGTATGGTACATATTTCCTAACAAATCACTGAATTTTTCCTCAAAAATCTGATCTGTATTTGTAAAAATGTCGCTGTATAATCAGAATATGTATTGTTAACTACAGATAGAATAGCATATAATTTTTAAGTTTTAACTTTTTATTTGGAACTAATTTCAAGCTTATAGAAAAGTGGCAAGAATAAGAATAATACAAAGAAACTCCTGCAACCTTTACTCAGATTCACCTGTTACCATTTTACCCACTTATCACTAGATCTCTGTCAGTCACATGTACATAATATTTTTTTCCTGGACCACTTGAGGGTAAGTTACATTATGCCTCTTTATTCCTAATCCTCATGGAAAGCCATATACATTTTATATTTTAGCTTACTTGGCTTGCTTGGAATGAAGTTCTAGGAAAGAGTGGGTTAGTTTGGTTTTCAACAAAGGATATCAAAAATATCTAAGATGATCATCAAACTTTTTACTGTGTAAACAATACAGAAAGTGAGGCTGAGTGGTTTTCCTGTTTGGGATCAGATTCTGGAAGATATAATTGATTAATATGTTGGGATTTTTTCTTTGTAGCTAACCTTTTTACTATTATGCTTTCCTTTTACTCACTTTGAGTTCTGGGTGTCATCATTCATGTGTGCAGATCATAATAAAGAGAAAAACCTAGATATTGCAAAATTTAATTGTCTTAATATTAGAATAGTTGGAGGCATGCACAGTATGATCAAATTATGCTAGATATATTTGTGCCTCCTATAGGTACTCAAGAAAATATTAAATGAGTATCTAGAATCCATAATAGTTATAATTTATATTTATGTATGTATAACCATTTGATTTTAAATAAATCCCCAAAGGTCTATATGGGAGCCTTACCATTATGTTGTCTTAGAGGTCAAGACCTTTGTGACAGGAAAAATTTTAAGAAGTGAAACCTTTATAAATTTAATGTATAATAAAGAGATAAGGACTTCAATGAGACCATACTTGATTTTAATCCTAGCAGTGGACTATAGGGATGTAATGCAACTTCTAGAGAAGTGGAGATAATACCTACATCCCAAGGTGATGAGGAGTAAACGAATTAATGTAAAAATGGCAAAATATAGTATGTGACATATAACATTAGTGTCTGATAAATGTTAAGTTTTCTTTTTTCTTGGTTGGTGGTGAGATTTCTATATACTTAGAATCTTTCATAGGCTCTTAGGAGATACTAAAATTTATACTAAATTATTTTGATTTTCTTATGTAAAAGTTTTTTTGGGTACATACTTTTAAAAAGAAATGAGAAATTAAAAAATCAATTTTTTAATGCTTTTGAAGGACCCTGTGAATTTTTTAGAGTAAGCAGTTTTAAGCTGATGTTTAATTTTATGGTATTTTGGAGCCTAAGAATGGTGGTAGTAAATGTTTTTGATTTTTATATTGTCAAACAAGATATTTAAGTGAGGGTTAGCTGTCAGTTGTGGGATGGGTGCTGATGTAAAAATTTATAGATAAATTAATAATGCCATTTTATGAAGCAGTATTTAATTGTTGAGGATTTTATAGATTGAATTTTGTACAGCTTTCAACTTACCAGCTGGGCAAAATGTAATAGTAAATGCAGCAAGCTATATCAGTAGTACATTTCAGATTCACGTTGGACCTCCAGTTCTTCATGAGCAGCAAGTCTGCAGCAGTTAGTAGTGCCCTCTCTCCATAAATTGCCCTGCCTGTTTTCATTTAGTAGCTTGGAATCTGGAACTGCATGTCCTAATGTGCCTGACTGGATATCACTGTAGGGCATTTTTGGGACATGTGAATAGGTTTCTCTAAAAGTACTTAGCTGTAATTGGAATGAACTGTAGCTGGAAACTTTTTTGACAGAGGAAGAAGAGGTGGATTTTATGATATCATAGGCTACTGCTCTGCATTTTATTGATATTGATATTTTATCAAGTTGTTTATCAAGTTGTTTTAAATATAGGACAGATCAGGCATTTCTGTAAAGGAGAAAGGAGGTGTTAAAGATGTGTCACTGGGCATTCTGAATTGTCCATAGTGTGGTTGCGAGTTATAATTTTTGTGTTGATGTAAATGTAAAAAAATTTGTTGGTAAAAAAGGAGTAACTTCAGAAGGTTATCCAGTTACCTCACAGAGTGCTATTATAGACATAGTTTCATGTTTTAATTTATATAGATACTTATAATTGTGAAAGAGAGGCTTATAGAATACTTAAAATTGTATGGTCAGTTTTAAGCAAATAGGTGCTTTTATTTTTGTTTCTTCTTACAATTACCAATTAGAACTTAAAAAAATGTACTTTTATATCTTACTGTGCCTACTTCGTGGTATCAGCCACTAGTGTTACAGACTCTGATATTGAAGAACTCCTGTATATTTATTGCAGTGTTATTTATAATGGCCAAATTATGGAAGCAACCTAAAGGTCCGTCGACAGATGAATGGAT
This sequence comes from Ailurus styani, assembly GCA_002007465.1. Lineage (NCBI taxonomy): Eukaryota > Metazoa > Chordata > Mammalia > Carnivora > Ailuridae > Ailurus > Ailurus styani. Next base: position 600,837 of record LNAC01000277.1, read on the forward strand.
AAAGAAGAGGTGGTATATTTTTACAATGGAATATTATTCAGCCATGAATGAAATCTTGCCATTTGCAACAACATGAATGGATCTAGAGAATACAATGCTAAGTGAAATAAGCCAGTCAGAAAAAGACAAATACTGTATGATTTCACTCAGATGTGGAATTTAAGAAACAAAACAAATGAACAAAGGAAGAAAAAAAAGAGACAAACCAAAAATATAGACTCTTAACTGTAGAAGACAAGCAGGGGGATGGGTAAAGTAAGTGAAGAGGGTTAAGAGAACACTTATCATGAGCACCGAGTAATATATAGAATTGCTGAACCACAATATTGTATGCATGGAACTAATATAATGCCATATGTTACTTCCATTGGAATTAAACCCAAAAAACTCTAATATTGAAGAAACACATACAAGTCTATAGATGAGCATTTGTTATTTCTAGAGGCTTACACTAAATGATACAAAATAGGATGTTTCAGGTTTGGTGAGCATTTACTAAATAATGTTAAATTCTAGAAAGTAAGGGACACTAAGTCACTGAGATGCTTTTAGTGGTTTATTCACATTTTGACTTCCAAATGAATTTTTTCAGTTAAAAAAATGAATATTGGTTGAGTATGTATTTTTAGTTATAGCTGGTGTATTTTAGTACCATTTGACTACTCCTGCACTTTAGTCGTGTAAACTATTTGAATAAAATATAAATGTTTAAGTTTCATAATTTATCATTTTCAAGTTCTAATATAACTCATTTGCTTATGTTAAACAGGGAATTAATTTTTTTGAGCCATCTAGATATGTTAACTAATACCTAAAGCACCATAGGATTATAGAATTTTAGAGTTGAATGGGATTGTCTTATTTATTGTTGCATAACAAACTACCCTGGAAAGTTAGAGCTTAAAACAAACATTTATTATCTCAGTTTCTGTGGGTTAGAAATCTGGGTGCAGCTTATCTGGTGCTTGTGACTCAAGGTCTTTTTGAGTTTGCAGGTAAGCTATCACTGGGACTATGTTCTCATCTGAGAGTTTGCCTGGGGGAAGATCTGTTTCCAAGCTTATTCATACAGCTCTTGGCAAGATTCGTTTGCTTGGGGGATAAAAGAAAGGCCCCACTTTCTTTTGGGCTGTTGGCCAAAGGCCTCTCTCAGTTCTTAGCCATCTGGGCCTGTCCAAAGGGCAGCTCACAATATGGCAGCTAGAGTATGAAGCTGTTTGCTCTGCTTCAAAGTAAACAGGTGAGAGAATGAGAGCAGGTAACACCCAAGATGGAATTCGTGATCTTTTTGTAACCCAATATTGTGAGTGGTATCTCATTATTTCTGTTGTATTCTATTTGTTAGAGGCCGCCTGCCACAATGATTTTAGTTTACAGATTAAAAAAAAAGAAAGAGGACTCAAAGACACACAAAGTAATTTACCAAGGCTCAAAAGGTAATCTCCTGAAGAGCTTGGACTAAGATTTAAATTAAGTGATCCTCAGGCCTTGTGCCATTTCTACAGCATACGAGTCTTTTGGAAAATATAAAATTATTATAGATGCTGAGGCCACTGTTATAAGACCAATCAATCTGTCTATCTATTTATCTGTCTATCTCTGGAAAAGTTTCAAATTCATTTTGAATTGACTCCAGTTTGTCATCTTGAGAAAATGGTAGCTGTGTGTGTATATATAGGTGAATGTGTGTGTGTGTGTGTTTGTATTAAGAACCTCTACTTCTAGGAGAAAGTTTAATATTATAGTTTCATAGCATGAAAGTTTCTACCCAAGTGGTTGGATTTAGCTCTTTTGGTGCCTATCAAGACTATGTCGTTGCTTTTTAGATAATTTTTGGGGGGGTGATCTGTACATAATTTATTTTTCTTTATCTTATTATTGTTATTATTTTTAGTAGGTTCCATGCCCAGTGTGGGGCTTGAACTCACAATCCCTAGATCGAGAGTTGCATGCTCTACTGACTGAGCCAGCCAGGCGCCACCATAAATTATTTTATTTATTTATTTATTTACTTATTTACTTTTTAAAAGACTTTATTCCTTTATTTGAGATATAGAGAGCAAGAGACAGAGCACAAGCCGGGGGAGGGGCAGAGGGGAAGGAAAGCAGACTCCTCACTGAGCAGTGTCTGACTTGGGGCTCAATCCCAGGACCATGAGATCATGACCTGAGCCGCAGGCAGGTGCTTAACCCACTGAGCACCCAGACATCCCCCCCCCATAATTTATTTTTTATGTAAACTCTAATCATTATAAAAATCCATGATTTATTTGTTTGTTTATAGATTTGGGTTTTCTACCTTTCTTTGGTATCTATTTTTAAATTAAGTGTAGAAGAGACTTACCACATGAAAAGAAATACAACCATGCTGAGGAGGTCTGACTCAGAAGGAAATAAATCCAAATATAACAATGGGATGTGTTAGGACAGTGATTTCTTTTTCTGAAAATTTTATGTGAAATTTTTTGTGTGTGCTGTTTTTATAATGATGATAAACAAATCCACAAACAAAAAAAATCCAGCTAGGTAATCTTAACTGTGTACTCTTCTATACCACCTAGAGGAGTATGTGTAGGCTTAATTTAGCTTATAGAGTTTGGAAACAAAGCTGTTTAAAACTTTACTAGAGAGGGCACCTGGGTGGCTCAGTCAGTTAAGCCGTTGCCTTCGGCTCAGGTCATGGTCCCAGGGAATTGAGACCTGCATCGGGCTCCCTGCTTCGCAGGGAGCCTGCTTCTCCCTCTCCCTCTGCCTGCTGCTCTGCCTGCTTGTGATCTCTCTCTCTGTCAAATAAATAAATAAAATCTTAAAAAAAAATAAAACCTTACTAGAGAAAGGGGACTGATTAAATATTAATCTGAAATTTTTAGATTATTTTTAATAGCTTCACTTTTGCTGGAATTGTCTTAGAATTGGAGAACCAGAAGGGACATTTTTCAACCTAGATCTGCACTGTCCACTGTGGTAGCTACTAGTCACATATGGTTATTTAAATTTAAGTTAACATTAAAGAAAACTTAAAAAAACTTAAAGATTTACTTTCTTGGTTGCGTTAGCCACATTTCAGATGCTCAGTAGCCCTTTGTGGCTGGCTAGTGGCTACCGGATTAGACAGTGCAGATATAAAACACGTTTATCATCATAGAAAGTTCTATGTTGATCGAGACCGACTCCATTTTATATTTGATTTTGATCAACATGTGTTTAAAGTGCTAATCATTGAGATCACCAACTAAGTTGAACTTTGTTTCTTCATTTTCATTTTCCAGTTTTTGGAGCCGTGAGGGATACAGCAGTTTGGTCAATATTGTTTTAACATGCTTCAAATAAATCAGGTGAGTTTGTGTTAAGGCATGTCCTACTTAATATGGTGCTTGGGCCATTCATTGTGGAACATTTTATTTAACCCAGCTTTTCTATAACCATGACCCTGACCACTGCTTTATAGAGCGATTACATATTATGTATTTATTCTAGGAAACTGTGTAGGGCAGGTTGTTTAAGGATTATAGTAATAGTTCTGAAAGTTGTTAACTTTTGAGTGTGCAGATTACAGGGTATGTGTGGTCTTTTTGATGCTACATCCCTCCAGGACTTGGTGTATTCAGCATGTTTACAGTTGTGATCTAGCTTCAGTAGGTGGCAGTTTTGCAGACTGAAAGCATTTCTAGTGACAAATCTTGTGAAGCAGTTATATCAGTGTGTTAAAAAAAGTTCCTTTTCTAGGGCACTGGAAAAGGTTAGAAGGAAGTGCCTTGCTAAATAAACGTTAGCATACAATGTCTTAGACTCACTGAAAAAAAATGTTTTTCTTAGATCTTGATGTTTCTCCAAGAACTTTATCTTGGAGATAAAGGATAAATCTTACCCTTTCTGAACAAATAGGGCATTGTATTATAATATTAGAAAATATTTTGTTTTATTTCAGATTTTGTAAATTGAGAGAAAAGTAAGTAATTTGATTGTAAGAAGTAATGACTCTTTTGTGTGCGTGATTTGAGGAAGTAATACATGCCTGGCCCTACCCTGTTCAGTTCACCTTGCCTAAGTAATACTCTCTAGTGCCTGTGCATCATACACCATCTCTAAACCAATGACTTCTAAGTTCATACTTAGTCTAGATCTCTCCCCTGTGCTCTAGATCCATGTAGCAGTTACCAACCTGATCTCCTAACTTGGGTGTCTTTATACATCTCAGAATAAACATGGGCCCAGGAAAAAATCTAAATGTTTCAGTTCCCGGATTGGCAAGGTCATTCTCCTGCAGGGGCTTTGCATAGATTACCTCTGCCTGGGCCTCATTTTCCCTCCCCTGTTGTTGGCTCACTTGACTCCCAATCCTGCTATTTGCTCTCATAGTACCCTGCCCTTAATGACATTCTGACATTTGCAGTTGTATTCAAATATGTAATTGTTTGCTTAACATCTCTGTTCCTTATTAGACCATGTACTCCATGAAGGTAATGACTTTGGTTGTTTTATTTTTTAATCTCCCCAGGTCCTAGAATCGTTCTGATTGTGTATGGTTTTTCATATATTTGCTGAATAAGTGGATGGATGGTGCTAGGGTTGTCACTAAAGCAAGGAGATCTCCATTCTTTTCAACAATAATCACATAGTTGTTTTGTCAGTTTGGGTATTATATGCTTGCTTTACTCAGATGCCATTAACATAAAATTTCTTTCTTATGCAAAGTTGTTCTTTGATTGCTCCTTGTACTAGAAAATTTTCTTGTGCAATAAATATTGCTTTCATCAAAGATGTTGCTAATGTAGGTTTAAAGGAATCTTAAAGCTGTACTATGCTTAGTGCTTTTTGTACTTTCATAGTTGCTGTCAAATCCCATTGGATCCATTGATGGAGCTTAATGAGATGTGACTTGCAAACTATGTTGTAGGTTTGTGTTGATGCTAAATGTATGATACCTGCTGTTAATTATACAGGTACAATCAGAATAATTTGTTTCATATTCTACCATAGAGAGGTAGAAAGAATATTCATTTTATGCCAGTCAACATCACTGAAAATTATAGATTAGTCCTAATGAAGATTTACTGTCTGTACTACTGGTCATGTTGAATCAGGCCTTACAGACAATTTTAGGCAACATTCTGCAGGGCCACACGCAGCTCCCTATGCTTTGGCTAGAAATTGTACACTGTGCTTAGAGGTAAAATGCTTTGCTTGTAACACACATGTATTTCTAGACTCACCTCAGGATTCTCTCTTGTTATCGACTCAGTTTTATCCCCCCTAGATGTTCAAGTCTGAGGGGAAAGATTAATCTATTTTGGAATAGAAGTTATAGAGAAGACTTTCTCTTCAGCCAAACTTAAAGTCGCATTGAATTCTTAAACTTACGAATGATTGATGTTTTATCATTTTCATGATGACTGCTTTCCCATTAGAGTGTAGGCTCTAAAGATAAATGTGAAAAGGCATGGCAAGGTGATTGAAGCTGACACTTACCTTAAAGCAGTTGAGGTTTTTACTGTGTGATTTTCAACACTGCCTTTTTGATTAGTACTATTTTTTTGAGAGGTCTTTTTGCTTATTGTCTTAAAATGCCTGAATGGTACTAATACTATTCTTCCATGTGTATTCCTAGAACTACTTAAATACAAGGCTGTTGAAATATTTTACTTGCTGTTAATTCTACCTGACATGATTATTATCAGGGAACATGGAAATGTTCCATGTTCTATTATAGAAATGGCACTTCTACCTTTAAATTGTGCTCTTCATTTTTACTTTCGCCTTTTAAGAATGTGTGCTATCCATGTGCTACTCATGTAGAAAAACTAAGCAGTAGAGATAAGGAAAAAGAAAAAATCACAAATAATTCCATTGTTCTTTTACAGAGATAATCACTGCTAACATTTTGGGGTGTATACTTCTAGATTTTTTTTGTATGCAGGTATGTTTTTATGTGAATATATGTTACTTTAAAAAACTGGGATTATATAATATTTTGAAGTGACTTAATAATTTGTAGTTTGGAATTACTAAAATTTGTTTGATCAAACCCTTATTGTTAGACAGATTTTGTATTACAGTTAGTGCCACTGTGATTTTTTTTTCATTTTTTACATATAATTATGTTCCTTTGCCCATTATTTTCTTATAAGTAATTACCAGAGATGGAAATACTGGTCAAATGGGTATGCAAATTTTAAAGATATTTGATGCTACAATACTAAAAATACAAAATTATATGTTAGAATACCTGTTTTCTTACTTTCTTGACAGATTTTCAGTGTTTGCCAATTTGACAAAAAGTGATATTTTAATTTGCTTTTCTATGATTTGCTTCTATTTGTTGTTCTTTTGTGTTTTGTCTTTTTGTGAATTGTTTATATGTGTCTACTGGTAACTTTTCCTTTTTATTTATAAATAAAATTTTTTGGATTATACCCCCTTGAGAATTTTCTGAGCTAGTATTTATAATCATTACTTTATATTTTTCATTCATTATTCAACAAATAACTAGTGGGAACCTATGTTTCCAGGTTACTTTACTAAGTAGGAGTTTGGTATATTTTGGACCTTTCTCTCTGGTGATTAATTTAAACCCCCAGGGAAAGGAAGCCCATTTTAACATTAAGCTGTAGCAAACATAAATTAAGAAGGCACTTGTGCTGTGAAATATTATCTTTAAATGAGTGACTAAAATAAGGCAAAGTTTTTGGGATTAGTTGTTGAGGCAGACCTGACAGGGCATATGTTCTCCAGGGTTTGTTTTTTTTTTTTTTTAAAGATTTATTTATTTATTTATTTATTTTCACAGAGGGAGAGAGATCACAAGGAGGCAGAGAGGCAGACAGAGAGAGGGGGAAGCAGGCTCCCTGCTGAGCAGAGAGCCCGATGCGGGCCTCGATCCCAGGACCCTGAGATCATGACCTGAGCCGAAAGCAGAGGCTTTAACCTACTGAGCCACCCAGGCGCCCTGTTCTCCAGGGTTTAAGGGGAAGTCTGTATTAGGCAGCTGTAGCATTGGGAGAGCCCAGCAGGAGGGGATAAACAGAAGTCTCAGTAGTCTGGTGGTTTCTTTGAAAGAGTTTTTGTTGGGAATGTGGGAGCTAAGAGAAATCTTTAAGGCCTGACTCAAGTGGAATGGGAGTATAGGCAGGACAAAACAGTGTTTCAGTGCCAGAAGAGTAGGAGAACTGTAGGGCAAGAGGGAGCGAGGTGTTACGTAGGAAGAATGAAAGTGTACCAAGATACACTGTAAAGTGTAAAGCTAGGGTAGGATTATCAAGAAACTAAGGCCTAGAGTTTAAGGGATAATGATACCTATCTCACAGGTTTGTTGTGAGGAGCAATTGAACTAATAACAAAGCAAAATGCTTAGCATTGGCCCTGGTACTGTTGCTACTGCTATCAGTATTGCTGTTGCTATTGCTGTCTGGCTCTGCAGATTGATGAGAAAGGAGAGCAGATATTTAAGTTAATCATTAGAGTAGAGTATTTGTGTGGGGGAATGAAAAGCACTTGGATGTTTTTCAAGTCTAGATCTGCTGTAAGTGCTCTCCTCTTTCTTGCCATACGCACGGAGAACTCTACTCTTTTCTCTTAAAAGGTGCTGCTACTTACTCTTAGTTATTTTTATCTCCAAGTTTGGCTGTGGAGTATAATCTACAGTCTGCCAGTCTCTCTTGAAGCCATAGGATGCAGTCTATAGTTTGAAGATTAAAAAAAATAACATAAGGAGGTTAAAATATGTAGGGACTTTGGCTTTCTGCTGTATTGGCATAACAGGATTTTTCCTCCATGTGGCCTGCTTCCAGGATGGCCCTAATGATCCTGCTTCCTGATATTTATACCACTGTATAATCCTCTCAGACATTGTGTGGCCAATAGAATGTGGTGGACATGATGGATCATTTCCAAGGATAGGTTATAAAAGACATTGTGGCTTTTGTCTCTGCTCTCTCCCTTTGTGCTACCCTCCCCTCTCCCCACTCCACCCCTTGCTCATTTAGAGTAGTTAGCTGCCATATTGTGAATAGCTCTATGGAGAGACCCATGTGGTGAGAAATTGAGGCCTCCTGCCAACAGCTAACAAGGAACTGAGGCCTTTAGCCAACAGTGTGTGACTGAGTCTTCTTGGAAGCAGATCTTCCAGCCCTTGTCAAGTTTCCAGCTGTAAAGTACTGGCCTGTCGACATCTTGACTGCAACCTCATGAGATACCCTGAGCCAGAACCACCCAGCTAAGCTGCTTCTTGATTGCTAAACCTCAGAAACTGTGTGAAAAAAATAAATGCTTGTTTTTTAAGGTGCTAAGTTGGGGGTAATTGTTATGCAGCAACAATATACCCTTCCTCCTTAAACAACCTGAGAACATATAAATATGTAAACAGTGATTTTTAGACATTGGATGGCAGGTGGCATCAGACTGATCCCTGAGAGAATGGAAACAAATGAGGTAAGCACTTCTGTTATATACCAGTTTACAGTAGAGCTTAGAGGTTGTTTATAGGCTGCAGTGCAAGGAGTAGGAACCAAAACAGAGCTCACTTTTGTAGAGATTAGGAAACAAAGATAAGTGTTTGGGAAGGCCAAGATAGTTATACTCGCAGGGCAGAGTACCAGAGAGAAGAGACTTGGGGAAAGAGGGGTGAGTATAGAGGTAAGTGAAAAAGTGCACTCAAGCATGAAAACCGGGAGATCTGCAGAGGGTGCTCCTTGAGTTTTTGGCTGAGTTCTGTCTGTAGATTTTATGATAAGACCTACTCAAAGTTAGGGGAAAAACTACTGGAAAGCAGTAAGAAATTAATTTCCAAAATTCATTCAAGGCATTAATAGTTTATGTCTAGATTATCCAGAGTCTGAAGACCTTGTAATATATGAGACATTGGGAAGAGTCCTCAGAAGGCTTCAAGTGATCCCAGGTAACTTAACTGTGCACCAGAATAAAGTCCAGCATTAGGGGAATGCAGCACAATTCAGAATCCAACAATAAAATTTATGGTTTTAATCTTTCATTCAAAAATTACAATGCTGTTTCACATTGAATAAGGGATATAACATCTAGATAGATCAGTAAGGAAATAGAGGACTTGAACAGCATTATAAGCCAGTTAGACTTAATAGACATACACAAAACACCCAGTAAGAACAGAATACACATTTTTTCAAGTGCACATGAGACATTCTACAAGCGATAGTCCATCTGTTAGATCACAAAAAACTCAATACATTTTAAATAATTGAATTCATGAAAGTATCTTCAGTCACCGTGGAATGAAGCTAGAGGTCAATAAGAATACTGGAAAACTCACAAATACATAGAAATTAAACAGCACATTTGTAAATAACCAGTCGGTCAAAGAAGAAATCACAGGGGAAATGAGAAAATAATTACAGACAAATGAATATGAAAACATAGCATACCATGACAATGAGATAGAGCAAAAGCAGTGCTCAGAGGGAAATTTATAGTAGTAAGTACCTATATTTAAAAAGAAGAACTCAAAAGAACTCAAATTTAATTTTTCACCTTACAGAAACTAGAAAAAGAGAAGCAAATTAAGCAAAGTGAGCCAAAGAAAGGAAATAATATTGATTAAAGTGCAGGTAAGTGAAATAGAAAATAGGAAACAATATAGAAAATCAGCAAAACCAAAAGTTGGTTCTTTGAGGAGATCAACCAAATTGACAGACCTTTACCCAGACCGACAAAGTGAGGGGGGAGGGGAAGCAAAGATGCATATAACTAAAATCAGAAATGAAAATGGAGATACTGCTGTTGACCTTAAATAAAAAAGGTTGTAAGAGAATACTGTGTGGGGCACCTGGGTGGCTCAGTCTTTAAGTGTCTACCTTTGGCACAGGTCCTGATCCCAGGGTCCTGGGATGGAGCCCTGTATCAGGCTCGCTGCTCTGCGGGAAGCCTGCTTTTCCCTCACCCACTACCCCCACTTATGTTCCCTCTCTTGCTGTCTCTCTGTCTGTCAAATAAATAAATAAATCTTTAAAAAAAATACTACAAACAACTGTATATCAACAGATTGGATAACCTACATGAAATGGACAAATTCTTAGAAACACAGATTACCAAAACTGACTCAAGAAACAATAGGAAATATGAACTGACCTATAACCAGCAAACAGATTGAATTAGTAATAGTAATAAAAAATCCCTCCCAAACAAAGAAAAATCCAGGACCAGATGGCATTACTGGTGAATGCTACCAAACATTTAAAGAAGAATTAACACAAATTCCTCTCAGATTGTTCCCAAAAATAAGAGGACAGAGCATACTTCCCATCTCAATGAGACCAGCATTACTCTGATACCAAGCCAGACACCATGAGAAACAATAAAAAAACTACAGATTGATATTCCTTATGAGTATAGATGCAAAAATCCTCAACAAAACACTAAGACACTGAATCCAGCAGTATATTTAAATGGTTATACACCATGACCAAGTGGAATTTATCCAGGTGGGAAGCCAGAGCAGTTCAACATAGGAAAATCAATCAGTATCATATACTGCATTAATAGGATGAAGGGAAACAAGCAAACATCACCAGTTAATATGGAAGAATTGACAAAATATAATACCTGTTTATAACAGAAACACTCTAGAACTAGGAAGATAAGGGAAATTCTTCAATGTGATAAAGGGATTTATGAAAAGCCCACAGCTAACATCCAGTTCAATAGTAATAGTGAAAGACTGAAAACTTTTCCCTACGATCAGGAACAAGACAAGCGTGCCTGTTTTCTTTTCCTTTCCTTTTCCTTTCCTTCCCTTTCCTTTTTCCTTCCTCCCTCCCTCCCTCCCTCCCTCTTTCTCTCTTTATCTCCTTCTCTCTCTTTTTCTTTTTCTTTCTCTCTCTCTTTCTTTCTTTCTTTCTGATTTTATTTGAGAGAATGAGAGAGCACAAGCTGGGGGAGGGGCAGAGGGAGAGGGAGAAGTAGACTCCCCGCTGAGCAGAGGCCTGATGTGGGGCTCGATCCTGGGACCCTGGGATTATGACATGAGCCAAACGCAGACGCTTAACTAACTAAGTCACCCAGGCTTATTTTCACACCCAAGGGTGCTTATTTTCACACTGCTATTCAACATTATGGCAGGACTTATAGCCAGAGAAGTTAGGCAAGACAAAGAAAATATCAAAATTAGGAAGGAAGAAGTAAAGTTATTTCTATTTGTAGACAACATGATCCCATATATAGAAAACCCCAAAGAATCCCCCAAAACCCATTGGGCTAATACACAAATTCAGAGAAATTGTAGGTACAGATCAACACACAAAATAGAATTGTGTTTTTGTATACCAGTGGTGAACAATCCAAAAAGGAAACTAAGAAAACATTCCATTTAATATTGTCCAAAAGCATAAGGAGTTGAAAGATTTGTACACTGAAAGCTATAAAACATTGTTGAGAGAAATTAAAGAAGACCTAAATAAATTAAAAAGACATTCTTGTGTTTATAGACTGGAAGACTTAATATTGTTGAGGTGACAATACCATGTAAAACAAGGTACAGATTAAATGCGATCTTTATCAGAATTCTTGTGACCTTTTTGCAGAACTGGAAAAGCAGATTCTTAAATTCATATGAAATTGCAGTGGTCCCAAATAGCCAAAACTCTGTTCTTGAAAATGAATAGACTTGGAGGACTCATACTTCCTCATTTCAAAACATAAAGCTACAGTAGTCAAAACAGTATGGTACTGACATAAGGATAGACATATAAACCAGTGGAATAGAAATGAGAGGAAAGATGTAAATTAATATATAAAAATTATATTATTACATATAATATAACATATATATCTCCAAATGATCTTTGACAAGAATGGCATGACCATGCAATATAAAGAATAATTTTTTTCTTTTAAAATTTTATTTACTTATTTGACAGAGACAGCAAGAGAGGGAACAGAAGCAGGGGGCGTGGGAGAGAGAGAAGCAGGCTTCTGGCTGAGCAGGGAACTGGACGTGGGGCTCCATCCCAGGACCCTGGGATCATGACCTGAGCTGAAGGCAGACGCCTAACCGACTGAGCCACCCAGGCGCCCTGAACGAATAATTACTTAACAAATAGTTTTGGGACAACTAGATGCCCACACGCAAAAGAATAAACTTGGATCCCTACCTCACACCACATGAAAATATTAACTCTAAATGGATCAGTGACCTAAATATAAGAACTAAAACCCTGACAACTCAACAGCAGAACTACAAACAACCCAACTGAAAAATGGGCAAAGGACTTGAATTGACCATTCTCTAAAGAAGATAAATGGCCAATGTGCATTTTTTTAATTTTTAAATTTCAAATTTTTTTATATTTTAGACTTTATAAAATTTATTTGAGAGAGAGAGTGAGAGAGAATGAACAGGGAGGATGGGAGAGGGAGAAGCAGACTCCCTGCTGAGCAGCGAGCCTGATGCAGGGCTCGATCCTAGGATGCTGGGATAATTACCTGAGCCAAAGGTAGGTGCTCACCCAGGGCATCTGAGCCCTGGTGACTGAGCCACCCAGGCGCCCCACCCAGTATGGATATGAAGAAATACTCAACCTTGTTAATGATAAAGGAAATGCAAATGGAAACTACAATGACATACCATTTCATACCCACTTAAATGGCTAGAATAAAAAAAAAACAGTAATAAGTGTTGGTGAGGATGTACAGAAACAAATCCTTGTACAGTGATGGTGGAATGTAAAATGGTTCACCTTCTGTGGAAAACAGTTTGGCAGTGCTTTAAAAAAATTAAACATAGAATTAGCATATGACCCAGTCATTCCACTCTTAGGTGTATACCCAAAAGAACTGAAAACAGTTACTCCTATAAATGTACACACTTGTTAATAGTAATACTATTTATAATAGCCAAATGATGGAAGCAGCCCAAATGCCCGTAGATGGATGAATGGATAAACAAATTTTGGTGTATACATACCACTGACTATTATTCAGCTATATATGAAAAACCAAAACAAAACAAAACTGAAGTACTGATGCATACTACAGTGTGGTGAACCTTGGAAACATTTCACTAAGTGAAATAAATCAGACACAAAGGTCACCCATATTGTATGATTTCATTTATATGAAATATCCATAATAAGTAAACCTATATAAATAGAACTCAGATTGGTGTTTGCTAAGGCCTAGGGGTAAGGGAAATAGGGAGCCGCAGTGTAATGGGTACAGAGTTTAGTTTGGGGGTGATAAAAATGTTTTGGAACTAGATAGAGGTGGTAGTTTCACAACATTGTGAATGTACTAAATGCCACTGATTTGCAGTTAGAAATGTTTAATTTGATATTATGTCAATTTCACCTCAAAAAAAAATTGAGTTGGGTTCAAGATGGTGATATAGGAAGATCCTGAGCTTGCTTCTCCCACAACAAATAAACAACTACATATGGAATAATTTCCTCTGAAAAAGACCTCAAGATTGGATTAATAGAGTCTCTACAACAAAGGACAAAAAAGACAGCATTGAGATGGGGAAAAGAGGCAGAGACATCATCTTGCAAAAACACCTATCCCAGGTGTAATACACAATCAGGAGGGAACTAAAAAATATAAAATTTCTCCCAAGGAGCAGGAAGTTAGTGCTTCACAACAGGCATCCTAATCCTTAGGTCCTGTGTAAGAGAAACAAGCCACCTAAACACCAGGCTTTGACAACCACCTGGGATTCTATCCAGAGAAACCATAAATTTAGGGAATGGAAAACCCACTTTTAAAGGGTTTGCACATATACTCACCCCAGGACCAGCACAAAAATACCAATTTGAAAAGTGCCTTTGTGAAGAAGACCCACTTAATACTTTTAAGACATCTGTCAGTCAGGCAGGAAACTGTTGGGACTTTCTCTGGAGATGGAGACATTGGTAGGTGCCATATTTGCGACCTCATCCTACCTTGCTAATGTCGGGGCTGGTGGGAACCATTTTGTAATTATCTCTCAAATCACTAGAGCCAGTGGGCGCACCCTGATGAGAACCCTGCCCACTCCCACAGTGCAATCACATGTTGCAGCCAGGTGGAAGGTCCAGTCACATGCTACAACTGAGCCAGGTGCCAGCCTCATCCTGCGCTGCAGACATGGTGCCACCACAGTAGGCAGTGCATACAGCCCACATAGGGGATCTAGCTCTGGTGGTCAGAGGGGATTTTGCTTTTGAGGTGCATGTGACATCTACACAAGGCTGCTCCTTCAAGACTGGGAGAGAGAGTTGATTTGTCTGATCCATAGAAACAAACAAGAGCCAGGCAAAATGAGGAGACAGAGAATATATTCCAAATGAAAGAATAAAATAAAACATCAGAAAATGACATTAATGAAATGGAGATAAGCAAATCAACCTGATAAAGAATTCAAAGCTAATGGCCATAAAGATGCTTACTGAACTTGAGAGAAGAATAGATGAACACAGTGAGAGCCTTCATTAAAGAGACAACATAAGAAAGGTCAAACAGAAGTTCTAGAGCTGAAGAGTGAAATAATGGAAAAGTACACTAGATGGGTTAAACAGCAGACTGGATGAACTGAATATTAGATTAGTGAGCTGATGATCAGCTGATGATAAAGCAGTGGGACTCATGTAGACACAGTAGTGAAAAGAAAAAAGAATAAAAAAAAATGCAGATAACTCGATCCTTGGGACAACATCAACTGGAATAACACTCACTTTATATGGGTTCTAGAAAGGAAAAAGAAAGGGGCAGAAAACTTATCTGAAGAAATAATGGCTGAAAGCTTTCCTAATCTGGGGAACGAAATAGACATACAAATTTAGAGAATTCCAAATAAAACGAATCAAAAGAGATACACATCAAGATACATTATAATTAAAATGGTAAATTTATTACATAAAAGGGAAACTTCATAAGGCTATCAGCGGAGTTTTCAGCAGAAACTTTGGAAGCCAGAAGTGAAATGGCATGACATATTCAAAGTGCTGAATGGAAAAAAACCTTCCAACCAAGAATTCTCTACTTGGCAAGGTTATTATTCAGAACTGAAGGAGAAATTAAGATTTTTTCAGATAATCAAAAGCTAAAGGAGTTCATCACTATCAAACCAGCCTTATATGAAATGTTTAAAGGGACTTACCTAAACTGAAAAGAAATGGCATTAATAACAAAATGTATAAAAGTAAAAATCTCACTGGAAAAGATAAATATATATTAAAAGTAGTGCATCAGGGGTACTTGCTTGGCCCAGTCATTTATGCATCCAACTCTTGATTTTGGCTCAGGTCATGTTCTCAGGGTTCTGTGATCGAGCCCCACATTAGGCTCTGTGCTCAGTGTGGAGGCTACTTGAAATTCTCTCTCTTCCTCTCCCTCTACCCGTCTCTGCTCAAAAAAAAAAAAAATTAGAGGATCAATCACTTATAAAGCAAGTATGAAGCTTAAGAAAAGACAAAAATAGTAAAGTTAACTAAAGCTATGATAGTTAAGGACTGCATAAAATGATATAGAGTGTGACATCAAAAATATAAAACATGGGCAGGGGTAAAGAGAATATGTTTTGGAATATGTTCAAATGTAATTGCTATCAACTCAAAGCAGCCCATTCTATATATAGTAAGTTATGTATGAACCTCATGGTAACCACAAAGCAAACATTTATAACAAATACACAAAAAAAGGAATCTGAATATAACACTAAAGAAAGCCATCAAACCGCAAGGGAAGAGAAAGAAGAAAGGAACAGAGGAACTATGAAGACAGCCAGAAAATAATGAATAAAATGGAAATAAGTACACACTTATAAATATTACTGTAATTATAAATGGACTAAATTATCCAATCAAAAGACACAGTGGCTGAATGGATTTAAAACAAACAAACAAACAAGACCTATCTATATGCTGTCTATAAGAATCTCACTTCAGATGTAAGGTCATACACAGACTAAAAATGAAGAGATGGAGAAAACTATTCCATGCAAGCAGGAATGAAAAGTAAGCTGGAGGGGTACCTGGATGGCTCCGTTGGTGGAGCATTTGACTCTTGATCTCAAGGTCATGAATTGAAGCCCCATGTTGGTTGTAGAGCTTATTAAAAAAAAGAGAGAGAGAAAGAAAAAAGAAACCTACTATAGCTATACTCACAGCAATCAAAAAAGACTTTAAAATAAAAATTGTAATAATAGACAAAGAAGGGCATTACATAATAAAGGAGTCAATCCAACAAGAAGATGGCATTAATAAATATGTACGCATCCAATAGGAACATCAAGACATATAAAACAACTATTAACAGATCTAAAGGGAGGAATTGATAGCAATACAATAATAGTAAGGTAGTTTAATACCCCACTTACATCAATGAATAGATCATTGAGACAGAAAATTAATAAGGAAACCATCCTTAAATGACACCAGATGAACTTAATATATTCAGAACATTCCATTCAAAAACATCAATACACATTATTCTCAAGTGCACATGGTATATTCTCTAGGCTAGATCTCATGTTAGGCCACAAATTAAGCCTCAATAAATTAAAAAAATTGAAGTTCTGAGCATTTTTTCTGATCACAATGGTATGAAACTAGAAATCAATTACAGGAAGAAAACTTGAAAAATCGTTAAAGGGGGAGATAAAGTGACATGCAGCTCAACATTTTCGTGATCGAAGATAACAAAGAAATAAATACTGAGAGTCAAATGAAAATAGAACTCTGACATACCAAAATCTTTGGGATACAACAAGAGCAATTCTAAGAATATTATAGTAATACAGGACTACCCCAAGAAACAAGAAAAAATCTCCAACAATCTAACTTTACACCAGAAGGAATTAGAAAAAAAGAACAAATGAAGCTCAAAGTTAATAAAAGAAAAATAATAGAGATCAGAGCAGAAATAATTGAAATAGAGACTGAGAAACACTAGAAAAAATAAAACCAAGACCTGGTTCTTTGAAAAGATAAAGTTGACAAACTTTTAGTTAAACTAGCCAAGAAAAAAGTGGAAGTTTTAGTAGTCAGAATCAGAAATTGAAAGAGGAAAAATTACAACTGACACTACAGTGCAAAGGATCATAAGAGACCACCAAGAAATATATGCTAACAAATTGTACAACCTAGAGGAAATGAATAAATTCCTAGGAACATACAGTCATCTAGGACTGAGAAATGAAGAAATAGAAAATCTGAAAGAGCCAATTACTAGTAAGGAGACTGATCAGTAATCAAAACCTCTCAAGCAAATGTCCAAGAGCAAATGATTTCACTGGTGGTTTCTATCAAACATTCAAAAAGATTTAATACCTATCTTTCTCAGAGTCTTCCAAAAATTGAGGAGGGAATACTTCCAAACTCGTTTTATGAGGCTGGCGTTATCCTGATAGCAAATCAGAGAAGGACTCCACATAAATTTTTTTTTTAAAAAATTACAGGGCAGTATCGTTAATATTGATGCAAAAATTCTTAACGAAATATTAGCAAACTGAATTCAATAATACATTAAAAGGATAATAAACCATGCATCAAGTGGAATTTATTTGAGGGATGCAGGGATGGTTCAGCATCCACAGATCAACCAACATACACTACATTAACAAAATGAAGGAAGAATTGTATGATTGTCTTTATAGATGCAGAAAAAACATTTGACAAATTTCAACACACATTTTTGATAAAAACTCTCAATGAAGTGGGTACAGAGGAGTGTACCTCAACATTAACAAAGGCCATATATAGTAAACCCACAGTTAGCATCATACTCAGTGGTAGCAGCTGAAAGTTCTCCCTCTAAGATTAGGAACAAGAAAAGGATGCAAAACAGTGGATTTAAATCTTACCTTTTTGATAATTAAATGAAATATAGATGATCTAAATAATCTAGTTAAAAAGTAAAGATATTCAGATTGGCTAAAAAAGTAATATGCAAATATATGGTGTCAAGAAACTTATTTGGAATATAAAGGTAAAAATAGACTAAAAAGGATGGTCTGCATCTGGCTCAGATGTAGTAGCAGGTACTACACTTATACTCCTCATGAAACAATCCCCTGCTCCACAAAACAGAGTACACCAAATAGTAGTTCTGAAGACATTGCATATAAGGTAGTGATGATCAGTGGTCCCTGAGTGGTGAGAAACAAGTGAGGAGAGCCCTACAATCGCCCCAGCTTACTGCGTTGAGAGACTTACCAGGATGTGGCATAGACAGTGAGAACTGAGGTGTGGAGTTTGGCATATTCCCCTAGTTGAGGAGATGTTGCTCTGGAACTGAGTCACAAATGATAAAAGCAAGAGAACACAATATTTCCAAGTCACTTAACTGCACCCCAGAACAAAGTTCAGGAAGATATGTAGGAGTGGGAAATACCAGCATACAGCAAGGTGAAATTTATAGTGCATGTCATTCAGTTAAAGATTCCCATATATGCACAGGACCCTAAAAACATGACCTACAATGAAAATAATCAATCATAGGGACACAGAATTGACATAGGTGATAGAATTAGCAGAGAATGTTAAGACTGTTAGTTGTAATGATATTCCATATGTTCAGAAAGTTAGAAACATGTAAGACGCAAAAAGATCCATATAGGACTTTTAAAGGTGAAAACTACATCTGAGAGAAAATGGATGAGATAAATGGCAGATAAACATCACAGAAAGAAGATTAATTTGAAGGCATAGCAGTAGAAACCATCCAGTAGAAACATATGGAGAAGAAAGAGGGAGAAAACATCAGTTAGCTGTAGGATACCTTCAAACAATCAAATACATAAATAATTAGAATTCCTTAAGAAGGCAGATTACATAAATATATATTTCCAGAAATAGTGGCCAAAAACTTTCCAAATATGTTTCAGTAAGATGAAACCATAAACCAAAATTTTCCAAATAAGTTTTATGAAGATGAAACCGTAAGAAAGTTCAGTGAGCTACCAAGTATAAAAAATATAAAGGAAACTACACCAAGGCTTATCATAGTGAAATTACCAAATACAAGTAATAAAGAGAAAATCTTAAACAGAAAAAAAAATGATGTGATTAAGTTGTGTGCACAGGAATAAAGATAAAGATGACAGGTTTCTTGTCAGAAATATAAGCAAGAAAGTAGTGAACTAACATCTGTATTGAAAGATGAAAAAATAATCTCCCTAGAATTCTATATCTGGCAAAAATATGTTTCAGAAGCCAAGATGAAAAAAGTCATTTTCAGACACAGAAAAGCTGAAGGATTTCAATGCTAACCCCTCTCCCCCTTCCCCTACTTCAGGAAAATTTTAAAGTCTGTCCTTCAGACAGCAGGAAAATGATACCAGTTGAATGAAAAACAAAACCAAACCAAACCGATGAGAAATGGCAATTACTTGGGTAAATATATAGAATTTTTTTCTTATTTAGTCTCTTTAAAATGTAATTGTTTGGAGTCAAGGTATTAACAAGGTGCTGTGTGGTTTATAGCATACATAAAAATAAAATGCTTAACAATAACTTAAAGGCCAAGGGAAAAATGGAAGTATATTATAAGACTCTTATGTTCTACATTAGGTGGTATTATATCTCTTAAAGGTAGACTATGATAAAGATATATACTGTAAACTCTAAAGCAGCCACTAAAATAGGAAAACAAAGAGTCATATGTAATAAGTGAAGAAAAGTAGGTAGGATTTAATAATACCAAATAATCCAACAGAAGTCGACAACATGGAAAGGGTGAGAAAATCAGCTGGAACAAATACAAATTACAAAATATTATGTTCTAATGAGCAAGATGAAATGTTCTAATGAATAACCCCATTATAAATTTAAATATAAACAAATATAAATAATATTCTAAACACCCCAATTTATTTATTATTTATTTATTATTTTTCTAAACACCCCAATTTAAATGCCAAGATTGAATCAAAAGCAAGATCCAACCATATACTTGCCTACAAGTAGCACTTTTAACTATCTACACAAATTGGTTAAAAGTAAAAAGTGGAAAATGATATAACGTATTTGAAAGAAACTTGGAATGAGTTTATTTCAGACAAAGGAGAGAAAGGTTATTTCATAACAATAATGGGGTCAGTTAATTAAGAGAATATAACACGTTTAATGTTTATGCACCTAATAACCGAACTTTAAACATACAAAACAAAATTAATAGAAATGCAAGGAGAAATTCACAATTATAGTCAGAGATTTCAGTAATCCCTTTTAATAGTTGGTATAAGTGGACGGAAAATTGCCAAAGGTACAGTTAAGTTGCTGTCAACCAACTTGACTTAACTATATTTACAGAGCACCCTACTCTTGAAGAGCAGAAGACACATTTGTTCAGAAGTTTACACAGAACATTTACCAAGATAGACTGTATTTACCAAGATAGAGCCATAAAAGAAGTCTCAATAAATTCAGAAGGATTCAATTAATAAAGAATCTTCTCAGACCACAGTGGAATTAAATTAGAAAACATTAATAGAAAGATCCTTGGAAAAATTCCCAAACATTTGGAAGTTAAATAGCATGCTTATAAGTAATCTATTGTTAGAAGAAGAAATCAAATGGGAAATTGGAAAATATTTTAAACTGAATGAGAACAGAAACAGCATATGGAAGATGCTGCTAAAACAGTACTGAGAGGAAAATCTATAGCTCTGAATGTCTATATTAGAAAAGAAGAAAGATCTCAAATAAATGACTTTAGTTTCTACCTTAAAAGAGTAGGTAAAGACGAGTAAATTAATCCCAAAGGAAGCAGAAGAAAATAATAGATAATCTGAATAGCCCTCTATGTATTAAATAAATTGAAATTTTAATTAAAAATCTGCTTACAAAGGAAGCTCCAGGTCTAGATAGTTTCACTGGTGAACTATATAAAATACTGTAGGAAGAAGTAATATCAATTCTCCATCAACTTTTGAAGTGGAGGGAATATTCTCCAAAGTCTATGATGCTACTGTTACTGGGAAACCAGAACCAGGCAAAGATATTGTGAACTTCAGAATAATAGTACTTGTGAGCATAGATGCAAAAAAATCTAAACCAAATTTCGACAAGTCAAATTCAACAGTGTATTAAAAGGTTACTATGTCATGACCAGTTGGTGTTTATCCCAGGAATGCAAGGTTGATTTAACAATAAAAAAATAATCAATATAATTCACCATATATACAAACTAAAATGTAAAAATCATGATCATCTCAGTAGAGGCAGAAAAATTATTTGAATAATCCAATAAACATTCTTGATTTAAAGAAAAAAAAAGCCCTTTAGCAAACTAGGAATAGAAGTGAGATTCCTCAATCTGGTAATGGACATTCATGACAAACCTCATTTACTGACATTGTATTTACTGGTAAAATATTGAGTACTTTCTTTATACAATCAGGAACAAGATAGAGATGTTTACTTTCACCTGTCTTATTCAACATTTTCCTGGAGGTTCCAGCTAGTGCAATCAGAGAAGAAAAAAAAAAGTTAATCACATGGGAAAGGAAGGAATAAAACTATCCTTATTCACAGATGGCCTGATTGTCTATATCGAAATTCTCACAGAATCTTGTTAGCACTAATCGAATGAGTTTAGTAAGGTTGAAGTATACAACATTAATATACAAAATAAGGTGGATTTCTGTAAAATAGTAAGGAAGAATGAGAAATTGAAATAAAAATTACCATTTAAAATTATAAAAATATGAAGTACTTATGATAAATCAGAAAAAATATGTTAAAGAAAATTGAAAGCTACAAAATACTGTTGAAAGTGAAGGACACCTAAATACATTGAGAAATACAGTTGATACAGATTCTGTATTTTGAAGTGAACCATTTGCTAAAATTTATTTGTAATCCCCAAATCAATACTTGCAGTGATTTGCAGAGTGGCACAAAATTAAGGTTGCCTGATGTGCACAGTCCGAATGGAGGATGAACATTCTGTTTTCTTGTTTTAGCTCTCATGCATTAAGCACGTGTCCTTTTCTTGCACTGTTTAGTGCCATGTTTTTAGCATTTTTATGTTTTTTTGTTGGTGATTTAGCTCTTTAAAATGTCTCCTAAGCATGGTGCTAAAGTGCTGTGTAGTATTCCTAAGCACAAGAAAGTTGTGATGTGCCTTATGGAGAAAGTACATGTATTTAGATAAGCTTCGCTCAGGCAGGAGTTAGTGTTGTCAGCTCTGAGTTCGGTGTTAGTCAACAGTGTATACTAAGTAGGGGATCTATAACCAGAAACACATGAAAAACAAGGTTATATATTGATTGAGAAAAATGTTATGACTAGAGGTTTGTAAGAACCTGTCTTTCCCCTAGCAGCAGTGGTTTGATATTTGATAATTCACTGTTCATGGTGACATAAAACATAATTATCATTGAGATGTTATTATTTCAATATTGAGAATTAACTATATAATCTGTACATGAGTTGGAAAACTCAACTTTGTTAAAATGTTGATTTTTATCAACAAATTAGTCTATAGAGTCAAGGGAATTCTTCTCTGATCCTTGCAGACATTTTGCCTAAAATAAAATTCATATGTAAATGCAAGAACTTATAATAGCCAAAACAAGTGTGAAAAAGAACAGTGTTGGGGAACCAACACTACCTAATTTCAAGAAAAAAACTTTTTTAAAGATTTTATTTATTTATTTGACAGAGAAAGACAGCAAGAGAGGAAACACAAGCAGGGGGACTGGGAGAGGGAGAAGCAGACTCCCACTGAACAGGGAGCCTGATGCAGGGCTTGATCCCAGGACCCTGGGATCATGACCTGAACCGAAGGTGGACGCTTAACGACTGAGCCACCCAGGCACCCCTAATTTCAAGAAATATTATAAAGCTACAGTAAAAGCAGCATTGGCATAAAAATAGACAAATAGATCAATGAAACATAAGAGATAGTCCAGAAATAAACCCACTTACATATCGATAACTGGTTTTGACAAAGCCATAAAAAACAATACAGTGGAAAAAATAATAGCATTTTTCACAAACACTGCTTGAGCACTGGACGTTGATCTACAAAAACTGGAATTAAATCCATATTTTGCACCATATACAAAAATTAATTCAAAATGGCCTAGAGACCTAAGTGTGCAATCTAAAACTATAAAGCTTCTAGAAGAAAACGGGGGAGAATCTTTGAGACCTTAACTAGGGAATGATTTCTTAGATACAACATCAAGAGCACAATACATAAATGGACGGATTGCTAAACTAGGTCTTATTAAAATTAAAGGCTGCTCTTCAAAAGACACTGGTAAGAGAATAAAAAGATATGCCACATTCTGGGAGAAAATCTTTGTGAAACATACACCTGACTAATGACTTATATTTGGAATATGTAAAGAACTCTTCAAATAAAACAATAAGAAAAGTAACCTAGTTAAAAAATAGGTAAAATATTCTGATGGATGCTTCATTGCAGGATATATACAGATAGTGTGTAAAAAATGAAAAGATTATCAACATGTGTAGTCAGTAGGGAAATGCAAATTAAAATCACTGTGAGATACCATTACGTAGCTATTACAATGGCTAAAGTTAAGGAGACCGACCATATCAAATGTTGGTAAAGCTACACTATATTTTAGCAGTGTTTAAATCCCAAGGTGGCTTCTTTTGTAAAAGTCAGGGATTGTAGACAAGGCACTTACTGCCTGCTTTGAATCAGGTCCTTGAGCATCTTCTTGTTTTTCAGAACCTTGGTGGCCTGGTAAAGACGAAAGTACAATAGGAGAGTCTAAAACTTTTACACTGTAAGATATTCCCTACTTTTTGTATGGCTTTGTAAAATAAGTTTTTAAATATAAAGGTTTTATATATATACATATTCATTGTAAAAAGGTAAAACAGTGGGGTTCTACAAAATAGAAAGTGAGGATTCTCCAGACATCTGGGTGGCTCAGTTGGTTAAGCATCTGCCTTTGGCTCAGGTCATGATCCCAGGGTTCTGGGACCAAGTCCTGCATCAGGCTCCTTGCTCAGTGGGGAGCGTATTTCTCCTTCTGCCGGCTGCTCCCCCTGCTTGTGCATGCATTCACGCTCTCTCTGACAAATAAGTAAATAAAATAAAAGAAAAAAAAAAGAGAGAAAGTGAGGATTCTCTCTGTTCACTGCCAGTCGCATTTCTTCTTTAATGCACAGGTGCCTATTTGATTAAAATAAAATGAAAATAAGTTCAGACAGTAAGCTGTCCTATCTGTTTTTCATTTAACACTTTGTAGAATTTTCCATGTCAGTGCATAAGCTCTGTACCTCATCTTTTCAAGGTTGCACATGTAGTGCAAGGTCCCACTGTAGTTTATTTAACTAATTAATTATTGATGGATAAATATTTAGCTTGTTTATAGTTCTTGAATTACAATCTTGCTATGCAAATTGTCACTGTGTATATTTTATGTGAGTCTTCCTGTGGTATGAATACCTCGATATAGAATTGCTGTTTTAAAGATAGAAGCAATTGAAACTTTTTTTTTTTAGATTTACTTATTTATTTTAGAGAGAGCGCATGTCCACAGCGGGAAGGGGCAGAGGGAAAGGGAGAGAAACTCAAGCAGATTCTGCACTGAGCACACAGCCCATTGTGGGACTCGATCCACAATCCTAGGATCACTACCTGAGCCAAAACCAAGATTTGGAGTCTGAATCAACTGTAACACCCAGGTGCCCTGCAATTGAAACCTTATTCAGTATTGCCAGTTTGCTCACCAGAAAGTTTATCCACGTTCTTTTTGCATTGGTTAGAGATTGCACCCATTTTCCTACATCCTTGCCAATACTTATATGATCATTTTATCATCTTTATCAGTTTAATGTGGTAAATTATATTTCACTTGAATTCAAATTTTTCTTTGTTTAGACATTAGTTTTTTGAGCAGACGTATTTACTCAGATTATATTGTGAGTTGATTGTGAGTACATTTGCCCTTTTTTCTATTGGATTTAAATAAATTTATTTTTATCATCTTTGTGTTTCATGGATGTTAACAGTTTTTCTTTATATGTCGCAAGTATTTCTCCAGTTTGTAGACTTTTTAAGGATCATTTGTGGTATGTTTTGCTAGTATGGGAGTTTTACATTTTTATGTTACTAAATTTGTTAGTTTATCCCATTATAACTTTTAGGTTTCCCTTCTTACCTAGAAAAGTTGTTTGTCTTACAGGATTATGCCAGATATTTAGCCAAATTTTCTTGTGCTTTTGTCATATTTATTTTACATTTTAATACGGAATTTATTTTTATGTTTATTTGAGGTAGGAACTTAAATTTTTCCCTAATTGATAGGCAATTAGAATGGTTTGATCCTTGGGTAGTGATTTTGCTTGGACAACCCTAGATTATAGTCTAATTTGAAGTTCTATGGTTTGTTTTAGTTACAGCTATGGAGAGGTAGTCCTATTTCTCCTAGAGGGCAAGAGTCTGTGGAAGGCAAATTCCTTTGCTCTTTTGACTCTTTTTTTCCCCCCTTTTTTCTTTTTATTTACTGGGGAATTAGGATGAGTCACTTCCAATAGCAGGGCATAGGGGAAGGGAAGCCAGCAAAGAGACATAGAAACTGTGTCCAAGTCATTTCTGGGACCAGGGATGGAAACGGATTCTTCTGTGGAGAGACTTGCCTTGGCAGGTGAGGTAGACTATGTATTAGCAACAGCTCTGGCTGCAATTTTAACTACTTTAAAAATTTGCTACTGTTAAGTTCTGGCTTAGGAAACTTTTGGTGTTTTGGTGGATTCTGGTCAGCTTTTTCTGCTGTTTGCTTCTATGCATTCTGTTTTCTGCTAATGATCTATTTGTATTTGCTGGAATGTGATGTGTTTTATGTGCTTTCTCCTGCATGTGTGCTGTGGACAAGCTTGGATTGTCTTTCTTCTACCCTTGCTAGCTTGGTGAATTCCTACTTTACTTAACTAATCTAATCACCACCTCTTGAAACCTGCCTTTCAGTACCTCCTTCACCTAAGAACTCCCTGTAGCAGCCTTATTATTAGCTTTTGTATTGTAGTATTGTATTTGTTTATTGTATGTGCCTGTTGCTTACACCATTCTGTGAGCTCTCTTGGGACAGGGATTTTGCCTGTTGATTGAAAACTCTCAGCTCCATTATTTTGGTATAGTTTGAAGATTTAAGCCCCAGTCAGGACATTTTATAAAAATATAAGAGTAGGGTATATCTCAAAAAGACTAGAGTGTATCTATTTTTTGTTGAATGTGGTGATACTGTTGTTGTAAGTATCTATTTAGCAGTGTTACCTATCAAAGTTACCGTGAGTTACATGTAAACAAATTTCATTTCAACAAAGATAGACTATTCATTCCCTAACACAAATGTGAGAAATCTTAAATGTCTTTTATATCACAGCTGGGAATTTTTCAGTGGAAACAAATTTATGATAAGTTAGTCATAAGTCATAAGTCTGGAAAAAATAACAAATACATGCTTTTTACAGAATATTAAAGAAAGTCTATTTGTGTGAATAAAATCAGCTTATTCTAACAGAATATTTTAACTCAGAATATTTTAGCTTGGAGGGCTATGAAAAGAAGTTTATAAAATTGTATTGTTTTCATAATTTGATGGTAGTGTGCTTTAACAAATTGTTTATAATCAGAATAATAATGGATTCTTGTCATTATTAACAGTTCTTGCATCATCTCATTCAACCCATAAAATTACCCAGTAATATAAAAACCACTATTATTCTTGTTTTACTGTCTAGAAAGTGACCTTTAAATACTTTCTCAAACTCAGATGGTATCAGTAAGTGGCAGAGATATTCAAAGCAGGCTCCTAACCATGATATGGCAGTTGCTTTCTCAAAATGGGAAAGTCTTAGATTGTGAAATCCATTATCATTAATTTTATTTACTTCTAAGTAAGCTTCTGTCCCAGCCACCAAACTGACTTGAAGCCTATTTCAAAATATCTTCAGTGAAAACATTCATAGGTCTTTTGAAAATGTATACCTATGCAACAGTGTATATATTTCTCACTTTTTGCATTATTGACTTTTCTAAGAGGTTATATATCAATTAAGTTTGTAGATCTCAATTTTTATAGATCAGTTTTATAGATTCATAGATGCTTTATTAAAATTTTTGTTTAATTTTTTAAAAAAGATTTATTGTTTATTTTAGAGAGAGTAGCAAGATCATACACCTATACAATTGGGGGAGGGCAAAGGGAGAGGGAGAGAGAGAATCTCAAATAGACTACCCACTGAGTACAGAGCCCTACACAGGGCTTGATCCCATGAGCTGGAGATCATGACCTGAGCCAAAATCAAGAGTTGGTCGCTCAATTGACTGAGCCACCCAGGCATCCCCAAAATTTTGGTTTAATTTTTAGTTATTACTCTATCCCTGAGCTCTGTCAAGTAGTTAATACTAATAAGATTCCTGATTAAATAGAGACACAGCTATTTAAGGTTTTAATCATTCTGTAAAATAAATTACAACTAGGACTAATTATTTTTAAATTTACCAAATTTATTTTATTTTTTTTTATTTTTTATTTTTTTAAAGATTTTATTTATTTATTTCACAGCGGGAGAGAGATCACAAGGAGGCAGAGAGGCAGGCAGACAGAGAGAGGGGGAAGCAGGCTCCCTGCTGAGCAGAGAGCCCGATGCGGGCCTCGATCCCAGGACCCTGAGATCATGACCTGGGCCGAAAGCAGAGGCTTTAACCCACTGAGCCACCCAGGCGCCCTTAAATTTACCAAATTTAAACCTTTAAATTTTAGTTGTAAAGCTTTATCTAAGTGCGATCCTGTGTGTATTTGCACACCTTTCACACCAAAACTTAAGCTACTCGTTAGAATGTTTTTATAGGGTTCATGTTATTTTTATGCAGTGAAAAGTCAAAGTTAATGGAATATTAGTTTAACACCATGTTATTAGTTGACACTTTCCTTTAAAGGATTTAGATCAGGTTTTCTTACCAAGCAAGTATACAGGGCTATAAGCTTATCATTTTTTTTTAAATTTAAGTTCAATTAACCAGTGATATACACTTATCATTTTAATCACATTTTAATATATTAAAAACCTGTGCTATGAAAATTTTTCACTATAAAATTGTCACATTGTGCTTGATATGCTCCTAATATTTTTTGCCTTATAGCAGATGAACATGTAGCATTGCTGAGTTATAAAAATTATGTGGTAGTATATATGCTATTTAAGTGTTATGCAAAATTGGCTGATTTTTCAGACTTTAATATTTTCTCATTTTTAATAAATTGACATTTTTTTCTTTGCTTCTTGATATAGATATAGATATCGGTGTTTTCTGTTGTACTTGAGTTATTTAATGCCATGGTATACAAGGACCCAAACTGATTCTAGCCCAAGTCACCTTGTATTTTATATGATGACTGACTTATGGTACAATTTATAAAATTTACAGTGGAATAAGTAAGATGCAGGTTTCCTCAAACATCTCTTGACTTATTCTTGTCTTTTTTGTGCTCTTCCAAAAAGTCATAATTACTAGTTTTTTTGTTTGTTTATTTTACATGCCACTTAGGGTGGTTTAATTGTAGAATCGATTGTCAACTGTATTGGTCCTATAGTTGGTTGTTTAGGTTCTCTTTTCTTTCACTTGTGCCTTACTAGGTATTTATGTAGTTTTTTGGTCAAATAATTTCTTAATTGTAATGATTATGATCAAATTATTGTATTAAATTACTGATCCTGAAAAGAATATGAAAAAGTTAAGAGAATACCGTTTTGTTCATTAAACTTGCCATAGAAAGTTCATAGATAGTTTCTAAAATCAGC
Source organism: Ailurus styani (assembly GCA_002007465.1). Classification (NCBI taxonomy): domain Eukaryota; kingdom Metazoa; phylum Chordata; class Mammalia; order Carnivora; family Ailuridae; genus Ailurus; species Ailurus styani. The sequence continues at coordinate 629,573 of LNAC01000277.1, forward strand.
TATTTCCATTCATTTAATGTATTTTCCACACATTGTGACTAGTTTAATTGAGCAGAAAGTAAACCACTTGCATGTTTTATGCTTAGGTTTTAAAATATTTCTTGGTATAATTTAATAGGAGATGAAAGAAAACTAAAAAGCAGTTAATGTGTCTAAAAATGAGATATGAATAATACAGGATAAAATAATATAGTATTAGGAAAATAATTTGAAGGTATAGTAATTGTGGTAGAATTTAGAATACCGTACATTTAAAAATCTTAACCTCAGAACAACCTGTGAGTTAAGTAGGATATATTTATTATACTCTTATCTTAAGGATAAAGCATAGAAGGCTTAGTTAAATTAAGTAAAAATCATTAAGATCTTGCAGGTTAGGGAAGGGTTTCTTAAACAATAGTAAGCACAAGCTGTAAAAGAAAAGATTGATAAATATTATACAAAAAATAATCAGTAGAAAAAAAGACAGCAGTAGTTCCCAAAGAGGAAACCCAAATGATCAATAACATGAGAAGATGATTAGACTTAGTAGGAAAATGGGAATGTAAATTAAAATAATAGTGGGGAAAACAAAAACTAATAGAGGTATACAATTTGTCAAACATCAGATTACCAAAAATTAAAATACCTGACCATACTACATGTTTTCAAGGTTGAAGGGAAGTGGTAATTCTCATACTGCTAGCAGAAGGTAATTTGGTACAGTCATTCTGAGTGCCATTTGGCAGCATGTTTTTACTTGTAATGGTAAAGAATTGAAACAAATATTTGTCTATCAGTAGGGGAGTGGATTAGAAAACTGATGTGGTATTGTGATGGAAATTATACAGCAGTTAAAAATAATGCAGTGGATCTATATAAGTTATAATATCAAAAACATAATGAAGAATGAAGTAAGTTGTGAAAATTATGTTATATTTACTATTAATGTGACTGCAAAACCATATATATCTCAAGACTATATTTTCATGGATATATATACATGCATATAAATGTATTTTAAAATATTCCAGAGAGATATATTCCAAATTCATTTAGTAGTGGTTTCTGGAAAGGATAAAGGGAACTTAACTGGAATGTAATACTGTTGTTTTTTTTTTAATGAGACTTAAACATGGAAAATATTAATTTCAGTTCTAAGGGTAAAAACATGGACATTTGTTAAATTATCCTACTTTTAAAATTTTACGGAAAAAACAAAAGAAAAGGAAGTTACTAAAAATAGTAGTTGGAAGAGCTAGTACTTAAGGTTGGACTTGATTCCCAAGTCTAGAGCTTTTTCAGTTAATATGCTGCCTCAAAATTAGGAGGAAAAAAAGAGTAAGATCAAATGATAAAAAAGGTAGACAGAATATAGTTTTATAGTAATAAGAATCAGGAGAATTATGTGTTTATGCTAAAATTTTTTGAGAGGAAAGGAAAGTTATAAGATAAACTAAAAATTATAATTATTTAAAAATCTGTATGTGTGCTATTATCAAAAAATGTATAGAGAGTAATTTAGGTACTTAGGGAAAAAGTTACCTTAATTTATTGCTTAAAATGTGATACATATTTCTGTTGCATGTAATAGAACACTTTAGATGATTTGAATTTTTTATATAAAATTCATGAAAATAATTTAATCCAAATTTACAATCTGACTTTGATCTAAAAAAGTCAAAACTAGCTTTTCTTCCATTTTAAAGTCATTCTTCACAAAAACTTTAAAGCCTTTTTATTTACAGCTTCTCTCCAAGATAAAATGGCAAACCCCAAAGAGAAAACTCCAATGTGTCTGGTAAATGAGTTAGCCCGTTTCAATAGAGTCCAACCCCAGTATAAACTTCTGAAAGAAAGAGGGCCTGCTCATTCGAAGGTAAGGTTATGAAGAGAGGTGGTGAGACATGCTTATCAAAGTTTATCAGATTTATCATCTCAGGTTTTAATTGTGCTTCATTGTGGGGTGGGGGAGGGGCAGCAGTTGACCTGAAGGCTTTTAGTTCTATATTAATAATGTTTAGAAGTCTGTAACAAACAATTTTATCGCTCATTATGGTTTACAAAGCTCTTTCAGATTTGGTACTTCACAAAAACCTTAATAGATCAGGAGATGTGGATTTTGAATTCTATTTTGTAAATTAACTGACGCACAGAAAACTTAAGTGACTTGCTTAATAATAGCTCATAAGTGCCTGTGCCAGCACTTGAGTATGTGTTTTTTGGCTTCCAAATGCAGTGTTCTTTCCATTAAATTATAACTGCCAAAGTAAAATGGACACAGAGTAAATATAACAACAGTTACCTAGTGAGACATCTTTTCCAGTGTGATATAGAATTATAAGTTTCATTGTTTATAAAATGTAGCAATATTGTTATTATTTATGCATTCATTTATAATACTGTTCTTTTGAATGGAAAAGCAATTTATATTTACATATAGTCTCATATATATGTTTACATGTATATATGTTACAAAGAAGTTTATAATTAATGCATTTATATTTGAGCTTTATTCACATGTTTTAAAAAGTCTCAGTTGTACACAAATTTCCATGATACATTTTTAATCTTGGATTTGGAGGTTATGATAATGATCATAAATTTTTGTATGTTGGAGCAATTCATTATCTAGAAGTTGTTTAATCTGTATAAAGCAATGGCTATTGAATTATTTAATTGTTTTCTAATACCTCCTTCAAAGTAAGGGAAATGAGGTGAAACTGAAGTCTGTTAATTTTCTTCCCTATTAGAGACTTATATGAAGGATTTCTGGGCAACAGTTTAATTTGTCATAATGTCATTTATGTAGAGAATAAAGTTAAATGAATAAAGTTGTGGCCGTGGTCTACCTGTTAAGTCATTTATCCTGACTCTCTTTTGTACCCATTAATTCATACTCATTTCATATTCATTACCTTTCTACCCTTAATCACGTTGAACTGTTGCATTTCTTAGAATGTTTCATGTTTTTTTCACATCTCTCTGCTTTGCCTATGTTGTAGTATCTCCGTGCCTGGAACATCCTTTTGTTCTTAGGCATTTTTGAACACTGAGCTCACATAGCACATCTTCTGAACCTCTGTGAAGCTTGTCTGATCCCTCCACTGGGCCTTCAGCAGGACCTGTCTTCCTCAAGTGTAGTCACTGCTGTGCTGTACATGTTGGCCATTACTTTGTACTAGACTGAGCTTTATTAAGGTTATTGTTCTTCTGTATTTTATGGCTCTTGTAGGATCTGTCTTCTTAGCTCCTCATTTCTAATTCCAGGAATTCTTCCTTGAGATAACTCCCAGCTTTCAATTTCATGTTAATAGACTAACCCATGTCACCTCACAGTAGTCATTTGTTGACCTCTGGGTGATTCCATCACATTTCTCATGCCTCACTTTTACTCTAACTCATCTTGTTTTAATTTTTGATGATTTCACTAAGTAGATGATTGTTCCAACATGCTGACATTTCAGTTTCTTGCACTTTTGTTATCTTGTTTCCCTCTCCTCTAGCCAGTCATTCCTGTGATCATATATTTGTCTTTATCACAACCAGTAACTGCAAGACCCTCCATAATTTTAATCTCAAGCGTTGATCTCTCTCTGACACCTCCTAACTTTCTAGTTCATTCTCTCTATTTAACTTTAGTACTTCTTCCACACCACAGATTCTTTGATTCTACCACCCTTTTACTATTTCTCACTCCCCTCAGCCCTCATATGTTTCTTAGCCAACTTAAATTCCACGTGCCTTGTATGTACTCTCAGCAGTCTTGCTCCCCTTGGTTAGCACTTGCTAAGTATCACTTATTTTCTCGGGAGATTAACCAGTTACATGGCAATTTACATATCTATGTGTGTACATAATGTTTGTATGTTACAAGCACACACACACTTACAGTAGTGGTTCTCAACCTTGGCTGTTCATTGAAGTCACCAAGGAAGCTTAAAAAACACTTATACCTGAGTCTTGCTCTCAGAAATTCTAATTTGATTGGTCTTGGGTGAAGCCCAGACCATTGGGATTATTTTTAAGCTCTCAGATGACTCAAATCGGCATCCACAGTTGAGAAACGTAAGATAAACGTCTTCAGGGTGGTGTAGAATTATCTTTTCGTACATACTTATTGATGGGAATTAGTGATCTATCTTTCCCCTTTCCTCCACTCTTATAGAATCTGAACAACTTAAGGCAACTTTTAACATGTGACTATTAAATAACAAATTGTAATGTTTTTCTTGCTCCCTGTTGTTTTTCCACTCACTTTCAAGTTGAACTCTGAAGTAATTTGGTATCGCTTATATTAGTGTGAGTTATTATGACATTGCTATATCTCCTAGATACCTAAATACAGTTCTTTTTTTTTATGGATTGTCATTTTGACTTTTCAGATCTCTAAAGAAAGCTATTGTAATGTAAAGTATAAGGAAGAGAACCAGAAAGAAGACAAAATGTATTTTCTTCTTTTCCTCTATTTCCCAATTTTGAGAAGTTTATAGTCTGCATGAGTAAGTGTTAAGAAAGCTCCAGTAGCTGCACTCCGAGGTTTCCTTTGGAATAGGTATCATTGAGGGAGACAGTATCACTCAGTGGCCTTGAGGCCAGGTAGTCTTTTTATTTATTTATTTTTATGCTAGCTAGATTTGTCAAACTTGATCTTTGCCCTACATTATCCAACTTATGTGACCTTAAGCAAGTGATTAAGAGTTTCAGTTTTCTCATCTGTAATTTGAGAAATATGGTATCTGTTCTAGTGTAATGTAATGGAATGATGATTTGTAAATTCTTAGTAACTATGGTGATGATGGGGGTACCCAGATAATGATATCATTGCTTGTTAGTAGAATATAGGATTAAAAAAAATCCTTGGTAAAATATATATTGAGTATTTCCTATATCATAGGCACTTTTCCTTCATCAGAGCTTCCTATTTTGGTGTCTTCTCTGATATCTCTCTTTGGATATTGTGGATACAAATCCTTTGTTAGATATATGTTTGGCAATTACTTCCTCCTACTCTATGACCTATCTTTTCTTTTTTTTTTAATAGCATCTTTAGAGAGCAGTAGTTGTTAATTTTGATGAATTCCAGTTTATCCATTTGTTCCCTGTACAGTTGTACTTTTGGTATCATGTCTAAGACATCTTTGCTGAATGCAAGATCGTAAGATTTTCTCCTGTTTTTTTTCTAGATATTTTATTGCTTTAGCTCTTAAATTTAGATCGTATGTTTAGGTCTTATGTTTAGATCTAACTGCCGTTTTGTGTTAATCTTTGTATGTCATGTGAGAAATGGAGCAAGGCTTATTTATTTTTTTGTATATGGATGTCCCAGTTGAAGAGATTATCCTTTCTTCACTGCATTGCTGTGCATCTTTGTCAAAAATCAGCTGTCCATATATGTGTTCATTTCTGGAGTCTATTCTGTTCTATTGATTTATTTTCTCATCTTTATGCAAATGCTATGCTGTTTGATTTGCAGTTGCTTTATAATTCTTGAAATCTGGTAGTAGTAGCCTATTAATTTTGTTCTTCTTTTTCAGAATTGTTCCTTTGCATTTTTATATGAATTTAAAGTCAGCTTGTCCGTTCTATAAAACACCCTGCTGGGACTTTGAATAGAACTGCTTTGAATCTGTAGCTCAATTTGGGGCAAATTAACATGGTAGGAAAATTGAGTCTTCCAACACACCAACAAAGTATCTTTCATTTATTTAGATATTATTTAATTTCTCTCAAAAATATTTGTGGTTTTTCAGTAGTCAAGTATTTTAGCTCTTTAGATTTATCCCTAAGTACTTCATATATTTTTTTAAGAGGTTTTTTTTTGGTCAGAGCACAAGCAGGGGGAGCGGCAGGCAGAGGGAGAAGTAGGCTCTCTGCTGAACAAGGACTCAATCCTAGGACCTTGGGATCATGATCCAAAAGCAGACCCTTAACCAACTGAGCCACTCAGGCATCTGGTATTTCATGTTTTTGATGCTATTGTCTGTGGTCATGTTTTTTAAATTTTAGTTTCTCGTTCTTATTGATTACTGCTGTTGTATAAAAATACAGCAGTTTTGTGTATTGATGTAGCATTCTGAAGTCTTGCTAAATTCACTTATCAACTCTAGTTGCTCTTTAAAAAATTCCTTTTTAGATTTTGTTGGGGGTTCCACATGTCATTTTTGCATAAAAGCAGTTTAATTTTTATTTGTTTTATTTTTTATTTTTCTTAAGGTTTTTTTGGTGCATTTGTAAATGTTATTGTTTCCTTAATTTCTTCTTCAGCTTCATTGGTGTATAGAAATGCAATAGATTTCTGTACATTGATTTTGTATCGTGTGACTTTACTGAATTTATCAGTTTTAGCAATTTTGTGGTGAAGTCTTTTAGGTTTTCTGCATAGAGAGTCATGTCATCTGCAAATAGTAAAACTTTGACTCCTTACTTTCTGATTTGCATACCTTTTGTTTCTTTTTGTTGTCTGATTGCTGTGGCTAGGACTTCCAGTACTATGTTAAATAACAGTGGTGAGAGTGGATATTCCTGTCTTGTTCCTGTCCATAGAGGAAACACTCTTCAGTTTTTCTCTGTTGTGGATAATATTAGCTGTGGGTTTTTTGTTTATGGCCTTTATTATGTTGAGGTGTGTTCCCTCAAAACCTACTTTGTTGAGTGTTTTGATCATGAATGGATGTTGTACTTTATCAAATGCTTTTTCTGTATTTATTGAAAGGATTACATGGTTCTTATCCTTTCTTTTATTGATGTGGTATATCACATTGATTTATAAATATTGAACCACCCTTGCAAAGAGAAATGTATCCCACTTGAACATTGTGAATGATTTTTTTAAATATACTGTTGGATTTGATTTGCTAATATTTTATTGAGAATTTTTGCACCTGTGTTCATCAGGGATATTGGCCTATAGCTCTCTTTTTTAGTGGAGTCTTTGTCTCGTTTTGGTATCAGGGTAATGCTGGCTTCATAGAATGAATTTGGAAGTTTTCCTTCTATTTCTATTTTTTGGTATTAACTCTTCTTTAAAATGTTTGGTAGAAGGGTACCTGGGTGGCTCAGTAATTAAGCATCTGCCTTTAGCTAAGGTTATGATACTAGGGTCCTGGGATCAAGTCCCACATCGGGCTCCCTGCTCAGCGGGAAGCCTACTTCTCGCTCTCCCATTCCCCCTGCTTATATTTCCTCTCTCGCTGTCTCTCTCTCTATCTCTGTGTCAAATAAATAAATGAAATCTTTTTAAAAAAAATGTTTGGTAGAATTTACCTGTGAAGCCATCTGGCCCTGGACTTTTCTTTTTTGGGAGATTTTTGATTACTGATTTAATTTCTTTACTGGTTATTAGTCTGTTCAAGTTTTCTATTTCCTCCTCTTTGTTTTGGTAACCTACATATTAATATTTATCCATTTCTTCCAGATTGTCCAATTTGTTGGTGTATAGTTTTTCATAATACTCACTTAAAATTGTTTGTATTTCTGTGGTGGTGTTTGTGATTTCTCTTCTCTCATTTGTGATTTTATTTATTTGGGTCCTTTTTTCTTTTCAGTGAGTTTGGCTAGGGGTCTAGCAATTTTATTAATTTTTTCAGAGAAACAGCTCCTGGTTTCATTGATCTGTTCTATTATTCTTTTAGTTTCTTCATCATTTATTTTTGCTCTAAACTTTATTATTTCCCCTTTTCTATTGGCTTTAGGCTTCATTTGTTTTTCTTTTTCTAGCTGCTTTAGGTGTAAGGTTAGGTTGTATAATTTGAGATTTTTCTTTCTTCTTGAGGTAGGCCTATATTGTTATATATCTCCCTCCTCAGACTCCTTTTGCTGCATCTGAAATGTTTTGGACCATTATGTTTTCATTTTCATTCATTTTCCATGTATTTTTAAAATTTCTTCTTTGATTTCCTGGTTGACACAGTCATTGTTGTATAACAACATGTTGTTTAACCTTGTATTTGTGGTCTTTCCAAAGTTTTTCTTGTGGTTGACTTTAAGTTTCATAGCCTTGTGGTCAGAAAACATGCATGGTATGATTCCAATCTTTCTGTACTTGTTGAGGCCTATTTTTTGACCTAGTATGTGATCTTTACTGGAGCATGTCCCATGTGCACTTGAAAAGAATGTATATTCTGCTTCTTTAGGATGGAATGTTCTGAATATATCTGTGAAGTCCATCTGTTTCAGTGTGTCATTCAAAGCCATTGTCTTCTTGTTGATTTTCTGCTTAGACGATTTATGCATTGCTGTAAGTGGGTGTTAAAGTCCCCTACTATTGTATTATTATCAAGGATTTCCTTAATGTTTGTTAATAATTGTTTTATGTACTTGGGTACTCCCATGTTGGGGGCATAAATATTTACAATTGTTAGATTTTTCTTATTGGATAGTCCCTTTTATTATGATAACAGTGATCTTCTTCATCTCCTATTACAGTCTTGGTTTTAAAATCTTGTTTGTATAAGTATTGCTACTCCAGTTTTCTTTTGACATCCATTTTCGTGATAAATATTTCTTCATCCCCTCAGTTTCAATCTTCAGGTGTCTTTAGGTCTAAAATGAGTCTCTTGTAGGTAGCATATAGATGGGTCTTGTTTTCTTATCCATTCTGACACTGTATCTCTTTTGATTGGAGCATTTAGTCCATTTACCTTCAGAGTAATTATTGGTATGTATTTGTGCCATTTAAAAAAAAAGATTTTATTTGTTTACTAGAGAGAGAGAGAGAGAGGGAGAGAGAGCGCACAAGTAGGGGGAGCAGGAGGCAGAGGGAGAGGGAGATACAGGTTCCTGCTGAGCAGGGAGCCTGATGCAGGTCTCGATCCCAGGACTCCAGGGTCATGACCTGAGCTGAAGACAGATGCTTAAATGACTGAGCCACCCAGGCACCTCTTTAGTGCCATTTTATTACTTGTTTTATCATTGTTTCTGGAGATTTTCTGTGTTTCCTTTCTTGTTTTTGTCACTTTTGGTCTTTATTTTCCACTCAGAGAGTTCCCTTTAATGTTGCTTGCAGGGCTGGTTTAGTGGTCATGAACTCCTTTGGTTTTTGTTGGTCTGGGAAACTCTTTTTCTCTCCTTCTATTCTGAATGATAGCCTTGTTGGATAGAGTATTCTTGGCTGCAGATTTTTCCCATTTAGCATGTTGAATATATCATGCCACTCTCTTCTAGTTTGCCAAGTTTCTGTTGAGACATCTGCCAGCTAGCCTTATGGGTCTTCCCTTTGTACCACATCTTCTTTCTCTATCCATCAGATGATGGACGTTTTGGTTGTTTCCATAATTTGGCTGTTGTAGATAATGCTGCTGTAAACATCTGGTTACATATATCCTTTCGAATTAGTATTTTTATATTCTTTGGGTAAATACAAAACGGATCATAGGGTAGTTCTATTTTTAACTGTTTGAGGAACCTCCATACTGTTTTCCAGAATAGCTGTGCCAGTTTGCATTCCTTGTTTTTAATATTTTGTGAAGGATTTTTGCATCTGTCTTTATCAGATATATTGGTCTGTAATTTTGATTTATATTGTTTTCCCTAATAATATTTTGCTCTTTTTTTTGGTAACAGTTTGTGTGAACTGGTATTATTTCTTCCTTGAATATTTAGTAGAATTTATCATTGAAACCATCTGGGCCTGGAGTTTTCTTTGTGGAAAGATTTTAAACCACAGATTTAATTTCTTTAACATATATAGGATTGTTCAGGTTACTTATTTCTTCTTGAATGAGCTTTAGTAATTGTGTCTTTCACAGAATTTAAGTTGTTGAGTTTATTGGTATAAAGTTCTTAAAAATACTCCCTTGTTATCTTTTTAATACTTTAGGAATCTGAAGTGATGTCACTTCTGTCATTTCCTGATACTAGTGATTTATGTCTTTTTTCCCCTCAAGATTAGTTTGGCTTTAGGTTTACCAATTTTATTGATTTCTGTGAAGAATCAGCTCTTGGTTTTATGGATTTTATTTTTTATTTCATTAATGTTTGCTTTTATCTTTATTACTTTTTTTCTGTTAACTTCACATCCTTTTTTATTTAGATTTATTTATTTATTAGGGAGAGAGAGTGTGTGCACGTGTGTGTGAAAGGTGGGAGCAGAGAGAGAATCCAAGCAGACTCCCCACTGAGCACAGAGCCCGGCATGGGGCTTAATCCTACAACCCTGAGATCATGACCTGAGCCTAAATCAAGAGTCGGATGCTTAACTGCCTGAGCCCCTGTAACTTCAGATTTGATTTGTTCTTCTTTTTCTAGCTTCTTAAGATTGAAGCTAAAATTAACTTAAGACCTTACTTTTCTAGAATAGGCATTTAGGGCTAGAGAGTTCCTCTTAGTACTATTTTATCTTCTAAAGTAGTAGAAGTGTTATCTTCTAAGAAGTAGTGTTTTCATTTTTATTTAGCTTAAAAACCTTTTAATTTCCATTTTGATTTAATCTTTTACCTGTGGGTTATTTAGAAACGTATTACTTAGTTTTAAATGTTAGGAGATTTTCCAGAGATTTTTCTGTTATTAGTTTCTAACTTAATTCCATCGTGGTCAGAGAACATACTTTGCATCATTGAATCCTTTGAATTTATTGAGACTTGTTTTATGGTCCAAAATATCTTCTTTCTTGGCGAATGTTTTGTGAGAAATTGAGAACAAATATATTTTCTGCTCTTTTTGAGTAGAGAGTTCTAAAAATTTCCATCAGGTTTTGTTGATTATAGTATGTTCATTTCTACTATATTCTTTGTGATTGCTTATTAATTGTTATATCACCTATTAAGTGGGTATTATATTTCTGATGTAAATTGAGGATTTTTTTTAGTTCTCTTTGTAGTTCCATTAGTTTTTGCTTCATATATTTTGAAACTGTGTTATTAGTTAATAAATGTTCTGGATTGTTATGTCTTTTTCATTAGTTGGCCCCTTTATCCTTAAGAAATGACCTTTGTTACCACTGGTATTAATCTTTACTCTGAAATCTACTTTGTTTGATATTAATATAGCCATTCTAACTTTTCATTGATTTATGTTAGCACAGTACATTTTTTCTGTCATCTTTATAGTTGAAGCTCATTACATGTAGGTAAGCATGTAGTTGGATTTCGCTTTTTTTTTTAAAAAGATTTTATTTATTGCAGAGAGGGAGAGAGCGAGCACATAAGAAGGGCAGGGGGCCAGTGGGGGAGGGAGAAGCAGACTCCCCACTGAGCTTGGAATCTGATGCCAGGCTCAATCCCAGGACCCCAGGATCATGACCTGTGCTGAAGGCAGACGCTTAACTGACTGAGCCACCCAGGCACCCCAGATTTTTTTTTTTTTAATCAAATTTGACAATCTCTGCCTTTCAAATGGGGGCATTTACATCCTTTTGTTTTAATTTTCACAACAATCCTATGTGTTCTTTCTAGTCCTGGTTTATTAAAGAAATAAGGAAACAGAGAGAAAGAATAGGTAACTGTCCTAACTTTGCACATAGTAAATGGTAAAGTTACCACTTAAACTCATAAACGTGTCCTAGCATTCCTTATTGAAATTATTAAGTTTTTATTGTAGTGGGGTTCTTTTTATTTTCTCCAGTTTTATTGAGATATAATTGACGTAAAATGTTGTATTAGTTTTAGATGTACAGTAAGCTAGTGGGGTCCTGTAGAGAAGTTTCCTGTAGAAAAGCAGAGGATTGACTTGGATACATTTTTATTTTATAGAATGTTTATGTTGTTGGTGGTAACAAGGATAGTTTGAATGGGGGATGTCTTATGTTGAGGGAATGATGTTAAGATGGTTTTATAGTAGTTTAGGGTAAAGGGGTTGATATTCCTTGCTAAGGCATTGGCAGAGAGCATAAAGAGAGGAGGCTGGATCTGAAAAATATTTTTGAAGTTGAATCAGTAGCTTGATAACTGGATGCAGGTGAAGATGGAGAGAGAAATAGAGACAAGGAAGACCACTTGAAAGGGTCTGTGAACCTAGGAAAATGGTGACATCTAGAAGATTAGGAAGCAGAAAAGGTTAAATCATATGGATTAATCATGGGAAAAACCAGACAAATCTAGATTATGGTATATTCATTTGTTGTGTTTTTTCCTTTCATGACATTGACATTTTTGAAGAGTTTAGGCCAGTTGTTTTACAGAATACACCATAATCTAGCTTGTCTGATTCTCCTCCTATGATTAAATTCAAGTTAAGCATTTTTGGCCAAGAATACTAAATGCTTCTTATTGGATCATATCAGGAGGTACATGATATTAGTTTGTATGATTATTGATGATGCTAACTTTAATCACTTGGTTAAGGTATTTTCTATCTGATCTCCTTCTTGCAAATATTTATTTCTTTGTAACTAAAAGTGTCCTGGGGTTAATATTTTGTAAGTAAGTAAGCTGTCCATGCAAGACAGATTGTGTGTGTATTCTATAACTTGATCCTCAATATTAGAAGGTGAACAATAGGTTTTGAGCTCACATGGAAATAATGGTGTGAATAGAATGTTCAGATGACAAAGGAAAGAAAGGGTGGTTATGAAATGAAGATGGACAAGTAGAACTTTTGTACAACATCACACTGGGAACATTGAAAGATTTTTAACCTGGAGTTGGTTGAGGTGATACAATTAGATTTGAGGAGTTTTTTTTTGTTTGTTTCTTTTTTTTAGAGAGAGAGAGAGATTTGAGAAATATTTGTGAGGTTAAAATGAACAGAATTTGGTGACTGGTTAAATGTTGATTGTGGAGGATTGGGAGTTTCCTGGTGACATAATATTTAGAATGATTTCCTGACTTTTTTTTTTTTTTTAAAGATTTTATTTATTCATTTGACACAGAGAGAGAGATTACAAGTAGGCAGAGAGGCAGGCAGAGAGAGAGGAGAGAGGAGGAAGCAGGCTCCCTGCTGAGCAGAGAGCCCGATGTGGGCCTCGATCCCAGGACCCTGGGATCATGACCTGAGCCGAAGGCAGCGGCTTTAACCCACTGAGCCACCCAGGCGCCCGATTTCCTGACTTTTTGACTAGATTGTACTAAGTATGACATTTAAAGAATTGGATTTTATAAGTATTATATAAACAGGGCCTTGTGGATTCTCTTAGTTTCTCATCTTCCTTTAGTTATTCTGCTTTTATGAGGACTATTTGAATGACATTATCATTCTGTTTAGGGAAGTGATTTCTTTTTGCTTTATTTTACCCAAAATGTTCACTTAGTGCTGCCGCTAGCCTTTGAATTGATAGAATAGGATCTGGTGTTATCTCTTGAAATGATTTCAGTAGGTGGAATAAGATTTTTTTTGCAAATAATTTGTAAGCTCTAAAATTTGGTTCTATGGTATATCTGTTTTTCTCTCAGACAGCATATTTTATTTCCTGAAACATTTAATGTTTTCTTTGTCTCTTTATGTTTTTCGAAGATGTTCTCAGTGCAACTGAGTCTTGGTGAGCAGACATGGGAATCCGAAGGGAGCAGTATAAAGAAGGCCCAACAAGCTGTTGCTAACAAAGCTTTGACTGAATCTACACTTCCCAAACCAGTTCAGAAACCACCCAAAAGTAATGTTAATAATAACCCAGGTATGTCACACACTTGTTTCCTTCTGTTGTGTTGTCGTGTTCTATATGTGCTGTTCTCTGTATTTTTCTTTATAGTAGGCCATATGTATAGTCAACAGGTATTAATAGCACACGCACAAAAAACAACTGAATATAATTGAAGGTGAGAGAATGAGGAAGGTAATTATAATTATTTTAAAAATTTGCTTTGTGGATACTCTAAAGATGCATTATTTACTTTTTAAATGTTGCAGAAATACATTTGGATACAAAGATCAGAAAGTACTACTGAAGTTTTTTTTTAGGTTTTTTATTTTAATTCCAGTATAGTTAGCATACAGTGTTATGTTAGTTTCAGGTGTACAATATAGTGATTCAAAAAGTCTACACATTACTCAGTGCTTATCCTGATAAGTGTACTCTTTAATTCCTGTCACCTATTTCCTCCATCCCCCACTCACCTCCCCTTTGGTAACCATCATTTTGTTCTCTGTAGTTAAGAGTCTATTTCTTGGTTTGTCTCTCCCTCTTTTATTCCCTTTGTTCATTTGTTTTGTATCTTATATTCCACATATGGGTGAAATCATACAGTATTTGTCTTTCTCTGACTGACTTTTTTCAGTTAGCATAATACTATGTCATAATATCCATCCATGTCATTGCAAATGGCAAGATTTCATTCTTCTTTATGGCAGAGTAATATTTGTATGTATATATATATATATGTATATATATATATATATATATATATATATATCCCACCTCTTCTTTATCTATTCATCTATAGATGGACACTTGGGCTGCTTCCACAAGTTGGCCTTTGTAAATAATGCTGTAATGACTGAGTTTTTTATAAAATAAAGATATAATGATCAACTTATCTTTTTATATAATATAAAAATATATAGTTTGATAATTAAAAATAGTTATTCTTTATTTTAGCTTAATAAAAATTCATACAGTTAGGCCTAAGCATCTTATTTTGCTCATTGGTGTAGAAATGGTTGATAGAACTGTTCAAATTTAGAATACTTATGGAAGTTTATTAAGAAACCCACAAATCCAAAAAAAACCTGTGTGTGATATAATGATAAGTAAACAAGTTTTCCAATTTTTATTTCCTAAGAATAATTTTAAAGAGTTGTTCTGGTTGCATATAATATCAACAACATTGTACATCCAGTCATCTATTTGGAAGAGACAAACCTATATTGGACATAACACATGAATTGATAACATCAAGTTAATAAAGTTCCATAAGTTTAGTACTAGCCCTCCATCTATTTACTCATTAATTTATTAATTTAAGAGGTTACCTTCTGACAAATACTACTTTAGATATTTTTGTGATGGAGTAAAAAAAGACTTTCCTGCCACAAATGAATCTGATCTATTTAATTAGAGTCCATATATTCATGCTCATAATCATCTGATGCTTCTTTCTTTCTCATGTGGTATGTGCTAAGTAGACATAGTGTATTCTTTCAAGGACAGCTCTTTCCAAAACTGCATGAATTTCCTATTATTCCTTTTGCTTCTGTTGAACTGATTCTAGTATTTATTAAGTAAGCTTAAATAAGCAAAATATTATTACAATTAAAAAAAACACCTATTCTAATCATTTGAAGTTGATGAGATACTGTCTTCTTTGATAATTTTTAAAAATCTCATAGATTACTGATTGATCATTAGTACCACACCACCGTCTCTCTATATTAAGCACTTGCTTTTATATATTTAAGAGACATAAAACACTGTCCTTTTCTGTGAAAATTTTATAGTTGTATACATAAAGCGTGTAATTTATGGTAAAGATTAAGTACCAAGTGAATAATAACACTCGTTAGTATTATAAGTAATGGTAGACATGGATGGGAGTACTTGAGGGAGGATAAGGTCCTGGAGTGGAGAGTAGGCCGGTATAGAGGTGAGGAAAGAATTTTCTACGCAGAGGAACTACAGTGAGAAAAGGCGTTGGAAATAGGACTGTGGATGATAGTTTTGGTAAAAAAAAAAAAATTGGGGGGGCGTGGTTTTTAATAAGAGCAGGTAAGTGACTAGAAAGAGATAAGACTGGAGATACAATAGGGGTGAATTGTGATGGACTTGAATGCCAGGTTTAGGAGATCAGATTTTATCTGTAGTTTAGGTGATTAGTGTTTCCAAGTTAGTGGATAATATGTTTAAAACAGCATTTTAGGAAGTTCAGCTTGATATGGGGATTGAATGTGGAAAATACTAAAAGCATGATCTGTTAGGAAACCATTGCCATAGTGTATGGGTGAAGAAAAGAAAAGAAACTCCTGTGCATCGTGTACTATATGCCCTTTGCTGTATATGAAGGTATTGGGAATGGCAGTGGGAATGGAGCAGAAGGACCAGTGTTGCTGATCAAATGGTTGAAGCCATGTTAGCGAGCAAGCTGTTCAGGGCATACAGTATGAAGCCGGAGCCTTGTGTGCCCATCTCTGCGTCAGGTACACTTTGGAGGATTATAATGGGAAGTAAACCAGCAAGGGAGTCATGGGAAGGAAACAGGCAAGTCCAAAAAACGAGTGGAGGTCAGTTTCTGCTGTTGAGTGTTGCAGTCAGCTGAGAGAATGAGTAGCTTTTTGAAGGTAAAGTTTTTTTTTTTTTTTTAAAGATTTATTTATTTATTTGATACAGAGAGAGAGATTACAAGTAGGTAGAGAGGCAGGCAGAGAGACAGGGAGAGGAGGAAGCAGGCTCCCTGCTGAGCAGAGAGCCCGATGCGGGCCTCGATCCCAGGACGCTGAGATCATGACCTAAGCCGAAAGCAGAGGCTTTAACCCACTGAGCCACCCAGGTGCCCTGAAGGTAAAGTTTTAAAATAGAGTATAATATTGCATACTGGCAAGTGTGCACAAATTATAATTATAGAGTCTTGATGGTTTTTTGCACTGCAAACACTTTACCAGTACCACAGGCTTTATCAGTGCCCCAGAAGCTTCCCTCATGTCCCCTTCTAGTGGTCAAATAGCTCCAAAGGAAGCGACTATTCTGCTTGTTGGTCTTAAATTCATTGTGCCTACTTGTTAGAATCATGCACTGTACTCTTTTTATAGCTTCTTTTTCTCAGTGTTACATCTGTGAGATTCATCCATGTTGTATTTAACAGTATATAGTATTTCATTGCTATACAGTATCCATTTCATGAATATACCATAATTTATTTATTCATTGTACTATTGATGGACTTGTAGATTGTTTCCAGTTTTGGGGTCTTAGAAATAAAACTGCTGTGAACGTTCTTGTATGTATACATTTTTGTTGGGGATGTACCTAGTATGGGAACTGTTGGGTCATGGGTTATGCATGTGTTCATGCAAATTGGAATAAGAGGTAAGACCGGAAGTCAATGAACATACACAAAAGACAGGTTTTTACTGTTCTTACAGTTTCTGCTGTTCTTACATTACAGTCTTTTATTCCTAGACCTATTGGGAAAGATGAGAAAGCTATTGAGGCATCAGTTAGACATAGTAAGGTTTTGGCCAGATTGAATAGTGAATTAGAGCAGCAATTAAAGTATGTCTGTGAAGAGAGAATTTCCTTGGAAGTTCAGCTGGAAAAACTTTGACCATTCTCTCACCTTTAAGCCAATTGCTATAAACTGTGAACATATCCATTTTTAAGCAATTTGGAGGCCCAAACATTCAGCTTGCTACTTAATTCAACATTAAATTTTATTATTTGCTTTTGCCCTATATGTTCACCATTGTGTTAAAGTATCTTTTATTTTTTAACTTTTGCAATGAAAGTGTCAGAGTGACAAGAAACCAAAAACAAAACCAGAAAAACCCCAAAACATGCATGAGACATACAGCTGGCATGTAGTCACAGCTATTTGGGAGGCTGAGGCAGGAAGGTCAGTTGGTCCGGACGTCCTGAGCCGCGGTGGTGCGGTGCGCTGTGCTGATGGAGGGTCTGCACTAAGTTTGGCATTGATGTAGAGCTCCCAGTGACTCCTGGGAGTGGGGGACCACCAGGTTCCCTAAGGTGGGGTGAACCAGCCCAGGTTGGAAATAGAGCACATCAGAGTAGTGGGATTGTGCTTGGGAATAGCCACTGCATTCCAACGTGGGCAACATAGCAAAACCCCCTCTTTTCTTGCCCTCCCCAATTTAGGGAATCCTGTGTCCCCCCCCCAAAAAATTGCCCCTTTCCAAGTTCATACTTGAAAAAAATACACACATAATAAATGCATACATAATACATCATGTCAAAGTATAATTTTCCCTTCCTACTAGCAATGTATGAGAGCTCTCTACATCCTTATCAACATATGGTCTCTTAAACTTTAAAAATTTTAGCTGTTTTTCTGGGTGTATGGTAGTAATTCAGTGTAGTTTTAATTTTCATTTCCTTAATAACTAATGATGGTGAGCACCTTTTCATGTGGCTGTTGGTATTGAGATCTCTGTTGTAGAGTGCCAGTTGAAATGATTTTCCCATTTAAAATAAATCTGCATTGTCTGTTTTTTACATTTTTCTATTTGTTATTGACTTTAGGATTCTTACATATTCTGGATTCACATCTTTTGTTAGATATGTGTGTTGCAAATACCTTTCCATAATGGTATATTTTGATGAACAGAAATTCTTTACTTCTTTATTTAAGTCAAATTTATTAGTCTTTTCCCTTATGGTTAGTGTCTTATTTTAAGATATCTTAAAAAATTTTAGAAGCTTTATTATTTTATTTTTAAAATTTAAATCTGAAGTCTGTCAAGAACTGAGGTTTATGTATGATGTGAAGTAGGGTTCATGATTTTTCTTCTTCTTTTTAATATATAGATGTTCAGTTAACTCAACACCATTTATTGAAAAGACAGTTTATTTCCATCGGCACTGCAGAGAGGGGGGAGTTCAGTCCTGACTTCACATCAAGTAGAGATAGTATTTATACCCCTAGAGTGGAGTTAAATTCATTGACAGCCTGGCTTAAGACTATCTTATAGAAGTGTTTTGCTTTTATTTTTTTTAAACTTTTTTGGAAATAATTTCATATTTATGTAAAATTTGCATCAGGAGTACATAGAGCGTCTCTGTACCCTTCACCCAGATCCCCCAGCTGTTAACATTTCTGAACCATTTGAGAATATGTTGTGGACATGTGGTCCCATTCCCCTTAGTACTTCTGTGTGTTGTTCCCAAGTACATGGTCATTCTCCTGTCAGAAAGTTAACATTGATCTGGTTATCATGTATCGCAAAGACTGCATTCTTCCTTCATTGACTCTCCCAGCAATATCCTTTGTAGGTCCAGGATCTAACCGAGATCATGCATTTATCATTTCTTTCCATTCTTCTTCAATTTGGAATAGTTCCTCAGAGTTCTTGTCTTTTATGACCATAACATTTTTTAATAGTATAGGCCACATCATTTGTAGACTGCCCCTCAATTGAGTTTATCTGGAGTTGCCTTGTGATTTTATGCATTTTTAGCATGAATGTCCCAGTGGCATGGGCTTGTTAGCTCAGTGTTACCTATCAGAATAAATCCGATACTGATTTGTCTCATTAGTGATGACTTTTATCACTTGGTGAAGAGTATGTTTGCTAGGCTTCTCTACTGTAAAGTTAATTAATAAGTATGTTTTCTTTTTAAATAATAAAAAACTAGTAAGTATTTTCTGAGGAGAAACTTTGGGACTACATAAACATTCTGTTCCTTGTCAAACTTACTTTCACCTACCAGATTTGGCATCTCTTCATGATTCTTTTCTGAATCAGTTAATACTCTGAAGAGTGCCACAGAGTGATTTTATTTACGTATGTATGTATTTATGTATGTATGTGGCTTAAAACAACAAAAACTTAACAAACGTATTTTCTCTTAAAGCGTGATTTTTTTAAAAAAGATTTTATTCATTTATTTGACAGAGAGAGACACAGAGAGAGAGGGAACACAAGCAGGGGGAGTGGGAGAGGGAGAAGCAGGCTTCCCGCTGAGCAGGGAACCCAATGCGGGGCTCCATCCCAGGAGCCTGGGATCATGACCTGAGCCAAAGGCAGATGCTTAACAACTGAGCCACCCAGGTGCCCCAAGGCGTGATGTTTTGATTCTAGTTTTTTAAAAAAAACATTTATTAGTTGGCATTCTACCCTAGAATTTTCTCTTTCCCCTCATTTTTTTTGTTTGTTCATTTATTTCTATCACTATAGACTCTTAGATTCCTATTTTACGTATAGGTTTATAATCTATCAATATTTATTTCAATTCTTAATTTGTCACAGACTTGACCAGGGGTATGGTTCTAGTTGACTCCAGTGTCCTACTGTTTTCATCATTCTTGAGTACTTCTTACTTTCTGGCTCAGTAAGATATCCCAAGGTCATCTCATATGTTCCTTGTCCTGGCCCTGGTACCAGCCATTTCTTCAAGGAGCCTTGGTTGGTTAATCAATCAGTTCATTCTTTGAACAAATATTTATTGAGTGACTGCTATGTTCCAGGAACTATTCTAACTTCTTACAAAGCTGTTTCCTTGAGTGTTAGCAATATGTAGCTCCTTGAAAACTAGCTGTGGCATTTTTCTTTCACTTTCCACATAATGGGAGTCTACAGTAGTTGGTATGTACGTTTGTATATATGACCAATTAGCCTTGTTATATTTATCACTGATAAATACAGACATTTCCTTTAATCTACCAAAAAACCACCAGAAACAGATTCTTTGTTAACGGTGTCCGCTTTGACACATGAGGATGCTGTGTTGTGATCATCTTCATGCAGCCTAGGTCCCACTCGCACTGCTGGAGTGCTACTTAGCTTTACCTGCAGGCTCTCATAGTTGGAAGTTACTCTATAAATGTTTACCGTGGTCACGTTATTGTGTAAGTAACGAGGCTGTGCACACGCCGCGGTGGCAGTCTAGTTCTTTATGAAACAGGTGGACATACTTGGCTCCCAGAGTCGAAACCTCTTCAGCACAGTTTGCACTTGTCTGCTGCTTCTCCACTCTCCTTCACGAAGACCAGTGTCTGGCATTTCTGTGAAGAAAATAGACTGCAGCCTTACTTTCAAATGAGGAATTTATATGAAATCATTAATTTATTTAAATGATATGAATACAATCCTTTTACCTAGCTTAAAGCCCAGTTTTGGTATGGGTGGCAGGACATAGTATACCCCACCAGGGCATTAAAATCACCTCACCGATGGTTTTTAGACACATTAGTTTCCTGTTTATTGCCCTACTTGAAGGATGAGGTCTTTCAAACTTTGTTTCCTTTTCTTTTTTTTCTCCATTTGAACTTTATACTATTTGTGTCTGTATGATTGTTGCAAAGTAGCATTCAGAATGACATAAATCTTACAGCTGACTAACATGTTAATTATTAAACAATCTATGTGAAATAAGAAAAACTTAAACTTTTTTTTTTTTTAAGATTTTATTTATTTATTTCACAGAGGGAGAGAGATCACAAGTAGGCAGAGAGGCAGGCAGAGAGAGAGGAGGAAGCAGGCTCCGCTGAGCAGGGAGCCCGATGCGGGCCTCAATCCCAGGACCCTGAGATCATGACCTGAGCCGAAAGCAGAGACTTTAACCCACTGAGCCACCCAGGCGCCCAAAAAACTTAAACTTTTTAAAAAGATATAGACTGCTCTATGGTATTAAATCTCTAGAAGACTGTTAGACAGTTTCTAATAAAGCTAACCATAAACCTACTCTATGATCTAGTAACAGTTCTGCTGCTAGGGCTATTCCTAAGAGAACTGAGTGTATACATCTGCTAAAACACTGTAGCATTAGACATAATTGCTCCCAACTGGAAACAACTTGATGTCTCATCAACAGCAGAATAGATTTTTTTTTTTTTTTAATTTACTTGACAGAGAGAGAGAGATCACAAGTAGGCAGAGAGGCAGGCAGAGAGAGAGGAGGAAGCAGGCTCCTTGCTGAGCAGAGAGCCCAATGCGGGCCTCAATCCCAGGACCCTGGGATCATGACCTGAGCCGAAGGCAGAGGCTTTAACCCACTGAGCCACCCAGGCATCCATTATCAACAGCAGAATAGATAAACTGATGTATCCATTCAGTAGAATACTATTCAGTGACAAAAAAAATGTTTACAATACTGAAAAATTTGACAAAATTGTTACATTGAGTGAAAG
Source organism: Ailurus styani (assembly GCA_002007465.1). Lineage (NCBI taxonomy): Eukaryota > Metazoa > Chordata > Mammalia > Carnivora > Ailuridae > Ailurus > Ailurus styani. The sequence goes on from LNAC01000277.1 coordinate 651,220, forward strand.
AAGCAAGATAGAATGATACATATTCAGGTTTGAAGAACAGGCAAAACTCTGATGACAGAAGTCAGAATAGTTAGCTTGGGGAGATGGGTATTGATGGAAATAGCCATGATGGAACTTTCTGGGTGATGAAAACATTTGTGTCTTGATCTGAATGGTGGTCACTGAGTGTTTACAATGTGTAATAATTTGTAGATTTGTATGCTTAAGGTTTGTGCATTTTACTTATCCCTCAGTAAAATACTGTGGGAAAGAGAGAAAGAAAAGAAAATCCCTTTATTTTTGACTTTCTCTTCCTCTGCCCTGAGTGTTGGCATTAAATTAGGAGTTTGGACTAATTGGACTACTATTCAGTATGTTAACATTCTTTTCTTATGCATATCTTTTTTCTTTTCCACCTCCTTTGTCCTTCTACCCTCTTTTGTTTTTCCCCTTAACCTTGGTGTAGCTTCTGTTCTACTCTTTAGTGGTTTCACATAAATTCTTTAGAACTGGAACACAAAGTGAGCAGTTACTGACTCTTGATGGATAGCTTATGACGACGTGGCTGCTGCCACGTTCCACCACCCCCACCGGTTGCTTTATGCCAGCCCCGGTTTCTCTGCTGCAATGAGGGGACCCATTTTTTGTATGTGACAAATGGAGTCTTAAATGTCTTGCAAAAGGCATAATTCCAACAAAGTAGTACAGGATTTACACTGAAAAAATAAATTTTACTTTCTTTAAAAACCTCAGATTCATGTTTGTTATGAACGTTATTTGTATGGAACGTGTATACCTAATGTTTTACTAAATAACCTCTTTTGGGAAATGTGATGTAATAATTTAGTGTGTGTGTTACAGTTTTTCAAACTTTTACAAAAGTAGAGCAAAGAGGATAGTGAACGTCCCCATATCCATCACCACTGTCAATAGTTATCTACATGTGGTGATGAGTCTTGTTTCTCATCTGTCTCTCCTTGGAATTATTTTGAAGGAAAGCTCAGATATATCACTTCATCTGTAAATGCTTCAGTATATATCTTTAAAGATTATTTACAGAAAGCATTAGTAGATTTACTTTGTTCTGTTGTTGGTTATAGAAAAAATTCAAAATGTATTTTTATGAGATAAGTCCAAGTCCCTGTATTCATTGCTAATTTCAGTTGCTTGATTAGCAAAATATAAAACTGTTCACAGATGATAATGTTTTTAATGATTAAATAACTGAACAAGTTTCTTGGGGTGAGTAATGCTGACGTTTAATACTTTCTTTATAGTATCCAAATTAAGCAATCTGTGAATCTCATGTTCCCCTTGTTTTGAAACAGTCTGACTTTCAAGTTGAATTTTTGGTCGTGGATATACAAAAAAGGTTGCAAAAACCCCAAAGAGATTTCATTAGAAACAATTTTCCTGTTTACGTACTTTGTATATACACCCCTGAGGAAATCATACAGACAGGCCATCAACTCACACCTTCTTTCATGATAATTACATGTAATGTAAGAATGGCTTGTGTGATTTATTATGGAAATATTTCACTTGTGTGCTTTCAATATTTCTTTTAAACAGGTAGTATAACTCCAACTGTGGAACTGAATGGGCTTGCTATGAAAAGGGGAGAGCCTGCCATCTACAGGCCATTAGATCCAAAGCCTTTCCCAAATTATAGAGCTAATTACAACTTTCGGGGCATGTACAATCAGAGGTTTGTATATCTTCTTTGGTTTTGTTCTTTTTATTATTTTATACATACTGTAAAAGTTTCTGAAACTGAAGGAACATTTACGTTGGGCATTTTGCATGGAATTTAGATAAGTCAGGCTCACAAGGAATATTTAAAGTAATACATTTAAAAAAATAACTGGTTTTCAGGAATCAGTTTTTAATGAGTCACACGAGCCCTGTATTTATTGTAGGCAGGACCATGTTTTAAAACCATGCCACAATATAGTGCCGACTTCTCAGCTGATTTGCTCATTTATTTGCCAAGCAGATACTTAGCTTAATTAGTGGTTCTCTTAATTTGTCCAAATACATTGCAAACATGAGTATTTTTAATTTATAGGAAATTTGTTGGAAGGATTTACTAAGTTTTTCTACACGTTGCATAATTTTATGATAGTTACAAGTGTAACAGAATTTTCTTTTATGGGCAAGGCAGAATTAAAAAAAAATGTTTTTTTTCTGATCACTTATAAAAGTCACGTAACTCGTGGAGAATGTAGAAAATGCAAAATGTTAAAAAGCAAATATAAATAACTCGTAATTCCAGAATTAAATACTTTGAATATTTTGTTGTATTTTATACTTTTTAAAATTCTTTGTACATGTAGTTGACCAAAGTGAAGTTACTTTTATATTCAATTTCTATAGTACTTTATGGAGGTATATTATGTGAATGGCAAAATGCACAGATCTTAAATTTACATTGTGATGACTATTATTTATGCGTATATATGTATCTATACTTGATCATCACTTTTTATGTGTGTGTGTCCTCACATGATGACCACCCCAATCACAGGTCTGCATTTTTCTGTTACCCTGAAAATTCCCTCATACCTGTTTGCTCTTGTTATACCTCCTCTCAGGAGGAACCATCATTCTCTCACCGCACATTAGTTCTGCATGTTACAGAACTTCGTATAGACTCATACAGTATGTACTCTTCTGTGTCTGGCTTTTTTCACTTCATCTGATGGTTTTCTTGTTAATTTGTTTTTGTTTTTGTTTTTGATATTTGTCCTTGTTGCTTGCTTCTGGATTTTGCCCTTTTCTATTGCTAAATAGTGTTTCTTTTTATGACATATCAAAATTTGTTCATCTCTTATATACGATATTGTGCCCTCTGTTAATTTGATATAGTGATCATTTTTCATATTTTTAAAAAGTTCATTTATGTTTTTAGTAATCTCTTCACCCAACGTGGGGCTCAAACTTATGACCCCAAAATCAAGTCATGTGCTCTTCCATCTGATTCAGCCAGCTGCCCCCGTTTTTCATGTTTTTAAGTGATTTTTGAAAAATATTTTCCGTGGCTATATAATGCTTCATTTGACCAGGGTATACTTTACAAGGATACAAACAGGTATAAACAAAGAATACTTGATAAGTATATAGACAAAATGTACCTATTCTGATCATCTAAGTTGTCCCCTTTTTTTGACAATTGTAAATAACGTGCAGCAGTCTTTACATACAAATTTTTGTTCACATCCCTGGTTATTACTTTCAAATAGATTACTATTAGGGGAATACTGGGTTAAAGAGAATAACATGTTGTCCAATTACATTAAAATTTGCACTAATTACTTAGAGGGTATTCTGTTGCATTCTGATAACACTGAGTTAAAAGAACACATTGTCTTGTTTGATAGTTAAAAATTGGTTTTGTTGATTACTTGTGGGGCTGAACAGTTTTCAAATATTTTGTCCTTTTTGATTTGTCTATTTGAATTTGCTAATTTTTGTTGCATTGCTTGGCCAGTCTTCAAATGTTTATGTGTTGGGGGATATTAACATTACATTTATTTTGTTTCATTTTACTGCTTTGAAAAAACTGGCTTTTAGTTTTGTGTTTGTTTTGATGTGCAACAGTTTTAGATGTTATATGGCCTAATATTTTTGTGTGTGTCTGTGTGATTTCTCCAACTGCTTTCCTTTATGCCTGAGAAGTTCTTGTGACCAGATATTTGCTTATGCTTAAAAAGAATATTGAGATATAATTGACATATAAAATTGTGCAAGTTTAAGGTGTACAGCCTACTGATTTGGTACATTTATGTTGCACTATGATTGCTCTTGTAGTGTTAGCTAACACCTCTATCATGTCACATAATTATCATTTCTTCTAGTGTTGGGATACTGATACTTTCTAAATCATTTTGTGTATTTACGAACATTACAGTTCAGATGTGAGAAGATACGTGGTCTGTACATAGTAGGATACCTTTTGGTATCTTGTTTGGCAGTGGTGTATTTACCATTTAAAACTTAGTCCTATTCAGATTGTAAATGGTTCCTTTAAATATTATTGCTTAGGTTCTCTAAGAAAAATGAGTACAGTCTTCTTAGACTTCTGCTCCTTGTCCCTTTTCTCCCAGGTGTGTCTGGGGGAATTTACTGTATGGTCTTGGTAGGAAAGGAGGGACCCTCACCTTTGTGTGGGTGTCCTGTATTGTCATCTGAGCTCCTCTGGACTTTGTGATGATGTCCCTTGTCCACCAGATAGCTGACACCCTTCTTTCCTCCTCTGCCGAAACCTGCAGTTGATGACGTATAGTCCATTTTTTCCTCTCAGGTAACTTCCATAGAATATTTACCATCTCTCCCTTGCTCTCTTGACCTAAATCCTTAACTTTCTTTGACTCCCTGGGGTGTTCTATTCTCATTCTCTTCCATAGTGTCTCCTAATTGGAGCATCCAGTGGCAGGCTTATCAACTCTCAACCTGCTGTCCACACGACATAGGTGGCAAGAAAGACATAACATTTCTCTTGTAGTTGCTTCACTTTCTCTTTTTCTGTATAACATACCTATTGCCTTTCTTAAGCCTGAGGTTACCTAATATAAATAAAACTATTTGCCCACTTAAGCACAATACATATATTTGGTCACCTGAGTTAGGAACATCTTGCCTATCAAGATATTTTTCTTTTAATGTACTATAATAAATAGACTCATGAGGATATTTAAATGTTTATTGTATTTTGATACCTATGGTTCTTTATTGAAATCTTACTGGAGTTTTGACTAGTGGATTTATTACCTTTTTTTTTTTAAGATTTTATTTATTTATTTGACAGAGACACAGCGAGAGAGGAAATACAAGCAGAGGGGAGTGGGAGAGGGAGAAGCAGGCTCCCTGCTGAGCAGGGAGACCTATGCGGGTCTCGATCCCAGGACCCCAGCATCATGACCTGAGCTGGAGGTAGACGCTCAATGACTGAGCCACCCAGGCGCCCTGGATTTATTACTTCTAAATGAAAGAAATCTGATACTAAAGCAATGAAAAATCTGACAATAATCTCTGTGGATTACTGTTATGGAGCTCTCGTTCTAGTAAGGCAGTCATTAAGAGGTGGTTACTCACTGAGAAGGTGACTCTTGGTAAAGACCTAATGGAAGAGAGGGACTAAGTAGTGTGTATGTCACTAGAGAAGGAGAGAACATTCCAAACAGAACAAACAGCAAGTGCAAAACCCCTGAGGTAGGAATATACTAGGCACGTTGATATCTTCTCCAGGAGACCAGTGTGGCCGGAAAAGAGTGAACCAAGGAGGAGAGTAGCTGGTATATGAGGATGTGACAAGGGTCATATGGTTTGATTTTTTTTTCTATTGTATGTCTTCTGTTAAGAACGTTGACATTTTTCCTTTGTTGACAATTTCTAGTTTTAAGAACTGATTCAGTGGTTGTCCTGAGGGGCATAAGAATTTATTTATGACTTCTCTAAGGGGTTGTGCTTTAGGCCATTCCCACTTTATGGATAAGGTGGACTTTGCTTTCAGATTGTTGGGGAGTCTTTAAAATATTCTGAGGATCTCAAAAGAGGTAAAAAGAAAATAGGGAAGTACCTGTAAGCTGCCAAGCCATGTTTCATCTGAAAAGCTCTCTGCTCACAGAAGGGCAACCTAATCATTACTCATTAGGCTGTAAAGATTAGGATTCACATGAGGGACCTGGGTGGTTCAGTCGGTTAAGTGGCTGCCTTCGGCTTGGGTCACGATCCTGGGGTTCTGGGATCGAGCCCTATGTCAGGCTTTCCGCTCAGTGGGGATCCTGCCTCTCCCTCTGCGTGCTGCTTCCCCTCCTTGTGCTCTCTCTCTCTGTCAAATAAAAATAAATAAATATTCAAAAAATTAGGATTTCACATATGATCTTAATCTGCATATGACAACACCTGAATGTGTCACACGGAATTTGGAACCAAAGATCAGAGGAGATCTTGTCAGACTCCAAATGAATCAGTAGCTTCTTAATAAGGCAGGGAATGAAAGGATAAAAAGTCCAAGAAACAGATATCATTTAGAGGGATTTATAAAAAGGTCCTTTCATTTTCTACTTAATATAATATTAAGTAATAATTAAACATTACCCATGCTGGTTTTTAAAAAAATTAATTTCTTATGAAATCCTTTTTTTTAAAGATTATTTGTTTATTTAGAGAGAATGAGAGAGCACAAGCCAAGGGAAAAGCAGAGGAAGAGGGAGAAAGAATTTGAAGCAGACTGTGTGCTGAGCGTGGAGCCCAACACAGGGACGCGAGGTCATGACCTCAGCTGAAACCAGGAGTCAAATGCTTAACCGACTGAGCCACCCAGGCACCCCTAAATTCTGTTCTTTCCTGATGAGGTTTCCTGACTTAAATTCATTCANCTTTTTTTTTAAAGATTATTTATTTATTTAGAGAGAATGAGAGAGCACAAGCCAAGGGAAAAGCAGAGGAAGAGGGAGAAAGAATTTGAAGCAGACTGTGTGCTGAGCGTGGAGCCCAACACAGGGACGCGAGGTCATGACCTCAGCTGAAACCAGGAGTCAAATGCTTAACCGACTGAGCCACCCAGGCACCCCTAAATTCTGTTCTTTCCTGATGAGGTTTCCTGACTTAAATTCATTCAAAGGCTAAGGAGGCACTTCAAAGAAAGCGCCGCCCCTCTGTTGCCCTGGTTTATGATGGTTAGGGAAGAAAAGAGGTTTATCCATGAACAAAATCTGGATGCAACCTGGGCTTGGAAGTACCTGTCCTCTTTGTTACAATAAGATGTTTGAAAATGAATACATCCAGTTACATCTTTTCCTTTCTCATTTGGGGCACTGTTCACTAACAGATATAAAGTTGAAAGCTACAAAAATTTATATGACAAAGTGTAAGATGTAAAGGTTGGAGAACCTTTTATGCTTTTGTTCTCCGGTGTTTGTTATAAAAAATGATATACATGATCTCAAGAACAGAATGGCTGAAATCAGGCATCCCATAGACAGTTTATCAATTTTGTGTATGTACAGATTCAGGAAGCATTACTGCTTGGCTAGTGGCCAGAAAGTCCCCAGTCTGCTGATGCAGTTGACCAAAGGCCCACAATTCAAACTAGACTATGGGAAAATGGGGATTTTTGCCATATGTAACTGGGAGGTCTCTTGGGGAAATCGTCAGGCATGGTTGAATACAGGGCTTTATTGTTCTTTCCCCTCATTTTCCATTTCTCTTTTTAGCTTTTGTCTCATTTTTCCTTTGCTTGATTTCTTTTTCAAAGAAGCTCACTTTTCATTCTCTGTACCTCATATGCTACATAGTCCTTAGACATGTAGTAGCAGAGAAGGAACACATTTTTGTATAGTTCTTAAGAATGTCCCAAGAAAGACTTTGAGTAGACTGTCCATCCCTTTGTCATTCAGACTGGATTTGGTGTGAGGGAATACTTTAATTGGCCATGCTTGGGTTTGTGCCCAGCCTGGAGAAACAGGGATTAATCCCATCCAAGCTGCTTGCACAACACAGTTTGTTGTTGTTGTTGTTGTTGTTGTTGTTTTGTTTTAAATGAATGGTTCCCTGAAGGCAAAGATTCTGAAGGAAAATCCTTCAATTACAGTCAGAACACTTGGTTCAAATCCTCATTCTGATGCTTTTAGCTGTGTAGTTTTGGGCAATGCAGTAGACTTCCCTTAGTTTCCTCATTTCCTAAGTAGAGATAATAAGACCAAATGAAAGGACTTTGGTGAGGTCTTTCATAGCAAATATTCACTGAATGCCTCCTCTTTGCCACATGTTGTGTTAGGAGTAGGTACTTTGATGAAACCCAGTCTACTCAGGTAGACTCTGAGTCTATCAGAAGATGAAAACAATGCAGAGTAACAGTAACAGAATGACATATGTGACCATATGGTGCTATGGAAACATTGAGAACAAGTGCCTCCTTCAGAATGGGGACTCAGAAAAGCCTCCCAGAAGGAATTGACACTTGAACTGTATCTTCAAGGTTAATGAGGTATTAGCCAGGTAAAGAAGGTAAGGAAAAGCAAACTAGTTTTTGGGAACGACTGCAGGGAATGCTGAGAAGTTCGGTTCATTATGGAGGTGCAAGGAATTTGGTACATATGGAACGAAAAGCTGGAGCTCAGGCAGGGTGCTGATCTGATGTCCTCAGATGACCTTGCGAAGGGGTTTAGATTTGTCCTGAAGGTGACTGGGAGCCGTTGAAGGGTTTTTAAGCTGAGGGATAAAATAATTGGGCATCTGTTTTAGGCATGTTGCTTTGGCAATATGTGGGAAATAGGTTGGATAGGCTTAAAAATCAAGGGAGAAAGATGAATTACAAGGATGTTGTAATTCAGACTTAACGTGATGAGAGCCTGGAACCACAAAGATGGAGGGGAGGGCAGTGACTAGATATTTAGAAGGCGGACTTGATAGCACTTGGGAGTTGATTGGTTGGCAGGGTGGGTGGATTAAGGATAACTTTCACATATCTGGATCACTAGTCATGTTGTTCGCCATGAGAAGTTGGAGTGGGTCTTTGGAAACATGAGGAATTCTGTTTTGACTATGTTGAGTTTAAATTGCCTATGAGATATTTAGGAGGGGTCCATTTTATTACTCTTTAAAGCCTTGGTGGAGGGTATGCGAAGATTATCTTTGGCTTTGAAGTTTTGTTGGAAGTACACATGGGAAGAGGGACTTCAGGGTCTAGAGTGTTCCTGAAGCTTACACATCAGGATGCATCTTGCAGACGATGGCATTGTTTCAGATACAACTAAGTTTGAGTGACCAGTCTGTTCTTTGTTCATCTGGGATTTGTACTTCCTTCCCAAAAGGATTTGGTTATGCTGGTTTGGCATTATTTGATTTGGAAAAATTTTGTGGCATGCCCCCTTGCCAAGCACTTCTATCCTCAAGTATGGTTGGTATATTTTGTGTCAAGACAATATTTGTTTACTAATGTATCCAATTCCTGGTCCAATCACTTGTAGCCAGGTTAGTAAAGCCGCTTTCTCTTAAGATGTTTTGTATGAGTCATAGTAACTTAAACAAGGAAGGAGGACTATTTTGCTGAGGTTACTTGTTCCACTGGGCAGAGTCAGGTAGCTACTTGAATTTTCATGGTTTCCCCTCTTGTGCCTTGGAAGATAAGTCTGTGAGACTTGGAAAGAACTTTCTGGACAGCTGTAACTACCAGTGGAAATTTGATAGGGTGAAGGAAATTTTTTGAAGTATCTGAACTGACTTTATTTCATTATGTTGGTTATCAGTAAAACTAGAAATAATCAAGATTTTAGTTTTTGAAACACTCATTATATTTCTAAGTTTGTTATATAGGCTAATAACTAGCTGCTAATGCGTTGGTGTGCTGTTTATTTTGAGCTTGTTCAAACTTTTTTTTAAATTAGTTTTTTACTTTAATCCCAGTATAGTTATCATACAGTGTTTTATTAGTTTTAGGTGTACAATTCAAACTGTCAATCTAAGTGTCCTTCACTAGTTTGTAAGGCCCTATCAAAAAAACATGTTGGAAAGTAGAAAAACAATGTATTTGTAACAATAGTGGTATAAACAGGAAAAGCCTACAATTTTGCTTTCTGCCACCAGATGGTGCTTGTATACTGATAAAACATACAGACTGGGTATGTTCACACTGGTTAGTATTACAAAGCCAGTGGCTAACTGATAAATGAGAGATTAAACCATATAAAATCACTAATATTTGACCTTTTCTTGTCCTATAAATATGTTGGTTTCATATGGTGCAGCCTAACAAGAAAAGGTCAGCTAAGTACACAAGTTTAACGAAAGTGAAGGAAGTGATTTCAAGGGTAAATAAGGGATTTAGTCTGGGCCAGAAGCTCTTCTCTTAGGCAGGCAGTATTTAAAATTAAGTATAGGAACTAGCAGACATTATAACTCTTTCAAATGAAACTCATTGCAACTCTTACTCATTTGATAATACCAGAAATGATACATTTCATTTTATGAAATAGAGATACACCTTTTTTCTTTGAAGTGAAATATAAAGAGGTCCCCCCCCCGCCAGCATCTGTTTCCCCAAATATGAGATAAAAATAAAATTAAAAACATTTTGGGGCCTTATGTTTCTGGCTATAACTGGGACCAGATTTACCCTCCCACCATAAACACCTAGAAAACTTAGGTAAGTTTCTTATATTGCCTTTGTTGTGATAAGTTAAATATATAATTAATGTATACTGATGGAGAGCAAAAAAAATTAAATAGTTAAGAATACAACAGAGGACATAAAATGAATAAAAAATGTGATCTAAAAGAAAACAGAAAAGAGGGCGCCTGGGTGGCTCATTCGGTTAAGCCACTGCCTTCGGCTCAGGTCATGATCACAGGGTCCTGGGATCGAGTCCCACATTGGGCTCCCTGCTCGGTGGAGAGCCTGCTTCTTCCTTTCCCTCTGCCTGTCGCTCTGCCTACTTGTGCTATCTCTCTGTCAAATAAATAAATAAAATCTTAAAAAAAAAAGATAAAAACAGAAAAGAGGGAGAAAAAAGGAGTAAGGAACACATGGGATAAATAGAAAACAAAGAAGAGGATAGAGTTCAACCCAACCATATCAATAATTATGTTAAATGTAAAAGGTTTAAATGCTTTAGTTAAAAGATAAAGAATGTCAGACTTGATAAGGAGCAGGAAATACAACCATATGGTATGTAAAGAAATCCACTTTCAATATAATGACACAGGTTGGTTAAAAGGATGGAAAATGATATTTCAGGCAAATACACAATAAAGCTGGAATGGCTCTATTTATATCAGACAAAGTAGATTTTAGAACAGGAAGTATTATCAAAAATAAAATTACCAATGATGAAAGGGTAACATCATCAAGAAGATCTAACCGTTACAACCGTCATGTACCTACTAGCAGGACTTAGAATAACTAGACAGAAAAATAAGAAAACTAAGGCCCTGGGGTGGCCTGAATTGTGTATGCCCCAAATTGATATGTTGAAGCCCTAACCTGAAATGTGATGATATTTGGATATACAGCCTATAAGAGGTATTTAGGTTATGAGATGTCATAAGGGTATAACCGCCACGATGGAGGTTAGTGCTGTTTTAAGAACAGACACCAGATACCTAACTTTCTACTCCGCATTTCCCCTGCCCTTGCTGTGTGAGGACATAAAGTTGGTTGTCTACAAGCCAGGAAGAGAACTCTCATCAGAAACTGACCGTGTTAGCACCTTGATCTTAGATTTCCAGCCTCCAGAACTGTGAGAAAATAAATTTCTGTTCTTTAAGCCACCTTAACTATGGTATTTTGTTATGGCAGGCCAAGCTGACTGAGACAGCTATAGAGTTCAGTAACACTGTCAACCAGTGTTCTGGAACTCCCTATCTAATAACAGCAGCATATGCATTCTTGTCAAGCATACATAGAACATTCATCATGATTGATGATATGCTGTGCTATAAGACAATTCTCAATGAATTTAAGAGAATTGAAATAATACATGCAAACTATGTTCTCTGATCACAAAGGGATTAAGTTAGAAGTAAAAATGGTAAAAATATCTGGAAATTCCACAAATATTTGGAAATTAAACATCAAACTTCTAAATAACTCATGGACTAAAGGAGACATCACAAAGAATATTAGAAAAATATTCTGAACTAAATGAAGGTGAAAAATGAAACACTGAGATGTGGATGCAGCTAAAGGAGTGCTTGGAAGCAAATGTATAGCTTTATTTTTATTTATTTATTTTTTAAAAAAGATTTTATTTATTTATTTGACACAGAGAGAGAGAGAGGGAGATCATAAGTAGGCAGAGAGGCAGCTCCCTGCTGAGCAGAGAGCCTCATTTGAGGCTTGATCCTAGGACCCTGAGATCATGACCTGAGCTGAAGGCAGAGGCTTTAACCCACTGAGCCACCCAGGTGCCCCAAATATATAGCTTTAAATGCTTATGTGAAAAAAGAAAAAAGTCCACAATTAATGCTTTAGGCTTCCTCCTTAAGAAGCTGGAAAAAGAAGAACACATTAAATCTGAAATACAGAAAAGGAAATAACAAAGACAGGGGCAGAAACCAATGAAATTGAAAATGGACCAACAATAGAGTCCATGAAATCAGTGAAATTAAAATCTTTTTCTGGGAAAGGATTAATAAAATTTATAAGTTTCTAGCTGGCCTGACAAAAGGGAGAAGGTGAAGATACATATTACAAATATCAAGAATAAAAGAGGGAATCATACTAACATTAAAAACTATTGTAATTTTATGAATGACTTTATAAATTTGATAACTTAGATCATTGGTTGGCAAACTGTAACCCTCAGGCTCACTGCCTGCTTTTGTAAATAAAGTTTTATTGGAATATAGTCATGTCCATCTAGTTATGTATTGTCTACGTCTGCTTTTGAACTTTAACAGCAGAGTAGTTGTGACAGACTATATGGCCTGAAAGCTTAAAATGTTTACTTTCTGGCCCTTGAAGGAAAAATTTGCTGACCCCTGACTTAGGCGAACTGGGCAAATTTATAAGAAAGCACAAATTACCAAAACTGACTTAAAGACAAAAAGCAAAAACAAAACAAATGCAAAAAAACCTCAGTAAATTAAAGAAGTAAAATTTGTATGAGAAACTTTTTCACAAAAAAACCCCAAATCTCAGATGATACCACTAATAAATTCTATCAAACATTAGAGGAAGAAATATTATCAGTACCTCAGAAAACAGGAGAAAGAGACACTTCCCAACTAATTTTATGAGGCCAGCATTATCAGAAACCAAAACTAGACAAAAACCTTACAAGAAAACTTGAGATCGGTATGCTTCGTGATCACAGATGTAAAAATCCTTAACAAAATATTAGCAAATTAAACTCAGCAAAATTTAATAATACAATATATCAATGTAATTATTATATGTATATGTAATTATAATATATAATCAATAATACAATATATTGAATGGAGTTTATCTTAGGAAAGCGTTAACCATATTAATAGAATAAAGGAAAAAATATGAACATCTTAATAGACACAGAAAAAGCATTTGATGAAAGTCAACACTCATTCAGGATATAGACTCCTCAAACTAGGAATGGAAGGTAATTTTCTTAATATGCTAAGGGATTTCTCTAAGCAACCTCTAGCTGATGTTATGTATTATGGCAAAAGATCAAATACTTGTAAGATGAGGAACAAGACAATGATATACATGTTATCACTTCCATTTAGCATTGTACTTAAATTCTAGCAAGTGTAATAATAAGAAATAAATGGGGATAATATTGGGAAAGAAGAAATAGAACTGTCTTTGTATGCAAACACCATGGTTAGAAAATTCTAAGAACTCAAAATGGAAAGGTACTGAAATAAATGAATTGTTAGGTCACATGATACAAGATCAATGTACAAAAAGTCAACAGTATTTCTATTTAATAATAATGAACAACTGGAACCTTAAAATAGCACAGAGCATTAAACCTAACAGACTATGTCCACAACCTGAATACTGACAACTAAAAAATACTGTTCAGATAAAGAAGACTTGATAGAGTTAAAATGTCAATTATTTCAAAGTTAACATAAAGCTGCAGTGCATTCCCCATCGAAATCATAACAGGGTTTTTTTTGTGTGTAAAATTTATAATATTAACATTTGTGTGGAGATGTAAAGGACCTACAATAGCCAAAGAGTTTTGCAAAGGTTAGACAAATTTGGAGAGCTCATACAACCTGATTCTTAGACTTGTTATAAAGCTACAGTAATCAAGACAGTGAAATATTGGCATGGGGAATGATATACGGATAAGTGGAACAAAATAGAACAGAGGTTGGCAAATTGGGTCATGGACTAAGTCTGGCCAGTTTATTATTGTATTGGCCTACAATCTGTGAATGGTTTTTACATTTTTAAATGGCTAGGAAACAAATTTTAAAAATGAGATTTCATAGCACATGAAATTTATATGAAATTGAAATTGTAGTGTCAGTGAAGTTTTATTGGAGCACAGATATGATCATTTTGTTTATGTACTGTCTAGAGTTGCTGTCATGCTACAGCAGCAGAGCTGGGTAGGTATGACAGATTGTATGTCTTGCAAAGCCCCAGATATTTACTGAATGGCTCTTTACAGGAGAAGTTTGCTTGATCCCTGGAATATAGAGTTAGGAAATAGACCCACTCATATATAGTCAGTTTGTTTGTTTTTTTCAAAATGAACATAGATGCTAATAGGCAAAAGATACTTTTTCCATTGAATAGTGGTAAAATAATTGGATATCCAGATGGAAAAAAAAATGATCCTCAACCCTTACCTCACACCATAGACAAAAATTAATTAGAAATGGATCATAGACCTATATGTAAAAGTTAAAGCTGTAACTTTTCAGGAGAAGATATATATTGTTACTTTGGAGAGAGACAAAGATTTTATAGAACTCAAAAAGCATGAATCATAATTCACAGAAGAAAATATTTTGCTACTTTAGAGATAGCTAAACACAAGGGAACATGAAAAGCATAAATCATAGGGTGCCTGGGTGGCTCAGTGGGTTAAAGCCTCTGCCTACAGCTCGGGTCATGATCTCAGGGTCCTGGGATCGAGTCCCACATCAGGCTCCCTGTTCAGTGGGGAGCCTGCTTCCTCCTCTCTCTCTGCCTGCCTCTCTGCCTACTTGTGATCTCTCTCTCTCTGTCAAATAAATAAATAACATCTTTAAAGAGAAAAAAAAAAGAAAAGCATAAATCATAAAAGAAAAAGTTGAGAAATTAAACTTCATCAAAATTTAAAACCTTTTTTTAAAGATTTTATTTATTTATTTGACACAGAGAGAGAGAGAGCACAAGTAGGCAGAGTGGCAGGCAGAGAGAGAGGGAGAAGCAGGCTCCCTGCTGAGCAGAGAGCCCAAAATGGGGCTCAATCTTAGGACCCTGAGATTATGACTTGAGCTGAAGGCAGACGCTTAACTGACTGAGCACCCAGGTGCCCCAAAATTTAAAACTTCTGATACTTGAAAGTCACTGTTTAAAAAATGAGAAAGCAGAGGCACCTGGGCAGCTCAGTCGCTAAGCGTCTGTCTTTGGCTCAGGCCGTGGTCCCGGGGTCCTGGGATTGAGCCCCAGATTGGGCTCCCTGCTCAGGGGAAGCCTGCTTCTCCCTCTCCTCCTCCCCCTGCTTGTGTTCCCTCTCTCGCTGTGTTTCTCTCTGTCAAATAAATAAAATCTTAAAAAAAAAAAAAAAAAGCAAAACATATACTGGAAGAAAACATTTGCAATACATATGTTAACAAAGGATTTGTATCTAGAATATATAAATGAATACTTAAAACTCAATTAAGATAAACAAAAGTCAGCCAAATAAAGTTAAGAATGACTGATAAGCATCTGAAAGATGCTTGAAATCATTACTTCTCAGGGAAGTGCAACTTAAAACCATAGTTAAAATTTAAAAAGATCATCAATACCAAGTGTCGTGGCAGGACAGCTGGAACTCCCTTGCGTTGTTGGTATATGACTGTTTTGTCATGGTTTGTTACTTTTTAATGAAATTAAATGCATCCTAATGTAGTAATTCCATGCCCAGTGTTTACCTAAGAGAAATGAAAAAATATGTCCATTCAAAGTCTTGTATATGAATGTTTGTGGCATCTTTCTTTATAATGGTCCTAAACCAGTAATATCAACCATGTAAAATTTTTTTTTTGGTAAGGTTTTATTTATTTATTTATTTATTTATTTATTTATTTGAGAGAGCGAGCGAGCCAGAGAGAGCACAAGCAGGGAGAGCAGCAGAGGGAAAGGGAGAAGCAGACTCCTCGCCCAGCAGGGAGCCTGATGCAGGGCTCAGTCCTGGGATTCCCAGATCATGCCCTGAGCCAAACGCAGACACTTAACCAGCTGAGCCACCCAGGCGCCCCAATATCTACCACCTAAATGGTTAAACAAGTTATGATGTAGCTATACCATGGAATATTACTCTGTAGTAAAACGTTTGATTCAAGCAAAAATATGGACAAATCTGAAAAACATTATGTTGTACAAAAGAAGTCAGATACATCTGTATATACCGTAAGATTCTATTTTTGTGACATTCTAGAACTGGCAAAACCAATTCCGTGGTGACAGAAAGCAGTTCATTGGTTGCCTAGATCTGAAGGTGGGGATTTTTATCTACAAGGAGACTGCTGGGGTGATAGAAATGTTCTGTACCTTGATTTTAGTGATTATTATGCAAGTATATGTCAAAACTCATTAACTATGAGCTTAAAATAGGCCCAGTTCATTACATACAAATTTGATCTCAATAAAGCTGAGTTTTTTGGGTTTTTTTTTTAAGATTTATTTACTTATTTGAGCGAGAGAGTGAAAGAGAGTGTGTGAGTCGGAGGGGGGAGCAGAGGAAGGGAATCTTTAAGCAGATTCTCCACTGAGCACAGAGCCCAATGGGGCTCAGTCTCATGACGTATGAGGTCATGACCTGAGCCAAAAACCAAGAGTTGGTGCTTAACCAACTGAGCCACTCAGGGACCCCAAGCTGAGGTTTTTATTTAAAGCCGATGTATTTTTTGAAAAATATATTTTGTAGTACTGAATTTTCTTTGAAGCTAAAAATGTGGTGAAGAAAGCCGTCAGGTTTTTGCCTCTTAAGCATTTCTCTGAAACCATTGTAAATGTTTTACTAGGGGCTAAAATAATATTTACCTCATAGAGGATAAAGTGATATGTCTGTAAATTGGTTAGCTTTTGCCTCTGTTCAATAAATGTTATTTGTTAGCCTTTATTATATTGCAGGTAATATAGTCTAGTTGTAAGTACAGGTTTTGGAGTTGAAATCATGGCTGTGTGGATTTGAGCAGGTTACTCAACCTTCTCATTCTCAGTTAACTCATCTGTAAGTTGGGGAGAATAAATTATGCTTCCTCATGTTGTTTTCAGGATTAAATATGAGACTCCTGTGACTACACATGGCCTGTTACCTAACTTTACCATAGTGTTTGTAATTCCTTAAAAAGAATTTAAATATCAGAGTACTTGTCCTAAGACATTGTTACTTTAAAAGGTTTTTAATAATTCACTTCTGCCCAATTAAAAAAAATCAGGCATGACTCTGTTACTATTTCTAAGTATTCACCTTACAGAAGTAATGACTGATCCTATAAAACAAATATGCATTCTTTTGGCCTTTGGTTGGAATTTAGCAGATCCTGGAACGATACTGCCATTGCAGTCCAGAAAGTCATTTCTTCCTTGGAAAACTGTGCACATCAGCAGTTATTAATTTGAGGTTTAAGCACAAGTCTCAGAAAATTAATTAATAAAAATTATTTGTGGCATTTTTACACATACCTCTTCTGCCTTGTCATAGCTTGATAGCCATCCATTTCACCTTTGATCTTTCAACTTTTTCACTTTCATTCCCAAGGAATGGCTAGTCTATGTTTTCTTGCCACCAAATTAGTGTTCAAGGACTAACAACTTGTAACAAATTTCCCATGATACAAATTTAGAACTCCAGACTCCTTTGTTCTGCTCTTACAGGCAGTAAGGCAAGCCCACGGCTCACCATTTAATTTTGTATTAGAGACTGTTTAAATTATCCAGTAAGTTTAATAAATTAAAAAAAAACTTTTTACGTGTCACACAGTTTAACATTTTTCATATCCCCCTAAAACAAAAACAAAAGCAGAAGTAAGTAAAGCCAATCCTTAAATTACAAAATGACTTTTTATAATTCTGGGTTGAAGGTCTTATTTTATTTGGCCTCTTATTTTCATAATTGAGAATATTTTTTGAGTTCTTTATGCTGAGAGTTTAAAAATTATTCTCTGTAAAGGTGAATATAAAGAAAGTAGCACCAAAAGAATTATTACTATTAAGTCCCCTTCTCCCACAAGTTTATTATCATTCTTTAGGAAAATGCACCCAGGACTTAAATGTGATAAATGCTATATTCATAATTTTTTGCAAGAAGTGATCTTTCTAGCCACATACTTGTTTTTGAAATTCCAACAATTTTTTCCTAGATTATAAGAAACAGCATTCTCTATTCTTTTATGTGAGACTAATTTTATTAATCTATTGTTCATCCTCTGAAAACAAAGTACAATATTTAGTTCCCTTTGGGTTTGAAGCAGTGCTATATCACAAATGTTTCTTTTGTGTAGTTTAGCAAATCTTCCTTTAGCAATGCTTATTATTTACTTGTGTTTTAAAAAATGTCTGGACAAAATGACAGTTCAGCTTGTGAAGATCTTGTTAATGTGGCATGTGACATATAGGTGAGTGGGCTTTCTGTTTTCAGAATTGTGCAAAGAGAATTTAAACAGGTTGCTAGTCTTAGCTCTGAGAAATTTGAAAAACTCTTTCTTTTCCCCTTTATCTTGGAGAGAGTTCCTTTATGAATTGGAAAACATTATCTACCAGGTGTTTTTTCCTAATAATATTCAATTACTTTTTGTATGTTTTTTTCAACTATTGATTTTTAGTAAAAGGTTTGTGAAGTTTTTAATGTTAATTGGATTTAGAAAGAAATTTAAGTATGTTTTTTGATGTAAATACTGTGACTATTAATAATGAGAGTTTATGTTACATGTTTATAGAAGTTTCTGCAATAATAGGATTTCTTGGAAATGGAATATTGTGTCTAATAAATTCTAGGCAAGATTTTGGGTGAGCATCAAAATAGGCCATGTTCCAAAGTTAGTTTTTATGTTGGTTACTGGAAACTTAGAACGTATTTCTCATAGAAAGATTGTGGTAAATGGTGGCAGAGTTCCCAAGATAGCCCATAAAAGCTGTTTTTAATTATAGTGAACACTGCACCTTGTAAATAGTTCTAAATTAGGTTTCCAAGGAACATTTTCTCCTAAAAGCCACCTGACCAATAATAGCATTGAGCCTCTTGCAACTCTAACAACAGCTGGAGTAGAAAAGAAATGAAGGTTTCAGATACATGAGAGATGATGGAGAAAGACACTTACCCCTTCTAGAGCTTTACTTTCAAATTGTTTATTAATTGAAGCAAATTTAGTCTGTCTGAGGAAGGGCCAGTGCCTTAGGTGCTAGGCATGCTTTAGAAGAAGGCTTAAAGACAGGACTAGGTAAAATGAGATGCAGAAGTATCCAGTGGGCAGCTGAAGATGGAAAAAGTGACAGAGGCACTGACTTAGCTAGCCTAGGGCATAATGGGTAAGATGAGCCTTATATATAGCAGTGGTATTGAATCTAATGTTCAGTGTATTCTGAAGTTGGTAAGGGGGGAGATGTCATGCTAGAACAAAAAAAAAATCCTATATTTTGTAGGGAAATTTCTAGTTTAAAAGTAAAATCCACATTGTTCAAATTTGGTTTTGTTCAAGGGTTCTCATTTCTCCACATGGTTGCCAAACATACTGTTTTCTGATTTTTTGATAATGGCCATCCTAATGAGTGTGAAGTGGTCCAGCCAATTTTAACACCACCTCTCAGTTCCAGATTCCTGTCTAGGGATACTTTTTTTTCCCCCCTCTGATTCACTAGATCTAGGAATATATTTATTCATAGGTTGATTCATTATGTTGGTGCCAGTCAGTAGTTCTTGAGAAATGAGATGCTGGTGAACATGAAGATGACTGTCCTTACTCTTGAGTTCACAGCCTAGTAGGGGAGGATATATGATTATATAACAGAATGATAAATGCCAGAATGGCGATTACAGCAGACACACACCTCAAAAGTATATTAGAAGGTTGTTGGGATGGCTGAGTGGCTCAGTTGGTTAAGTGTCTGCCTTTGGCTCAGGTCATGATCCCTGAGGTCATAGAGCCCACCATCCGGCTCCTTGCTCAGCAGGGAGTCTGCTTCTTCCTCTCCCTCTGCCTGCTGCTCCCCCTGCTTGTGCGCTCTCTCTGACAAATAAGTAAATAAAATCTTAAAAAAAAAGAAAGTTTATCAGAAGCTTATTTAATTTCTTTAACACCAAGATCAGTAATGAGGCACACCATCTCCAAAACTGTTCAGCATTGTCCTAGACAGATGAGCTAATGCAGTTAGAGAAAAGAGAGTAATTTAGAGATGTATGTTTAGAAAATATTTCAGACAGTAAAATAATTCAGTTAGGTAGCATAATGTAAAATTAACATGTAGAGTCAATAGCTTTCAAATATACAAAGAATTATTAGGTAGAGTATATAATGGTAGAGAAAACTCAATTTGTAATAACAATGAAGGGGATAAAATACTGAGGGATGAACTTATGAGGATATGTGCAGACATACTTGAGGAAAATTTTGGAGTACTCTTGAAAGACAAAAAACTACACTTAAGCAAATGAAAAGACACTGCTCTTGCGTAGGTTATCATAAAAGCTAGTTCAAAAAATAAAGTAAATAAAAGTACAGAGAAAGAAGTAGTGAAGATTAAAATAGAAATGACAAAGGAAATTAGAACAGAGAAAAATTTTAACAAATTACAAGAGACTACTTTTCAGACCTTTGTACAAATATGTTCGAAAGCCTAGATGATACAGATAATGTCTTGGAGAAATACTGTTTACCAAAATTGGCCCCTTAGAAATAGAAAGCTTAAATGCATCAATATTCATTGAAAAAAATAGAGGAAGTTAATAAACCCACACAAAAGGACCAGGCCCATATAGTTTCACAGAGGTAGTCTGTCTAACAATAATTATTGAAGACCAGGTAGCCTTACTGCTATATAGAGTAGACTAGACAGAGATAGAGACAGATGGAAGTTTCCAAATATTAGTGTATATAAATTTAAAACAAAGGACTCAAGTGAAAAAAAAAAGGGGGGGAGGATTTCTAAATTCTCTTTACAAAACAAGTGTAACATTGTTACCTAAACCTAGTAAAGACGATGCAGAAAAGGAAATTGAAATCTAATACCAAATATAAATAATGTAAGAAAAACAAAGCGAGAGCAAATAGAATCTAATACCAGGTTAGTAATAATAACTTTGAGAAAAGCAGCTTGAGTTTAATTTAATTCACCGATTCTAATACTTTCATTTTTATTGATATAATATTAAAGGCTGTGAACTTTCCTGTGATCATTGTTTTACATGTGTCCTGTAGATCCAGTTATATATTATTTTCAGTATCATTTTTGTTGTTAATTCTGTAATTTCAGTTTGTATTTTCCTGTTACTGTAGAAGTTGTTCCAGAAAGGTTTCATTTTCGGGTAGAAGGGTTTTTTTTTTTTTTAATTTTACAATTTTGTTATTAGTTTCTGGTTTATCACTTTGTGACCCAAGACTTTTCTTTGTGGGGTTTTGCTTTTTGTTTTTTGTTGTAATATTTCTACTGGGTGGCACTTACTCATTCTTCCTTTGAGACTTAATGTGGAATCAATGAGAGTATTGCGTATGTACTTGAGAAGTAGAAAGGTTATGAAGTTTGATGTATATATGATCTTCCATTGATTTTTGTTGTTTAGGTCTTCTATATCTTTCCTTTTTTTTTTTGCCTCCTTGATCTGTCTTGTACCAAGAGTGGTATATTAAAATGTCTTAGTATTTGTATGCATAGGATTATGATAGAATTAGCAATAAAAGACTTCCAGGTATAAAAGTTAATAGTATAAAATTCCACAGAAGAAGTGGAATAAGATGCAAGTTTCAAGAAGAAAAAAAGTGATGTAAAATTCTTCATACACTGAAGGGAATTTTTGTGTTTTTGAGGGTAGATATCAACTTGTTAGGATATTTAGATTCCTTTGGGTACATTTAAAGGAGTGACATAGGGCGCCTGGGTGGCTCAGTGGGTTAAAGCCTCTGCTTTCGGCTCAGGTCATGATCTCAGGGTCCTGGGATCGAGGCCCGCATCGGGCTCTCTGCTCAGCAGGGAGCCTGCTTCCTCCTATCTCTCTGCCTGCCTCTCTGCCTACTTGTGATCTGTCTCTCTGTGTCAAATAAATAAAATCTTTAAAAAAAAAATAAAGGAGTGACATAACACTTTTATTTTAAACTGCCAATATTTATAGTAAACCAGAAACTATATTCTTTGTATTTAAGCTAATGAAAAATTTTAGGTGCTAATGAAATTTTAGATGTAATAAAAATGTGCAAGAATATACGTAGTTTTCAAAATTCCTTTCTGGGGTATGAACATTGAGTTTGAAGATCATTGCTGTAGCAGTACTTGAAGTGAAGCTGAATTAGAGATGACTATTGTGGAATGCACTGAAGTGGTGTATGTTTTTATCTTGATTTTCACATGGATTGGCAAATGTGGTAGAATGATGAAAATGGCTTGATAATTTAAAAAGTCTTGAACACAGATATAGTGGTCATAGTTAATCTTTTGAACTCCATCACATCCAAAAGTGAAATCTTATTTTCTCATCTATGATATTTAATATAATATAATTCTCCCATTTGTAAATAATAAAATTGTATTATTTGTCAGCATTTCTGGTGTAGAGTACAGGTAAAAATACTTATCTCGAACCGTTAGAGGGCAGCATGAATATATCTTTGGAATTAGCTTTTACAGTGTATGAATGCTTTTGAGTCACAGGATTAACGTAAAGCATCTTTCAATAAACTATGAAGATTTTTAGTTAAAACTAAAACCTCTCATTCTAAACTTAATATTTACCTTGATTTTCATCTGAAGAATTACCTAAGTCA
This sequence comes from Ailurus styani, assembly GCA_002007465.1. NCBI lineage: Eukaryota > Metazoa > Chordata > Mammalia > Carnivora > Ailuridae > Ailurus > Ailurus styani. Next base: position 673,810 of record LNAC01000277.1, read on the forward strand.
GTATTATTAGATGCTCCATGAAAAAGGGATGTGAAGACAAATTTGGGAAATCCTGTATGTACACTTTATTCCTCTTAAAGATTCCTAAAGATGTCATGCAGAAAACTGTATTTTGGTGGTTCCCAACCCTGGCGGAACAGCAGGCTCTCCTGAAAAGGTTTAACAAGTCTGATGCCAGACTCTATCTAGACTAATTAAATCAGAATTTCTGGTTGGGGAATATGAACACCAGTGTTTTAAAAAGTTCCCCAGGTAATTCTAATGCCCAGCCAATGGAATAGCAACCCAAACATACATTACCCTCTGTTAACATCAATGATTATTTTATGATTTGGTTTAAGTAGTCATAGAACTTTTGAAATAGTTAAAGTAGAAGATAAAAATTATAGTTAACCACAGTTCGCAGGGAATCGATTGTTCTGGACAGTTAAAATTTCCAAATTGCTGAGGATTTACTTGTTTTTGGAAATTAAAACTTTTCTTATTTCAGTAATTGTGGATTGAAATTTTTCTAAAAGTAATGGCACACATTCTCATGTTAAAAATGCCACAGTTATGAATATAAAGACTCCTGTTGACTCAGTGTCAGCCTTATAGATGATAAACATAAATCTTGCAAGACAAATACATGGTTTGTTCTTATATCAGATACTCCTAGACATCAGTTTTTTGAGTACCCAAGTCTGCTTTTGTTACTTTCTAAATCATTTTTGGCAGTCAGATTGTCCTCTTATTTTTTGTTGCATGTCAGTGTACTTTTGTGTAGTAGTATTTGCTCTCCACGTCTTTAATGCTCTTAAACTGCTATTGTCTTATAAACTGATATGGCAGTTAGCATTGGGAACAAAGAATAACAAGGAAGGCTTTGAATTAGGCCCTAAGGTGATCCTTTAAGTGTAAAGTACGTGAGCTTTATTTGGTTCATGGATTTTTTTTTTTTTTGACTTCAGAATTTATTTTTCCCTTCATACAATTTAAGTTTCTTCTGCATTTCAGGTAGAATGAAGTTGCCAGTTAGCTGAATACAGTTTGGTGAATTTATATAGATATGTAATCACATAAAATACTTCTGGAATGAACAGAAATAGTGAATGTTTTAATAAATTTCTTAAAATTACTTTCTCACACATTAGAGGAGAAAGAAGGGGTATTTATGTACTATTTCCCCCTTTCTTTGGACCTTGATTCCCTCTCTCTCTTATAAAAAGAGAGAGAGGGGGAAATTTACTTTCCAAAATGAGAAGGTTTGCATGTGTATTCTTACAAAATTGCCAAGTTCGATATTTTTTTCATGTTCCCTCTACAAAGGTGTTCCTTTATTGACTTGACTTTTTTATTTGATATTGCTTCTCTTTTCACATCTAGAATCTGTGTGTACTTTTTTTTTCCCTCCTGTTTTTCGTTTGTTTTAATTTCTTTTTGTCTCTAGAATCTCTTCTTGGGAACCAAAAAGCAAACTTTTTTTTGTAGCTTTTTGATTTTTAGATGTAACAATCTCTGTTCACTGTTTTAAAGGAAGGAAAGAAAGAAAGGAAGGGAGGGGGGGAAGGAAGAAGGGAAGGGAAGGGAAGGGAGGGGAAGGGAGGGAAGAAGGGCACCTGGGTGGCTCATTTGGTTAAGTGTCAGGTCTTGATCCCAGAGTTCTGGGATTGAGCCCTGAACTGGGCTCCTGCTCAGCAGGGAGTCCTCTTCTCCCTCTGCCCCTCACCCCACTCGTGCCTCTCTCTCTTGCTCTCTCAAATAAATACATAAAATCTTAAAAAAAAAAAAAAAGAAAAAAGGAAAGAAAATAGAAGAAAGGGAAAAAAAGAGCTTGGACTGCAGGATATTTTTCTTTGGTATTTTCCTGATATTTGTGGGCTAAAAGTCAACAGAGATAGGTTCCTTATAACTATTTTTTAACATTCTAGTCTGAGGTATAAGCAGTAAGTATACACAACAGTAAAAGAACAAACAATAGAAAATGGGAAAGGACATTAAGAGACATTTCACCAAAGAAGGCATATAGATGGCAAAATAAATAAATAAGTAAATAAAATAATGAAAAGATATTCAACATCTCTAGCCATTAGGGAGGTGTAAACTGAGACCATCATGATGTGTTACTACTCACCAGAATGATGACAACAACAGAAATAATGACAACAACAAATTCTGATAAGGATGAGGAGAAGCTGGATCTCACACATTTCTGGTTGTGGTGCAAAATGGCTCAGCCACTCTGGACAATAATTTGGCAGTTTCTAAGAAACTAAACATACATTTACCATGTGACTCAACTATCATACTCCTGAGCACCTGTCCCAGAGAAATGAAAGTTTATGTTTATATAAAAACTATATGAACATTTGCCTACAGTTTTTATATGGACATATATAATCACTGCTTTAGCTTCAGCTCACAAATTCTGATATGTTATATTTAATTTTCATTCAGTTCTGTGTATGTTACAAAAATTTCCCTTGATACTTGTTTTTTAACCTGTGGATTATTTTAGAAGTATATTGTCTAGCTTCCAAATATTTGGAGATTTTTCCTGTTAATTTCTGTTGTTCATGTTTAGTCTGGTTCCATTGTGGTCAGACAATATGCTCTGTGTGCTTTCACTTGTTTTAAATTTGTTGTGGTTTGTTTTATGGCTCAGGATATGGTCTGTCTTGGTATATGTTCCATGGGTACTTGAAAGGAATATGTATTCTGCCATTGTTGGTAGCATGTTCTATAAATACTGATTTAATTCTGTTAGTAAATAGTGTTGTTGAGTTTGTCTGGTTTTTTTTTTTTTTCGGATTTTCTGTCTGGTTGTTCAGTGAGTTGTTGTGAGAAGCTTATTGAAGTCTCCAAATAAACTTGTGGATTTGGCTATTTCTCTTTCAGTTCTATCAGTTTTGCTTTACACATTTTGCACCTGTGTTTGATGGAAACACGCTTAGGATTGCTGTGTTGTCTTGGTGAATTGACCTTTTTATCCATATGTTTGTATTCCTTTTTGTTTCTGGTAATTTTCTTAGTTCTGAAGTCTACTCTGATACTAAAATAACCAACATTGCTTTATTTTGATTAATGTTTATATGATACATCTTTTCCCATTCTTTTGCTCTCTACTTCTTGTTTTTTGTGTGAGTTTCTTATAGACAGCATATATTCAGGTCACGTTTTCAAAATCACTTTGCCAATTTCTGTCTTTTAGTTGGGATATTTTGACTATATTTAATGTAATGGTCTGTTAGGGCCTCAATTTACTATTTTATTTTATTTTTTATTTAATTTCACTTCACTTATTTCTGTTTTTCCTTTCTCTGTCTTCTTTTTCCTGCCTTATTGTGAGTTAATTGTATTTTTTTAGAATTCTGTTTTGATTTATCTTGGTATTTCAGGGTGTACCTCTTTAATAAAATATGTATAGTTTTTTTTAGTGCTTGCTTTAGGTATTATGTTATACATAATTTATTAGTCTATTGGTGGTGTCATTTTACCTGTATAAGTTAAAAACTTTGAGCTTCCTTTAAGTCCCTTTATCCTCTTTCATTTGTAATGAAATATTTTCTCTACATACTTTGGAAACCATATCAGCCAATGTTAGGATTTTTGCTTCAGATATCAAATGTAATGTAGAAACCAAAAGAGGAGAAAGAAAATGTCCTCTGTTTGCCCATAATTTTTCCTCATTTCTTTCCTTTCTGAAGTTCCAAGAGCCTTTTTTTTTTCATTTCAAGAACTTTCTCTTTCTGTTGTTTTAGAGTAGGTGCACTGGCAACACATTCTTTTAGTCTTTCTTTCTTTGAAAATGCCTAGATTTTTCCTTCATTACTGAAGGATAAGTTTATTTGGTATAGAATTTTGTATTGACATTTTTTTCCCCCTAGCACATGATAAATGTTATGTCACTTTTCTTCTGGCCTTCATGGTTTCTGATGTGATAGCCATTATTTTTCCTTTGTTGGTAATATATGATAAGGTGTCATTTCTGTCTTGTGGCTTTCAAGATTTTTTGACTTTAGGTTTCAGGAATTTGTCTTGGTGTAGATTTCTTTGGGTTTTATCCTCTTTAGAATTTTTTAAGATTCATGGAATCTGTAAATTTATATAACTTTTGACAAATATGAGAAATGATCAGCCATTATTTTAGGGGGATAATTTTCAACCTTACATGCTTTTTCTCTTCTTCTGAGATAGCAGTTACACAAATGTTAGATCTTTTGTGATATCCCTGTAGTTCTCTGAGATTTGTTCACTCTTTTCCCCCCTGAATATTTTTTCTCCATTATTCATATTGGGGAATTTATACTGTTCTATTTTCACCTTCATTGATTCTTTTTTTTTTTTTTTGGTTCAGAAGAATTTAGCAGGTTTTTGTTGTTGTTGTTGTTGTTTTTTAAAGATTTTATTTATTTATTTGACAGAGAGAGAGAGAGAGATCACAAGTAGGCAGAGAGGCAGACAGTGAGAGAGGAGGAAGCAGGCTCTCTGCTGAACAGGGAGCCTGATGTGGGGCTCGATCCTAGGATCCCGAGATCATGACCTGACCTGAGCCAAAGGCAGAGGCTTTAACCCACTGAGCCACCCAGGTGCCCAATTTAGCAGGTTTATTTATAATTGTTATAAAGTTGAACTGTTGAAAAGTGTTCACTGACACATTTTGACTTTCATTAATGCTTTATGTCCTTGCATTTATATTAAAAATTCACACGCAAAAAAAATTCACATGCAAATGAGAATGGAAAAACTGCCAGTATCTGATTTCTGTCCCCAATTTTTCACTTGCCATCATATAATTAGGTGCCTTTTGATTCCATGGGGGAAAATACCTAACACTGAGAACTACCAGTAAAAGGAAAAAGAGAAATTTTTTTTTAAGAATGAAGTGTTTTCCATCATAGATTCTTAAGCACATTCTCCACATATACAGAGTCTAGCTGGATGTCTTTTGGCATAATTGTTACACATTTGGCATGGATAGCACACAGGTCAGTGTCTTCAGAGATGTCCACCAGATAGGCCTCATTTGCCTCCTGCAAAGCACCAATAGCTACACTGTGAAAGTACAGATCTGTTTTGAAGTCCTGAGGAATTTCTCATACCAGATACTGGAAAGGAAGTTTGCAGGTCAGAAGTTCAGTTGACTACTTTTTTTTTTTAAAAGATATTTATTTATTTATTTATTTATTTATTTATTTATTTGACAAAGAGAGAGAGCCCATGTGCATGATGGGGGTGGGGAGGGAAGGGAAGAGGGATAGGGAGAGAGAGAATCTCATGCAGACTCAGTGCTCAGCATGGAGCCCGACTCAGGGCTTAGTCTCTTGATCCTGAGATCATGACCTGAGCCAAAATCAAGAGTCAGTCACTTAACTGACTGAGCCACCCAAGTGCCCCTTCAGTGGACTTCTGATAACGTCTGATGTCACTGAGGGCCGCAGTACCAGGTCGGTAACAATGAGGTTTCTTCACCCCTCCCGTAGAGGGTGCACTCTTACGAGTGGCTTTTGTAGCCAGTTGTTTCCTCCGTGTTTTACCTTTGGTCGATTTGTGGTTAGACTGCTTTGGAGGAGACATAGTACAGAGACCTCCTAACTTACCCTCCTTCTCCTTTGACTGGAGATCTGTGAGCTAAAGGTGGCATGGCAGCAGCTGTGAACACCTCACATTCATTGATTCTTATCTCTGTCATCTATATTCTGAGTTGAGCCCATCTAATGAATATTTCACTTTGGTTATTGTATTTTTTTAGTTCTAAAATTTCCATTTGATTCATTATCTTATCTGGTTTTTTTTCTGGGACTAGAATTTCTGTTTCTTTGCTGAGACTTCCTACTTTTTCATTTGTTTCATTTGTAATTGTTTATTGAAGTTTTTTATGATGGCTGCCTTAAAATACTCATCAGGTGATTTCATCTCTGTCATCTTGATTTGGTATCTGGTGATTGTCTTTTCTCATTTAAGTTGAGCTTTTCCTGGTTCTTGGTATGATGAATGATGTTGGTAGAATCTGGACATTGTGGGTATTATGTTATGAGACTGTGGGTCTTATTTTTAGTACGCTTCTTCTGATACTGCACCAGCAGGAGATGTTTATCATATTTATGTTTATGCCAACTCTGGATGGAAGTTCAGGTTCTGCACTTTGCCTCATTGACACCTTGTAACTTCACTTGGCCTTTGACACCATTTAAGCACGGAAAAATTCATTACAGCTGGGGGAGGATGGGAGTCTAGGTTCCTTAGCCTTTTCTGACAGATCAGCTGGAATTGCAACTTTTTTTTTTTTTCTGTACACATTGATGTTTTCAGGTTGCTGGCTTCTCTAGCATCCAACTCAGGATGTAATAGGTCAAAGAGGAGTCCCAGGGAACTCATTAGTATGTTGTCCCTTTGGTCTCAAGTTCTCTAGCCAGTCTTCCAACTTTCAACATTTTCTTTTCCTTTTTGTATATGTAATGACCTGAAATTTAGCTCTATTAGCATAAGAATGGGGAGAATTATGTCTACTCTATTTTGTCCTAGGATGACCATCCTTATTTCCCTTTCTGTGTGTAAATTTTGCTTAGGCTTTAAAGCATTGTTTATAGTTAATTTATATTTCAGTAAAGAGTGAAATTAAAAATTTTTAAAAGAATGAGATTTTATTTAATTGGTAGAAATTTTTTCACAGATTTTTGAATAATAGGACTACCAAAAGTGGAAAAGAAAATAAGTGTCAGAATCTGTTTTTGAGGGCGCCTGGGTGGCTCAGTGGGTTAAAGCCGCTGCCTTCGGCTCAGGTCATGATCCCAGGGTCCTGGGATCGAGGCCCACATTGGGCTCTCTGCTCAGCAGGGAGCCTGCTTCCTCCTCTCTCCTCTCTCTCTGCCTGCCTCTCTGCCTACTTGTAATCTCTCTCTCTGTGTCAAATGAATAAATAAAATCTTTAAAAAAAAAAAAAAGAATCTGTTTTTGCTGATGAAAAAATTACATAAAGTTTAGTAAAATGTCCATTGCAGAATCCATGTCTGATTTTGCATTTTGCCTTCTTAGCTCCTCGCTTTGTCACTACTTTCTAGGACAAGTACATATAAACCTTTGGTTTAAAGAATTATCTATAGTCTCATCTCCTAAAGTACTACTACTAACTTTTGTGTGTTTATGGAAGTCCCATATACCCCTTCCACTTAAAAATGTATCACAAGAATTTTCCTGTAACTAGATATTCATTTGCTTAATACATTTGAAAAGTATTGCCGTGTAGTAATACCCAATAATCTATTGTTATTTTTGTTGTGGAGTTTGTTGCTAGTCACCATGAAATAACAGGCAGCAGCACAAATAAGAAACATGGGGAAGTTAGAGAGTTTTCAGAACTTTTCAAACACAACAGCCGTTTAGTGTCTGTAGTTCTTATTTCTTATTAGGGAGTATAAAAATCAAGCTCTTTGGGACACTGATGCTGCTTGATGGGGTTCACTGGACCTCCCACTTTTAGACTTACACAGTCAGAGGCCAGGGACCTCTTCCTCTCTGACTGCTGCCTCCTAGCCTGAAGCTACTGTTAGCACTAAACCCTAGGCACATGTACCATCTTGTCTTCCATGGATATTTGGCATTTCAGAGGACACCCAGATTTAATGTTCCACATCACCCATCCTCTGCCCCCAAGGAACATTAATTCCCTGACATGGGAGTTAGGTGCAAGTGATTTCCTTCCTTTATGTGTGTAATTTATACATCAGAGGCAGAGTTCAGTGGAGTACTACATATATATGATTAGGCTCTTCACCAAGTTTACTACACTGATCAAAGGATATAGCTACTTAGTGTGGAGAATGTTTCATTAGAATTTTATGTCTATCCTCAATTTAGTGGAGGAGCTTTCAGGTAGAGGTTACTGCCTTTTACTAAGATGTGGGAGAATGGAGGAAATAGATTCGGAGTGGGAATTAGGACTCCAGCATAAACATGCCACTAAGACATCCAAAGGAGCTGTCAAGGATGTGGTTTGACAGAGAAGACTGGACCTCAGAGGAGAGATCTAAATGAGAGAGTAAATGTGGGAGGTGACTGCATACACAAGTGCCCTACAAGGCCCTGCTCTACCAGGCCTCTCATTACCTTTCTGACTTCATCTACTGCTCTCACCATGCCAACTCTACTCCAGCCTCCTTGGCCACATTTTCTAAATGAGTCATCCATACTTATATTATAAAGGTATACTTATTTTTTATTTCCTCTCATTTGTCAAAGGCTAATGTGACCTTTTCAGTATGTCCCTTTCATCCTACCTCACCCCACCCTAACATTCCTGGTTTCTTGCCTGACATTTTCCTCTCTACCCCTTAGTATTATCTGTATTAGCTTTGTTCAGTTAAAGTCTATAAAACAGAGGAGCAGAATGAGATTAAGTTGGAGAGGGTAGGTAAAGGTTAGATCTTCCAGGGCTATCCTAAGAAATTTGGCCTTCATCTTAAGAGCAGTAGGAGATGCAGGTTTTTAAGGAGGAGGAAATGTAACCTCATATGCATAGAGAGGCAACAGGAGGGTAAGACAAGGCTTTGGGTAGGTCAAGTAGGAGCCTATTGCATTAGAATAAAAACAAAGAAAAAGGAAAACATTTAATGATCCTGGCACTCTGCTAGGTTGAAGAAATAAGGATGATAGAGCATAATTCTGTTTCCCACTTAAGGAGTTGAGTCTAGAAGGTTAGAAATATGATTTCACTCCAAAATCCAATTCTCTCTGAAAGAGGAAGGTCAGAGTATTGTGGGAACATAAAGAGTACATTTGGTCTAGATGGTTTAGATTTATAGACCTGAATTTAATATTTGAACAACTTACACAGATTACTACTCAGAAATAGTCTCACAATCTTAAAATTTAGAACCTAAAGGGGTATTTACCTAATCTCTACTGATGACAAAATTTCCCCAAGTGTGTTTTAAGGAATTTTAATTGTTTGGGATGTTAATAAGTATTACTCAAAAAACATAGTTGAGTAAGCTTTGAGAGTACTAAATTCAGTCAAAGGATTTATTTACCGTAGGACTTCTCAGAACTTATGATCTGTTTATATACATTATAAATCTTCTAGTAATGTATATAATGTATATCCTTTCCCAAACTTGTTTGACCATGGATCCTGTTATGTTAGTGAATCATCTGTGGATACAGAGCAGACTTTAGGAAATGCTGGCTTCATGATTTGTCAAGATCTTAACAACTAGCTAGAAGTAAGTTACCATAAAACAGTTTCCTTGACTGTATGTCCTATGTTTTTTTTCTAAGACATTTTAGTGTTAAATATGGAATAGCATGAACTATGAAATGCCAGAATTCTTACGGCCACTCTTTAATACTATTTTATATGTGGGGATAAATGAGAAATTCATTGTTTGGCATGACTATAACTAATAACTCTATATAGATATCTCAATGGGCAAATCTTATACAGAATGAGTTTAATTAATTCTGTGTGAAATTTGTGATCCATGAATGCATAATGAAATCACACTTTTCTGTCTCTTTATAACCTTTTTTGTAGCTTTGAAATATTAAGAATACTTCATTTTAGCTTTCTTAGCTTTGGTTCAGTCATTATTTTTGTAGATAATGCTGTCTTAGAACTTAGTATATTATAAAAATAATTGTATAGTAAAAATGCGATATTATTTATATTCTATTATGAAAAAGACCATTTAGAAAGTATAAGTAGTAACCACTCTTCCTGTACTTCTAAATCAAGGGTTGGCAAACTACAGCCTCTGGGCCAAATCCAGTCTGCTGCCTGTTTTTGTATGGTCCGTAATCTAAGCTTGGACTTTTAAAAATCATTGGGAAAAAAACAAAAAAACAAAAAAAAAGAAGAAGAATATTTTGTGACATGGGAAAATTACATGAAATTCAGATTTCAGTAACCATAAATAGAGTCTTACTGGACCACAGAGCATTTTCTCATTTATGTACTGTCTGTGGCCCCTTTCACACTCTAACAGCAGTGCTGAGCAGGTGTGACAGAAACCGTATGGCCTGCAAAGCTGGAAATATTTACTGTCTGGCTCTTTCAGAAGAAGTTTGCTGACCTTGGGCTAGATTAATGGGTAATAGAGTTTATGGAGTTATTTTATAAGTTGACATATAGGGAACTGTGTTTTATGTATATCTAATTCTCTAAATAAATATTTTCTTTTTTCTTTTTTTTATTTATAAATAAATATTTTCTAATAATTTCCATTTATTTGTTCCTGCTGGTTCTCTTTTCTTTTTTCTGGTAAAAGATATATGTTTTATTTTAATTTCAATTAATTTCCTTCCCTTTTCTTATTGATCATTAAACAGTATGTATTGTCATATATTGTGATGGGAAGCACATGGATTTGAGAAGCATTTCTTTGTAGAATAATCAGAAATTTGGAATAATTATATATTTTCCCCATATACTTGATTTGTGGGGAAAACTGTTATATTTGAAGTTGACTTTGATGGACTAAGTTTTCTTTAATAATCATTTCAAATGATCACATAAGTAGCAGAATAGTATTCTTACTGGATTTAGTTGACTCAATGAATAATTGAATGTTTTTTTTTCCTAACTCAGCTAGAGTAAATATTCTTAGGCTACTTCACCTCTTTACTTTGAATGTTGCTACTAGTTTAATTTTAAGATTCTATTATGTATTTTGTTTGGTAGCTCTCTTTTTTTTTTTTTTTTAAAGGTTTTGTTTTTTTTTTTAAGTTTTTTTTTTTTTTTAATTTTTATTTATTCATTTGACACAGAGAGATTACAAGTAGGCAGAGAGGCAGGCAGAGAGAGAGGAGAGAGGAGGAAGCAGGCTCCCTGCTGAGCAGAGAGCCCAATGTGGGCCTCGATCCCAGGACCCTGGGATCATGACCTGAGCCGAAGGCAGCGGCTTTAACCCACTGAGCCACCCAGGCGCCCGGTAGCTCTCTTCTTGTCTCTTAAGAGAATTGATTTCATTTTTGTTTACAAATATAGGAATAGTTTTACAGATGAATTTTTTCTTTTCGTAAATTTTGTGGTTTAGTAGAAGTAAAAGTAATATCAAACTAGAGCAAGTATAATGGAATTATGGCTGTCTTGTTCAAAGTTACCTATAACATGAAGTTAAGAAGCAGCTTGAAATACATAGATACCTCTAAGGTGCTTAAACATGTCCTTTTCAATATAATATTTAGTTCTATTTGTAATACAGGAATTAATTTCATCCTGGGTCATCTAAGAGGGTTGTAGAAAATAGGTACCCGGTATGGCTCCTTAACCCCTAGTATTTACACAAACTTATGAAGAAAACTAGCTGAATGGAGCTAGACTTCCATATTTTTCATTTTGGCATCTCATTCCTTCCCCAGATCTTTTTTTTTTTTTTTTAAGATTTGTTTATTTATTTGAGAGAGAGAGGGGGTGGGGGGGGAAGGGCAGAGGAAGATGAAGGGAGACTCTTAAGCTGTGCTGAGCAGGAGACAGACACGGGGCTTAATCTCACAACCCTGAGATCATGACCTGAGCTGAAACCAACAGTCGAACACTTAACCTACCATGCCACCCAGGCGCCCCTCCCAGATCTTTTCATAATAACTTCTCCTCTTTATTACAGATGAAACTAGAATCATGTCCTCCCTTCAAAGAACATAGAAACATACAGTCTCCATGATTACAGAATTTCTGAGTATTCACAAGTTGTGGTCTTACTCCTTTGTTGGTGTATGTACAAAGGATAAATTGAGTAAAAAATAGTATTAAAGTAGATCGATAAGAGGATTTAAAACTTAAAGGAACCCAAAACCTAAAGGAACTAGTAAAATTTGTATATCATCACATAGGAAAGACTTTCTATATTAAACTATAACACCAAGATGGATACATTCTAAATAATGTCAATTGAACTTTATGTAAAAAAAGTTTGAAATTCTACTTTGTTTTTGTTTTTACACCAGAATAACAGTTAGGAATTAAAAAATATATTGTGGCATTTTCTTCTCTAAATCATTTGGATGTTTAACAAATAGTTTTTGTGTTCTCAAAGGTGGTTAATTTCATCCAATTTGCCCAAGAATGTCAGAAGTATCCAGTGAAGAGTTTTTAAATAAATGAGCCATGGGATAGCGACAACATTTACAGATGTTTTGGAAAATACTAAGTCTAGAATTTTAGTGGATGTAACTGTATTAAATTGTCAGTGAAATTGTCGTTATATTTGTAGTTACTCTTAAGTCAAAAACAGTATTTCAAATAGCTCAAATAGTAGTCTTACTGCATTTAGTTGGCTTAATTAATCAAAAAGTAATTTAAAAAAATCAGTACCTGCAATACTAGTCTCTCTTGGGATAGAATGGCTATTATTTGAAAAAAGGAGGGTAGTCTGTTTCTTCTAGTCATAGAGGTTTGGGAAATGCTGAATCAAGGAAAAGTTTAAACATTTTCTTTCTGTTTATTTATTTTTAAAAATTTATTTGAGAGAAAGAGAGAGAGCAAGAGAGCAGGGGGAGGGGCAAAGGGAGAGAATCTCAAGCAGACTTCCCGCTGAGCCTGGGAGCTGGACACAAGGCTGGATCTCACCACCCTGAGGTCATTGACCTGAGCTGAAATCAAGTCAGATGCTTAACCGTCTGAGCCACCCAGGTGCCCCTAAACATTTTCTTCTATAGAACTTCTCAGAACTTTTACTTTTTAGTATTTATATGTATTTTATTTTATTCCTTTTTTGTATTCTATATACTGCACAATTTTAAAAATTTGAATAGTAGTACAAACATTGTGCCACCCCTGCATTCCAGTATCCATTCTGCCCTTGTTAGTTTCATGTGTATTCTTTCAGGATTTTCTCTGGCTACAGATATACATTTTCTTTAAGGAAGTATCATTCTGTGACAGTATCCTCAATCTCTTTTTTAAATTTGAAATTACCTTAAAGATCATTCCATATTAGTATATGAAGAGCTACATCATCTTTTCTAACTTCAGTATGAAAATTTAGGAAGGTTTAACAGTATGGGTCTATTTAATGCCTCAGCAGATCTGTTACATCATAGTTATTATTTGTGTTACATTTACACACATTATGAACCCCACGGTATTGTAATTTTGGCTTAAATAGTGTACATGTCTTAAAGAAATCAACAGAAAAAATAGTCTTTCACATATATTCAGAAATTTACTGTATCTCATACATTCATTCCCATCTGAAGATCCAGGTTTCCGTTTTGCATTACTTCCCTTGAGCCTGAACTTCCTTTAACATTTCTGGTAGTACAAGTCTTCTGGCAGTGAATTCTTTTAATTTTCCTTAACTGAAAACATCTTTATTTTGCATTCATTTTTGAAGGATGTTTTCAGTGAATATAGAATTCTGAGTTGACAGCTTTTTTACTTTTTTACTTTTTTTTTTTTTTTTTTACTTTTTCTAGCACTTTAAAGATGTTCCACTCTCCTATAATTTATGTTTTAGGTCTTCTTGGCTCATTTTTTTTTTTCTTGTGGGAAGTCAACCATTTAAAAAAATAACTAAATAAAAATAAATAAACACCCTAACTCACCAAAAAAATGGAAGTCAACTGTCATTTGAATTATCATTTCCTGTATGCAATATCATTTTGCTTTATCGTTTCAAATATAATGTGCCTTTGTGGTTTTCTTTATATTAATATACCTCACTGAACTTGTTGACTATGTAAATGTGTCTTTTACCAAGAGATTTTTTTAGCTTTTGTGTCTTTTAATATTTTTTTTGCCTTCTTTTTTTCACTTCTCTCCATCTGTTAGACTTTTTAATATTATCTCACAGATCCCTAAGGCTCCATTCATTTTTTTCAACCTTTCCCTTCTCTGTGCTTTGGTTTGTATAATTTCTATTGATTAATCTTGACTCCTCTGTCATCCCCATTCTGTTACTATGTGTAGCTAGTAAATGTTAAAAAGTCCTTGAAGCAGCTATCATAGCTAGGTTCATCCACTCCTAGCACTTCCTCAGTTAGATCCCACATGCATCTGTTTTTTACTTTTTATTTTTTTTATGAACTAACACAATGTGTTTATGTACCAAGCATTTTTCCAACTTTTTAACATAAAATAGCTAACATTTACAGCAGTGTATCCCAAAAGTAATATACATACCTGGAGTAATTCTAGAGATTTATGTAAAACAAATAGGAAATTTTATACTTTAATAGTTATATATTTGCTTAATTGTATAAAAATGACTTACATATCAAATTTATTTTTTGACAGACATTGCTAAATTTGAAGCAGAGTTACAAAGAATTTAAAGTTGACTCTTTTTTCCATCCATTTTGCCCACCCTCACCCCCCCATCCTTTCATTTTTGATCTCACCATGCTGTGGGGCCTGATTTGCTTTATTCCCACAGACTAAGAGCTTGGCCCTTGCTGGTCTAATTTTCTCCCTCCTAATCATTCATTCTCACATTGAGAGGACTATAGTAATACAGTTTGGTGGTAGTCAGTCTACCTTTGTTTGAAACCTGGTTCCACCTGAACAAGTTGCTTAACCTCTCTGTTCTTCAGTTTCCTCAGCTGTAAAATGGAAATAATAATAGGTTTTTTTTTACCATTTATGGTTATTGTGAGGATTAGATGGGTTGCTGTTTGAGCAATGCTGGCATATATAGTAAGTTAAACATTAGCTGTGCTTACTCCCTCAGTTCACAGCTTTTATTAGACTCTTTAAGTGCTAATTACCATGCCAGTTACAAGACAGTAGGGCTACAGTGAATAAGACTCCCTTTTTCCCTGTGTATGAACAGAAATCAGTCCCTTTATAGTCTTCCTAGAACACTGCTCCCAGAATAATATGTGAAGCATTTACTCTAAACTATTTGCTTTATTAAAGAAATTATATGGTCTAATAATAGGGTTCACAAACATTTGCAGGGGAATTCTGTCCTTCTTAAACTTGGGAAGTAAAAGAATATACTTACTTTGATTTTATTAGAATTGCATTTTGATAAAACAAGAATCAAATGACAACTAAGATTACAAGTTTAGCTCTTCATCTAGTTGACTTCATCATAAGTTTACCAGCACTAAAGCGTTCAGTTTCTGGCCAGAATTTCCTATGCATGTATGGGGTGATTTTGCTTCCCGAGAGATTATTATGGTCCTGCCCCTGTCAGTCTTAATCACTTTCCTGCTTTGGCATTCTCAGAGTCTTAAAATCTCAGATTACATTGCAGATTTCTCCTTGTCTCAGAGAAGTGTCATCCTCTTCATATAAGGTTGTAGAGTCTTATTTGCAAGCCTTTTCTTTCGTTCTCTTGCATGACTTTTTCAGGCGTATAACAAAAAGAATAATAAGTCAAATTTGCTCAAGATGCATTCTTACTTTACTCCCTTGTGGGTCTCAGATTTTCAGAATTCTCTGTGTTGCTTCCTCAAATACTTCTGGAACCTTATACACACTGGGTTTGAATGACTTTTTGATTTTGTTTGACATTTTGTCTTATTAAGAATATGTGGAAGGCTTTCTCCAAATTACTAATGGCAGCAAGAGATTTTTTACTCTGTTGAACTTAACTAGTTGTCTACATCCATTTTAAAACAAAAATAAAACTATTTTATGTCTGATTTTATTAAATCCAAATAAGTTCTGTATGTTGGGTTTCAATAGTCTAATGTAATATAATAGAATAATCTTAATATCATGTCTAATATCATCAAGTATTTTTCACCCTTGTTTGCTTGTATGCTTTTTCTCTCTCTTTCTCATCTCTCTTCTCGTTGAGATAAAAACGAGTAACTTCAACTGTTTTAGTATTCTCTTTTACCTTTGGGTCAGGTTTAGAATCGTAGGCAATTTTATTTTTTTATTTTTTATTTTTTTAAAGATTTTATTTATTTATTTGACAGAGAGAGAGAGATTACAAGTAGCAGAGAGGCAGGCAGAGACAGGAAGAGAAGGAAGCAGGCTCCCTGCTGAGCAGAGAGCCCGAGATGTGGGCCTCGATCCCAGGACTCGATCCCAGGACGCTGAGATCATGACCTGAGCCGAAAGCAGAGGCTTTAACCCACTGAGCCACCCAGGCGCCCATAGAATCTTAGGCAATTTTAGACCGTATAATTATCTCAGGTATTATTCTTATCATGGCCTACTGCTCTTCTCAGTTTGGCGTTTCCTGGGAGGTTATTATTCATTAATTTCCCAGGCTTTTTCTTTGCTTCAGTTAGCACAACCTTGACCCACTTACTTTCTTTATTTCCTTATTATTTGTTGACATTCTCACATTCTCTGGTCAAGATGCACTTCTTCAAAGATAAAAGAATTACTGGACTCCTACGCTGTGGTTGACTGGCGGGTCATAAAATAGTCCTCAGAGATAGAACACAACCCCAAACACGCATATAAATGTCTTTTAAGACATAAGACAAAGAATTATAGTTAAACTAACATTGTTCATTATTTTTTTATTAAATTTATTTGAAAGTTTACTTAGTTGGTTTTTACTGGTTTTTGTAATATCTGAACTTATCAATATATCTTCTGAACATTGCCTGATATTTTGAAGTGTGTTGGCTTCTTGAATGATTCATGAACCAAATGTTAGTTTTCCTAAAGAGCACAAAGTGGTCTCCCTGGGGTGGTATGAGCACTGACAGGAAATGCCACCAAGCATGGGAATTGAAAGGCTAGAGATATGCTAGCATAACTACAGCTCTTTCCTGGACCTCCCCCAGGCAGACATAATATTGAGGAGCTAGTGGCATGGTCCCTAGGTTTGAGGAGCTGGTGACAAAGCCCGTAGGTTATTAACAGGGAATAACAAAAAGCACAAGAGGAACTCAGGTGTCCTAGAGACATTGCGGGCTGTTTAAGAAGGATGATGGATTAGTGTCCAAGGAAGAAGGAAGGCAAACAATTATGATTTCCTATTATAATCTGATACAGTGTGTAATTTGTCTGGGTTTACATGGTCAGTGAAAGATTGGGCTGGCCCTCCAACCCAAGGTTATATGTTTTCAAAGTTAATGCTTTTTCTCCTGTACTGTGCTAACTCATGTAAACATCTGCTCTGGAAATATTAAGAAACCGTGACAGACTCATTTAAGAGTCTCCTTAAAAACTATCTTGCTCACAAGAAAGAATTTTCAGTGTAGCTAAAATGCATTTTCTTAGTCAAATGTTTTTTTTTTTTAAGATTTTATTTATTGATTTGAGAGAGAGAGTGTGTGTGCATGTGGGGGAAGGGGCAGAAGGAGAGGGAGAATCTCAAGCAGATTCCACATTGAGCATGGAGTCCAGCACAGGGCTGTCTCAGTGACCCTGAGATCATGACCTGAGCCGAAATTAAGAGTTGGATGCTTAACTGACTAAGCCACCCAGGCACCCCTTATTCATATTTTTAATAGGAATCATAATCAAAGGTTAGAACCGTTAGCCTTTCATACTAAGTATTAGTCAACCTTTTTCCATGTATGGTAATCAGACTGCTTATCAGTGTCATATTTTTACCAGTATTGTCTTACCTGTTGCCATGATTGTGTCTCAGATAGAGGTATTTTGCCTGAAGCAAAAATAAAGAAGTTTTGGGGCACGTGGGTGGCTCAGTGGGTTAAAGCCTCTGCCTTCGGCTCAGATCATGATCTCAGGGTCCTGGGATTGAGCCCCACATTGGGCTTTCTGCCCGGCAGGGAGCCTGCTTCCTCCTCTCTCTCTGCCTGCCTCTCTGCCTACTTGTAATCTCTCTCTCTCTGTCAAATAAATAAAATATTTAAAAAAAAATAAAGAAGTTTTGAGGTTCTCAACTTAGCATACATCCTGGAATAAGACACAGTCCACACTAACTTATTGATGAAAAGCATACCTAGATTATCTACAGGAAAAGGAGAGCATGGATAATTGCAATACATGTTGTATTCCCCAGAGGATTTGTGCAGGAAAAAAATTACTTTAAATTACTTAGCATTACCTCTAAATAATTGTAATTAAAGGTAGAAGAGTTTTCTGAAAGTCCCAGATACTCTTGTTTTAGCAAAAGTTACTTTTTATACTGCAAAAGGATCCAGGTAGTTGATTAGGTTGTTTCTCCTATTTTTTTGAAAAGTAGTTTTGAGTCAGACGGTGGTATTGGCTCCAAATGATCTGTATAATTCCAATAAATCATCTGGTGTGGATTATAATAAAATGTCAAAAGTGTATTACCAAGAGCAGAAAATATTTTTAAGATCCTTAAAAGATTATTATCAATAATCTGATACTACTTGTATTGCTTGAATCTATCTGACAGCATATTTCCGTGTGGCAATTCCAGCTAATTATATTTCCACTTTCAGCTTCTATGAAAGTCACCCCAAATTCTGCATTTTTAAAAAGTGATTGTGGGAATATAAAACAAATGGTTTTATATTATCCATTTCGATTATCCATTTGTTTAATCCATTTGTTTAATTTTTATCACAGGTGAGAAGATAAAATGTATTTTATAAAATAATTGATTAAATGTATTTATTCCTTGGCATACACATTTAGATGTTTAATTATAATTTTTATGATGTGTTGGAGCCAACATTTTCTTAGAGAAATTCAACTCAAGATTTTAGTATTGGGCAACAGTGGGAAAATGGGATTTAGTATGAAAATATTTGCTTTATGTAAACCTTTTTATGAATGTAGCTAATGCATAAGTGAAGTCAAGCTGTAAAAACAATTAGCTGGGAAAATGCCAAGTTAAGTTTTTTTATATTCCACTGAATATCTGTTAACTACACATTATTGTTACTATTAAACTATATGCAAATGTACAACTAGATTCACTTAGATTCAGGTAAAAAAGGCTAAGTACTAGAAATATGCAATAAGTATAATTACCATTTACATCTCCAAACAAAGCACATTAATCTTTCTGCAGTACCACTGATGTAATGTCTCCTTACTTTGGGGAGTATTTGAAGTGGGCAAGCATCCAAAGTTGATAGTGAATTCTGATCAGCAAAGGCACTGGAATAAATGTCTGGGTTGGACATTGTAACAAAGCAAACAATTTCTAAAGCTCTTGGAAGATTCTACACAATCATCCATTGGAATCTCTTATTCTAGACATTATAAAATTAATTTATCCAAAAAGGCTGTGAAACTTCTGCTAAAATTACAATCTGATATGTTTGTATTTTTTGTAAGGCATATAGTTTTGAGCTTAAGTTAACGAGGAAACAGAGCATTTAAAATATTTTCTAGAACCAATTTCAGAAATCATTTTGTTGTTGAAAGGACTTGAGAGATTCTCTCCACTAGTGTTTCACAGAACATTCTCAGCCCTTAACCAAAGATTATCTGTTGATAGAATTGAATAATGAGAATCTTCTTACAAGTCAAAGAAAAAATGAGCCATATTTCCTATAATTTCCTCAAAAATTTTTTTTACCTTTTGACCTCCCGCACCCTTAATTTTCTTAAATTTAAGAATCTGCCATTAGACTACTAGCATGTAGTATTTAGTGAATACATTTTGAAAACTTAAAATTGTATTTCTTTAAAACATTTTACTAATGTTTTTGAGGTGCACAGTGCACTTCAAATGCATATACATGCATGTATCTATTTGAAAATACACATATTATGATATTTCATGAAAAATACAGTAATTTCTTTCTGCTTTGTCACTTGAATAAGATTGAGAAAGTTTATACAGACAAAAGTCTTTCATATCACTGATGAGTCTTAAAGAACTAAGTTCTCTTACCTGAAGTGCTTATATCTAGTAGTTGGAACTTAAATCCAGTTGATATTTTCCTCTGTTCACATCCTCTCTTAGTGCTTATTTACTCCAAGTATATAAAAAGTACTTGATAAATGTTTCTAATTGTATTTTAAAATGTTAAGTAATCTTTATTACATTCAAGATAAAAAGCTTCTAGCAGATTAAGCAAGTAACCTGTAAAATACAGACTCTTAACTAAGGCATAACGCCTAAAACAGCATATCCCAAGGTGTGTTTTATAGAATACACACGGTAGTTTACTAAACAGGGGTTTTTCTTACCAAAAATATTTAGGAAACACTATATAGTATATTCTTCCCTTGAAGACATTACAATAGAAACAAAGCCTGTGAGAAGGCAAATTCAATTTAGTAATCTTATATTTATATTAATAGATACCATGAAAATTATTTATCCAGCACAAGAAGTTTGAGGAGGAATAACAAAATAAGTCTGAGGGAGGAAAATGAATCTAGAAATAGCTTAATTAGAAAACAGAAGAATAATAGAAAAAATATGCAGAATCCAATATCTTGTACTTAGGAAAAATCAATAAAATACTTAAATATGTAATCTCATCAAAGTAAGCAAATGTGAATACAAAGCACAAATATGCAAAATACAGTCTGATTATGAGAGAGGCCTGACACACAGGAAATGAAAATTCTCATAAAGGACTACTTTGTTCAACTCACAGAAAACTATTTCAGAATCTGGGCGAACTGGATGATTTTGTAGGAAAACATAAACAACCAAAAAAGATCCATCGCGTAGAACTAAAAGGACAAGTAGTCATATAGCTAGTTACCATTAGCTCCCCTACCACCCTGAAGAAAAGCACTTGGCCTTGATGGTATCACAGAGAAATTTTATTGAACCTTTGAAAAATAGGAAACATATTATTTTGGACAATCAAAACTATAGTCTTACTGTCTAGCTCAACAATGCCAGTTAAAAAAAACGACAACAACAAGAAAGACTAGAGCTTGAGATCAGTATTATTTATAAAATATCAACGGAAAAATTCTAATCGAAATATTGGCAAACAGAATTTGGCAGTTCATTGAAAGAAAAATCAGCATAACCAAGTGAGGTTTATTCTAGGAATGCAAAACTGTTTCACTATTAGAAAATAGGTTAATAAAGGACACCTTATTAAGAGATGAAAAGTAAAAATTGTTAACTACACAGATGCTGAAAAGATATTTAAAAATTCATTCTTGTCTTTGAAAACCCAATATATTATGAAAATGGCTGTATGCTGTCTCTGCAGGGCCTTGGCACTTGCTGTCCCATTTGCTCCGAACATTTTTTTTCCCTCCAGGTATTCATATGCCTGGAATTCTCACTCCATTCATCTCTTTATTCAAACATCACTTCCTAAAGGATCTCTTATTACTCTGTTCTCTTACTCTGCTTTACTTTTCTTCTAACGCATCTTACAGTTGATACTGTTTTAGTTGTTGATTGATTGTCTCCTGAGGGCAGTCCACCATCCCAAGGGACTAAAACAGTCCATGGCATGAATTAGGCCTTTAGTAAATATTCATTGAATTAATTTAATTCACATATCCCTTGGCACTCAAACAAGGACAGGAAGAAGAGCAGATCATTAATTTCCAAGAGTGCAAAAGGGAGGGGTGCCTCTTGTTCCCTTGTCCCTGCCCTGCCCCCGCCCCCATTGGATAGGCTAATTTCTGGGATTCTGCCAAAAATGTAAATAGGAATACGTGAGATCACCTAGGAAGACTGTTTTGTCTATGAGAAGATTGACTCTAGGGAGGATCAACATTTTTTTTTTAATTGAGGCAAAATTCACAATAACATAAAAGTTACCATTTTTACCATTTTAAAATGTACAATTCTGTACGCTGTGAACTACTACATTCACATTGTTATACAACGATCACCACTATCTAATTCCAGAGCATTTCATCACCCCTAAAAGAAACTTAACAGTTACTCTCCATTTTCTCTCTTCCCAACCCCTGGCAACCACTAATCTACTTTTGTCTCTGTGGATTTGCCTATTCTGGACATTTCATCTAAATGGAATTACACAATACATAGCCTTTTATGTCTGGCTTTCACTTAGCATAATGTTTTCGGAGTTCATGCACATTATACTTGGTAGTGTGGGTATACTGTAGTTTATCTCGTCAATCAGTTGATGGATCTTTGGTTTATTTCCACTTTTCGGCTATTATGGGTAATGCTGTGAACATTGGTATACACATTTTTGTTTTAGTGCCTTTAAAAAAATTGCTTATTTTCTGAGAGAGAGAGAGAGAGCGAGCGGGGAGTTGGGGGGAGGGACGGGGGAGAAGGAGAGAGAATCTCAAGCAGGCTCCATGATGGGAGTAGAAATAGAGTCGGAAATTGAGCCACCCAGGCACCCCTCAGTGCCTTTTTAAAATTTCTCTTTGGTTTATATACACACACACACACACACACACACACACACACACATGCACGCATATAATATGAATGGGGTTGCTGGGTCAAATGGTAATTCTATCTAACGTTTTAAGGAAGTGCCAGACTGTTTTCCACAGTGGCTGCCTGACTAGGGCCATCCTAGTGTGTGTGCAGTATGTCATTGTGCTTTTGGTCTGCAATTCCCTAATGGAACATCTGCATTTAAGCATGGGCTTCAAAAATGTTAAGAGAGGAGACAAAGGATTAGAGAGAGGAGTAAGACTGTAGCCAACATGGTCTCCTGGACTTACAGTTACCCCAAGAATACTCTTTGGTAATCAATGTGACCATTGTTTTCTTTTGTAAAAAATATTTATTTATTTATTTGAGAGAGAGAAAGAGCACAAGTGAGGTGAAGTGCAGAGGGAGAAGCAGACTCCCTGCTGGGCAGGGATCCTGGTGCAGGACTTGATCCCAGGACCCTAGGATCATGACCTGAGCCAAAGGCAGATGCTTAACCAACTGAGACACTCAGGTGCCCCGTGACCATTAGTTTCTTATGTCTACTTTGACTTAAATTGCCTTAAATGCCAAGTCTGGCATGACCTTTCCATAGTTTATAGTTAGTATCTCCGCAGTTTATGGTGCTCATTTATCTAGTTCATCCATAGCCAGCATAGTATAGAGGTTAAGATCATGGGCTCTGGAGTGAGACTGCTTGATTTAAATGTTAGTTCAAGGAGGGGTGGCCTTTGGCAATGTAAGTATCTCTTTCTCATTTCCTGTATGTAAAATGAAGTTGGGCTTGTCATGGTGACTGAGATTGGAATGCACAGTGCTTGGTATAGTGCTTGACACATCATGAGTGCTTTGTATGTTTTTGTTGTAATCTAATGGTGATCATCATGTGCTGATGTTGATGATGGTGATGATGATTTATCTAGATACCAGTTTAGGAAAGGTACAAGGATAGGTTTATGCTGGATTGAAGTGTAGAATTGAGAGTGGTGATTGTGTATTTACAAAATGGGACTTTTTGATAACATGCTATGTTTTCCATAGTTTTATTGTGGTACTAGCATCAGTGACACAGTACAGATTATTTACTCTTGAGGATTATATTCTATATTCTACGGGTAAGTCTACTAATTTATCAGATTTACATTTGGAGCACAGATTTGGATGTGTTATTTGGATGGGGACTAGTCTTATTTCAGTTAGTTTTTTTTTTCTTCTTTTTTTTGGGCGGTTTATACTCTATATTATTTTTAAAAATTTGAAATTATGAAAGAGATCATCATTTATAATCCCATCACTTCAAAGCATCCTATCCTAGTTTCTAGTACATATCATTTTGTATTTTCCCCTGGGCATTTTAAAACATAATTATAATAATTCTACAAATAGAATCGACTATCCCTACCCTCCTTTAAAGCTTATTTTCAGCTGCCCTATGAATCTTTTTTAATAGGTCCTAATTTTTGAAATTCCTCAACACTTAACATTTAGATCCCATAAAAGATATATTTCTAAAATTTATAGATGTGAATAGAGAAAGAACCCTCTCCTATCTAGACATTTTATATACATACATGCTTGAAAGTGTGCCAAGGACTATTTTATAGCTTTATGATAAAACCTATTATTTTTCTATAGCAAGTAGAAAGAATGCTCAGCAGTGCCAAAGTGTGTACAGAGTCAAAAATAATCAACATGTCATTTGAATTCTAAGTTTTGGCCTTGAGAGGTCTTTAAATAGAGATTCCACAAATACTTTACAAATAAGTAAACTGAGATAGAAAGATTAAGTGACATTTCTGTTTTCAGTCAATGTTAGAAATAAACACAGAAATCCAAAGGCTGTCCTTATTAGATGAGAAGATAACTCGTTCATATATTTTAGGACATAAACCTGTAGAGGAGATATGAATGCTTAAGCTGGGTTGAGATTTATGAATAATGCTATCAAATAAAATGAGGCAATTATTTTTCAGTTTTTAAAAGTTCTCATGTTATTTGGAATATGTCTTTCTCACCTTATAAAATGATACTTAGGAAAGTGGAGATGTTAGAGAATAAGGCAGTCACTGAATGGTAGGGAGGACACATGGCTTTTAGTTGTTCAGACACTCATATGAAAGGAGTCTACAGAGAGGGTATTACTGAAGTAACTTTAGGGAGGATGGCAAGGATAGATGGTATGGAAAAGTGTTATAATCGATAATCAAATAGAAGTATAAGAATAAGACTATATACATTCTTATAAGAATACTTATATAAGAATGTAAAATCTTCCCTTAACTCAAAAATCAAAACAAGACTGTATAAGGAGTGTCAGGTGCTAATTCAAAGGAACCAGATATACATCCTTTCTTTATTGGTGTATTGACTTGTTATGTCTTGAAGATAGGCCAAATCTAAAGACTTTTTTTTTTTTTTGGATCTAAAGAAAGGGAAGATTTTATTTTATTTTATTTGAACTTTTATTTGTTTATTTTTTGTAAGACTTCCAGTGGACAGAAGGCAAAGAGGCATGGAAGGGGAAAAAGCTTTTCAAGCAGCCTTTATAAAATTTAGACTATTAGCAGTGGGACACACTATGCCCATTATTCTAACTTTTCACCAAATGATAAGTTACTCACTTGTGTCTCTTTTTTGATCCTGTTTGGCTTGACATATCATAAAAACATAGGATTTCATTATGGAGTTCTCATTTCAGCAGCTATTTAGTAAAATGCCTCTGAAGTCTATCAGTGGACCTTGGGTTTAGAAAGAACTCTTGCTTTAGGTTCTCTAACCTACCAAGGACATAGCCCATTTAATAAACAAATGGGAACATAAAAATAGAAGAGGATAAAGCAGATTTTTAGGAAATGACTTAAGAGTTTCCTGAGCTCCGAAGTTAGAAGACTTCAGTTTGACTCCTCACAACTATGTTGGGGACATTTGTTACCTCTCATGGTGACCATGGGGACATCTGTCTCACCCGGCTGCTGTGAGGTTAAATGAGAGAGAGATAGGAAACCTAACCATGATGCTGTAGGAATGTACGTGGTCCCCTTGCTTGTGTGGAGGTTGAAGTCATCCTCAAATCACATAAGCTGTATTACGGGCTCTAGTGATACCATGGAGCACTGGTTCTCAGACTTTTAGTATAAAAGACTCCCCAGGGAATCTTATTAAGGTGAAGGTTCTTGTTCTGTCCCCAGAGCCTGATTCAGCAGATCAGGGGTGGAGCACAGGAATGTACATTTTGAACAAGCACTGGGGATAATTCTGATGAGTGGGATCGCACTTTGTAAAATACATTTTGAAGGCTGTGGTAGAAGCCGTTTGAACCTGAAACTTTAATAGCCTGGATGGGTAAGTTTTCATGGCACATCTTTTAACAGTAATCACTGTGGAAATGTAAACACTGACCACAAAATTCCCACTGAGAAAAATCATTCAAGAATAACAATGTAAGATTAGGTAAATACCTGCTAATTTTTAGAAATATGCATATCACTTGTTAAAAGTACTTTACCAAAAATGAGCTTAATGTTTGAAATATAGAAAACAGCTTCTCTTTAGAACACATCCACCTTCAAAGTTAATGAACTTTGAGTGTTTCTTTAGCAAAGGAAACAAATATTTAGAGACCAGGACCTAACATCCAGAGACTTTCTGAATCATCTCTCCTGTAGTTGAGTCTGGGTGCCATTATTGAGGGCACTCTGGGTAATCTTAATTGTCATGATGATATGAGGAGATGTGGTATATTAGGTGATCAAACCACATGGGGTAGAATATCAAGAATCATTGTTGAGTTAGAGGATGGAATGAAACTAGAACAAAACAAGTCAGGCATTTGGTCTTGGTATTTCCTGTTGTTTACTTTTTCTGTTAAAATACAACAAACCTCATTTTGCCTCTGATAGTTATACAGTATAATACACACATATGTATGTACCCACATGCATACACATATACATACATAGAGCAATATTTGAGGGCTAAAAAGGAAGAGGCCCCAAGGGCTCTTTAGTGTGCAATTAATATTTTGGTCAGAAAATCAGCAGATTGTTTCAGTATGGTTATGTGTTATGACATCATATTCCAGTAAAGTCATAATGAACAGAAATTTTGTTTGTCTCTGTGGCAAACCAAAATGAGTTTTGTAATTGTCAGCAGGCCCAAGTGATTATAGTGGCGCCCACTCCCTCTACTGTAGTTAAAGGTCTGTTAGCATTCCAGTTGTGGACCTCTGTTTTCAGAAGTGTATAATTAATTGTAAACATTTGCTCTATGGTGAAAGCTTGCCGTATAAGATCTTAGTACAGGAGTAAATTTTTGATTTCAGGTTATCTGTTTTAAAGTTTTAGAGTGGAACAAGTTAAAAATATGCATGGAATTCTGTGTAGGTGGAAAACTAAATTTTGTGGTATACAAAATGAAGATAACCTGCATTTATTATATTAGTCTGTTAAGATATCTGCATTAAGGGGATCCAAAATAATAGGATCGTGCACTTCAGGGATGCAGTAGGAAGTTGTGCACCTCAGTGTACTACTGGTTATAATCAAAGAGGAAAACAGATTGTGGTTCTTAATGCTTTTTTAGCCTTTGCATATTAAAAGTCCTTAACCATAAGTGATTTTTTTCTTCCTTTAACTTTTTTATATTTGCCAATTAAAAATGAGAACATATGACATAATAAAAACACATTTAAAATACTTTATCTTAAAACAAAGTAATAAAAAACTGTGGGCCAAGAAAGTTGATTTTAAGAATTTAAAACAGCAACTGTTTCTTTTTTTTCCCCATAAGCTGGATTTCTCCACAATGTTTGACACTGTTGATTTCCCTGACATTGTGCGGTAATTTCTTTTCTAACTCTGACCCTCTTTCATCTCCTTCACTGCCGTCTATTATTTCCCCTGGCTTTTGATCACGGGCCTCAATCAGATCCCAGCCTTAGGCTCTCTTTTTTGGTTCCTTTACACTTACCCTTTCCAGGTGCTTATCCACTCACATGGTTTCAATTACTGCCTTCCAAATCTGCATCTTCAGTGCTGATGTACCTTTCTAGTCCTTTACCTTCTGTAAACCTTCCCTAATTAGTCCCATCTGCCTTGTGAATTCTTATATGATGGGCTGTGTCCAGTTGATCTTAGGGTGAATAGGGAACACTGCTGTTTGGCTGTCCAGTAATCATCCGGAACTCAGTAGGACTTCAGTTGGACTTCTCTTTGCTTGGGGCAGACATTTTTCAGCACTGGAGTGATTTTAACTTAATTTTTTGGCATTACATTGTAAACCCACTGTTGCATCAAAGTCGATCCTTTTCAATTTTGTTAAATTGCCCAACTCAGTGGTCTTAATTCTCAGTCATCATTTTACTTTACCTGTGAGTATAATTTGACACAGTTGAGCACTCCCTCCTCCTAGATAGACTTTTCCCCCTTTGGTTTTTAGGAAGGACAGTGTGTTTGCCTGGTTTTTCTCCTTTATTCCTTCCCACAGAGTTCTCAGTGTCTTGTGGCTTTTAAGATTTTACTTATTTTTGTGAGAGAGAGAGAACGAGTGTGAGCGGGGTGGGGCCAGAGGGAGAAGCAGACTTTCCACTGAGCAAGGAGCCCAATGTGGGACTTGATCCCGCAACCCTGGGATCATGACCTGAGCCAAAGGGGCAGACACTTAACCGACTAAGCCACCCAGGTGCCCCCCTCTTGTGGCCTTAAATTCCATATATATATATGATTCCCAAATTTTATATTCACTTTCGACCTCTTTCTTGGAGTCTGGACTCAGAAATCTGACTATTCATTTGATATCCACTTAGATGTCTAAACAGGCTGAATAATTGAACATTTCCAAACCACAGCTGCTGATACCCATGCCCAAGAAACAAATCCTTCTGCAGTCTTCACCAATTCATTGTATGGGTACTCTGTCTTCCACTTGTTCAGGTCAGAAACCCTGGGGTCATCCTTGACTCCTCTCTCATCTTCCATAACTAATTCTTGGGTAAACCCTATCAGCTCTGCTTTTTTGTTTGTTTGTTTAAATATTTTATTTATTTGTTTAGAGAGAGAATGCATATGCACGGGGGTGGGCAGGAGCAGAGTGAGAGAATCTGGAACAGACTCCCTGCTGAGCACAGAGACCAAGGACGGGCTCAGTCCCATGACCCTGAGATCATGACCTGAGCTGAAATCAAGAGTTGGATGCTCAATCGACTGAGCCACCTGAACACACCCCCCTATCAGCTCTACTTTTGAAATTCATTCAGAATCCAACTGCTTCTCATTGCTCGCACTGTTGCCACCCTAGTTCAGGCCCCTGTTGCTTTTCTCCTGTAGTATTTATTGTAATAGTCTCCTGATAGATCTCCTTGCTTCCATTATCATTCACCTACAGTCTGTTCTCAGCACAATAGTCAGGTGATCCTTCCAAAATGCAAGTCACATACATTGCTTCTCTTCCAAACCTTCCAGTGGCTGGGCATTTCACTCAGGGTAAAAGTCAAATCCTTACAATAATTTCTAGGAAGGTCCTTATGGAATCTGGCTACTTCTTTTCATTTCTTTACTTTTCTTTCCTCATCCCTCCACAGATAGGCATCTTCCGAATTACTTGAATGTGCTTGGCACACTGCTCCCCAGGGCCTTTGCACTTGCTGTTTTCTCTGCCTCAAGTGCACTGTTTCAGATATCTGGGTGACTTCCTCCTTCACTTATTTTAGGTCTTTACACAATTGTCATCTTCTCAATGAGACTCTTCCTGGTCACCCTGTCTAAAACCCACCTCCCTGACAGTTCTGACCTTTCTTTTTTCTGTTTAACTTAGATCTCTAACATACTAGATGGTCTGCATATTACCTTATATATTATCTGTCTTACCCAGTACAATGTGTTTTTGTTGTCATATTCCCTTGTCATAAAGAATGTCCTCCATAAATGTCGAATTAATGAATTTTATTGCATATCCTCTTAATTTTTTCTTAATTTCTTCTAGTTCTTTCTTCATTCAGCCCTTTTATCCCTTCATATTTGTATCACTGCTGCTTTCTGGTTGTGACTCCTTCAGTCGTTGAACATAAATCTGCTAAATATTTTCTCTTTAAATATATTTTATTATAATATTGCTTATCTGCTCAGGAATTGGCTTACGTTCCCATTCTTTATGTTCAGTCTGATCTTCTTGTTACTTGGCAAAGTACTTTCCTTTGGAATTGGAGTAGTAGCTCCATCTCTCTGCCCCTCCCATGTCTAGCCATAACTGTCTTTTGCTGAAGTCACCATCCTTTGCCTGCTGTCCCCTAAGTGGGCTTGCCAGTCTCCTTCCTCTGTTGTGGTCCCCTTCAGCACCAGACCACTTGGCTTACATCTCTCAAGATCTGGCTGAAAACATTCTACTAAAAGTTTTCTGTGATATAATTGAATAATTTCTATGTTATATTTAATATTGTCTTCTTTAATATGCTTTTCAAGGAGAATATATCTATAGCTATATTGACTCATATTTTATCATTTATAAATACATTCGTGAGGTTAATACTTGACCGGGGTGAATAAGAGAGTATATGGTACCTTATATGGTTGCTGTCATTTTCTTTCTTTCTTTTTATTTTTTTTAAGATTTTATTTATTTATTTGAGAGAGAGAAAGAGATCACAAGTAGACAGAGAGGCAGGCAGAGAGAGAGGAGGAAGCAGGCTCCCTGCTGAGCAGAGACCCCCATGCGGGGCTCGATGCCAGGACCCTGAGACCATGACCTGAGCCAAAGGCAGAGGCTTTAACCCACTGAGCCACCCAGGTGCCCCTAGTTGCTGTCATTTTCAGGAAAACAAATCTTACTCATGATTATAGAATGGTTTTATTGAACTAACATTAATATTTTTATTTTCTTATCTTAGGTATCATTGCCCGATGCCCAAGATCTTTTATGTTCAGCTGACTGTAGGAAATAACGAATTTTTCGGGGAAGGAAAGACTCGACAAGCTGCTAGACACAATGCCGCAATGAAAGCCCTTCAAGCACTGCAGAATGAACCTATTCCAGAAAAATCACCTCAGGTATATTGCTGCTACATGTGACAGTCTCTTCCGTGTAGTTCCCCAGTAGATCATTGGCAAGACAAATAAATGCATTTCTAAAAATAAAAGAAATAATCTTTCTTGATAGGAAAGAATATTAGAGTGGTGACCTGCTATGATTTCCTTCTCAGATCACCTGTCTACTGTCCCAGACTCAGGTGTTCCTGCTAGGATGACCTTACCTTTGAGAACTTTGGTCCACCTATGGAGTTTTCTTCTCAGGCAGCACAGTATTTAGGGATGTGAACAAGGTTGAGAAGTAGTATTCATTTACCCTTCATTTAATGCCATGTTTATTGGCATAGATTACATTGTTGGCATAGATTCATTTAGAATCAAGGAGTTTCGAAGGAGACAAACCATAAGAGACTCCTAATCTCACAAAACAAACTGAGGGTTACTGGGAAGTGGGAGGGTAGGGATAGGGTGGATGGGTTATGGACATTGGGGAGGGTTTGTGCTATGGTGAGTGCTGTGAAAGGTATAAGCCTGATGATTCACAGACCTGTACCCCTGGGGCAAAAAAAAAAAAAAAAGAATCAAGGAGTTTCAAGTGGAAGAGATTTTTGTGGATTTGTTTCAGTCCTACTTTATTTTACAGGCCAGGGTATCAAGGCTGATTTTGAGTAATTGCATCCATTCCCATGGCTTTGGCAGCCTTCTCTATTGATTTCTAAATAGTATCTTTGGCTCAGACATGTCTTATAAGTCATCTCCTTATTGAGTTCTCCACTTCGTTATTGCAAACTGTTCTGTTCAACTGTTCCCTACATTTCCCCTGCCCTCAAACCTCTTGTCCTCCCCCTTTGAGATTCATCTTAGTTAGTGGCTGACTTAGATATTTTTCTGCTTGTACACTTTCATTATGATTCTTATCTGTGTGCTTGTCTGTTTTCACACTAAGTCATAAGTTTCTTGGCAGTAGGAATATTGTCTCTTGATCTTTTTATCTCTAATACCCTGGGTTCAACATATATGAACCTCTTCAGAATTAATGTGTTAAAGAAATGAATAACCAAATCAGTGCCAGAATCAGACATAGAACTCCAAAATCCTGATTTCATCCTATAAGCTTTCTGTAATTTAGTCTTTACAGAAGATTAAGTAGCAAATTAGAGTATCAGGGAAAGTGTTGTGTGTCTGTGTGGATGGGGGATAGACATCTCTAAAAAGAATTGAGTCTGGGGACATAGTATGAACTCAAACTAGTATATGGTTAAGTAAAAGATTTCCACACTCAGCATTTATCCTTCCACTTTGAGCAAAACAAAAAACAAAAACAACCCCTAAAAATAAAATTACAAAAAGTCTGACAGCAAAGCCCACCACTCTTATGGTTATATAGATAGGAATCCACAAGATACAGTCTCTGTTTCTAGTTTCTTACTGTATTTTAAGTAGGCCCTCTTGATTGTAAATATATGTACAGTTTGTTACAAAGTGAAGATTCATTGTCACCCTATGTTTTGTGATTTAGAATGGCGAATCAGGAAAAGAAATGGATGATGACAAAGATGCGAATAAATCTGAGATCAGTTTAGTGTTTGAAATTGCTCTGAAGCGAAATATGCCTGTCAGTTTTGAGGTATGTGCTCAGTAGTGATCTTCCATGTCTCTCCCCCTGCTCCTCACTATTTAAGATAAAAAAGCAAATTAATCAGCTGGCATACTAGTATCCTGAGGGAGTTAATGTGCTTCCTTATGTTCAAACTCTGTATCATGAAATCATATAGGCCCTGAGGAAAATAGAACTTCCTATAATATCATGGATTTCTGCTGATCTCTTTGGTTTTTCTGTAGTAAGTAATTTGTATATATGACATTTTAATTTTCATCATAAAATTTATTTTGTGAGTATAAGATAATTTGTGGGAAGGTTTGGTGTTTTTAATAGGATTAAATTGAAAGTATTCAAGTTAATAGTGACATGTATGTATGACTACTAAATTCTAAATTTGTGGAATCAAAATAGGTTTCAATTTAACTTTTACTAGTAAATCACTAAGAAGTAATTAAGCAGCTTTCTACAACCAGATAAACATGTCACAAAATGTTTATAAAATGTGAAATTTGAAAGGGAAAAATTTATTATTATCATAACCTCCTTCATTAAGAGGTCACTAATACTATAACTCAGATATCTAGAAAATAGGCAAAACCCAGAAAATAAGCTGAAACGGTTATGGAATATCCTTCAGATTATGGATGTTTACCAACTAAAAAGCTCCCACATTTTATTTCCTGCCAAGATCAACCGACCTCGACCGGGAACCTATCTCCTTAGACACAGTTCTCCTCAGTTGGCTTATCTGATCTCTCACCCTATGGCGAATTAAAAGCAGCAAAACGAGGAAGGCAAGGATGGGATGTACTTGAGGGTTTGTTAGTCCCAGCAAGAAATGGTAGAGGAAATATAGAAAACCTATCAAAAGTGATTGCATATACTCAAAAATTATTGGAACATGGGCCTTTTAAAGGCTACAATAAATAGGAATAGTTTTATAAGTCTTAGAAGTCCTTGGAAGCATTAATATAGTATAGAATATTTAGTTTTCATAATGATGATCTAATGTGAGCAATAAAAGGTCAGATATTTAGTATTCTCTGTTAAGTTGTTAAGCACATGCTTTTTTTTTAATTGAAGAGGATATCCATCAGAGTAATTAAAATAAACAGTTTTGGTGTTTCAACTAGTAAAATTAAATGGAAAGTATGATTATCATAAGTTTCTTATCCCCAGTAATGTTGGATTATTGAGATACTGTGTTGTTTTCCTTTTCTTTTCCTAATTGGTATCTAATATTAGAAGACAATTTTAATATTTAAACTTTAATATAAAGTTAAACAACTTTAATATAAAGTTAAACAGTAAGCTATTTAGCTGAATAGGGTATCTTTTATAGGTCAGAATTTTGAAGGAGACTAAAGTTTTGAGCATTTGGGTTTTGGAGGCATCTTTCCTCCAATAGCTGGCATAGTTTAAAGAACACATTAATAAGGCAGGGTTTAGGAACATTCACAGCTGACAGATTCATTTCTATTCCATTTCTAAGATAGTATTTTTTTATGGTATGCCTACTCACCTTTTTAAGACGTCACAGAAACTAACCATTCCTTTCTATAAAATAGCCTTTGAGGCCTCCATCAAAAATAGGTTATTTTCACCCATAAGTTATTTTTGAGAGGCTTCCACATGAAGGATGCTTTATGGGCTAGAGAACCCCAGGAAGAAATAGTCTTGTACTTCAGTAACTTATTATAGTGAAGAAATTAGAGATG
Organism: Ailurus styani; assembly: GCA_002007465.1. NCBI lineage: Eukaryota > Metazoa > Chordata > Mammalia > Carnivora > Ailuridae > Ailurus > Ailurus styani. Next base: position 707,282 of record LNAC01000277.1, read on the forward strand.
TACACAGTTATATACAAATTACTGTTCTGGATGGTCTGTGTACGTAATCCAATGTGGTATGTTTTATATTCTTAATTTTCTGTTCGATAAGAAACTGGGTCACCATAATTAGAATTGCTTATTTTAAACTAGTAAAACACAAATTTTGACTATGAATTGATTGTATTTATTTTTTTGTTCTTTCAACTTCAGTTCATTAAGGATCATAAGTATCATAAAGGAATGTGCCTATATAATGTCTATATAACTTTATTAAAGAAATCTATAATTTTGGCATAGTTCTTTGTAATTTCTATTTTGATTATGATATGAACATTTAAAAAAGACTCATGGAATGAGAACATTTCTTAAGTGCCTATATGAAATATTTTACTTATATTTAATAGGTTATTAAAGAAAGTGGACCACCACATATGAAAAGCTTTGTTACTCGGGTGTCAGTGGGGGAGTTCTCTGCAGAAGGAGAGGGAAATAGCAAAAAACTCTCCAAGAAGCGCGCTGCCACCACCGTCCTACAGGAGCTTAAGAAACTTCCGCCTCTTCCTGTGGTTGAAAAGCCAAAATTATTTTTTAAAAAACGTCCTAAAACAATAGTAAAGGTAAGTGTGTGCTTGTGAACACTGGTCAGTTTTGCTGTATCAGTGTGATGGTAACTCTAGATAAAAGTTTTTCTGTGGAGCAGGTACGTGCACTTATGGTTTTCATGCAGCTCCAGAGTCAGGGGTGGCCCCTGGACTGTAAATTATTAACAGTTCTGCTTTGCTTTTAGACCCTGGACGCCTGGCGTTTGTTCATCAAACAGTCATACCTTCCATACTTACCATTCTCTATGGTTTAAAAGATACTTTCTCATTCATGATCACCTTTAGTGTGCTTCTCATCAGGACTGTGTAAGGTAGATGACGTTACCTCTTTTTACAAGTAGGTTTTGTGAAACATGTCCAGAGAATTTGTTCGCTCTCATTCACCTGGGCTGCGGAGCAACTTGAGCTACTCTGATTTCCAGTCCTGTGTTCTTTCCGCACACTCAGCTGCACTGTAGTAACTTCTTGGGATATCCTGAAACGGTGGTGGGTTACAGGGTAATGATCACATGAATGATACCAATGCTGGTGAGAGCAGCACAGCTAGTACATATAAAGCACTCTGTGTCCCAGCTTTATCACGTTTACTCCTCATAGCAGCCCTGTGAGGTAAGTGGTAGTATTTTGTTTTATTCTTTCAGTCATGTATACCTTACCAAAGAAGAAAACAGAGCACCCACTTTTTTAAGATATTGCAACTCTTTCTTTTACTAGAGCAGATTTGTTGTTGTTGTTGTTTACACTAACAACAACAACCACCAAAAAAGGAATGAGAAGATTCAGCGCCGAGTACAGGACACTGCCTGTGAGAGCTGAGTTTGTAGACATGCATGAGCTCGAGTTCCACTCACAGAAGGCCTTCGGCTGCCAGCATGTCAGTTGCCAAGTCAGTGTCACTTAGTTAGCGGACTTCTGGTTAGGCTCCACAGATCAAGGATTACGAAACTGAAGCGTGGTTAACCCTTGAACAACATGGATTTGAACTTCATGAGTCCATTTATATGCAGATTTTTTCTGTAAATAGGGTATGGTAAATGTATTTTCTTTTCCTTATAATACGTATAACATACAGAATATGTGTTAATTCACTGTTTTCAGTTATTAGTGAGGCTTCTGATTAACCATAGGCTATTGGTATTTAAGTTTTGGGGGAATCAAAACGAAGACAATTTTTACATGGATTTTTGACTGAGTGGGGGTATTGGCGCTCCCCCCCACCACATTGTTCAGGGGTCAACTGTACATTTTCTCTTTGATGAACCTCTTTTGTTTAGATTGTACAGTGGTGCAACTGCAGTATTTTTATAGATTTTCTGCCTTTTGCACCTTTGTTTTATTTAAAAATACATGCATACATGTTTACATAAATAAATATATAAACGTGTTCTTATTTTTTAAAAAAGATTTTATGTGTTTATTTGACAGAGAGAGAGAGAACACAAGCAGAGGGAGTGGCAGGCAGAGAGAAGGGGAGAAGCAGGCTCCCCGCTGAGCAAGAAGGGATGCTGGGGTCATGACCTGAGCCAAAGGGAGACACTTTACCGACTAAACCACCCAGGCGCCCCATACATGTGTTCTTCTTAAGGAATACTATCATTATCTCACTGAGAAGGTGTAGGTTATGTGTTCCCTGAAATAGCATTCTACATTATATGTAAGGTAGACTAAAAATAAATGCCAAATAGATCACTTATCCTGAGTCCTGTTGGTTCTGAGGGCTGACTTTCATTCATATGCTCTAATCACATGGCTAGGGAGTAGGATATGGCTTTAAGAACATAATGTTTGGATTCAGTTTTGTGTGTGAATCCCTGTGACCTTAGCAAGTTTACCTAACTTTTGTAATATTATATTTATTTATTTATGAAAGTAGGGATAACAATTGAACTTGCTTCATAGGATTATTATGTGTTAAGTGAAATATACACAGAATGCTTAGTAATTATTATTAAGTATTTATTAACGATATAAATTATAAGTGCTCAGTAGAGATTAACTGTTGTTATTTTGTGTCTAACTCTGTTTATTCACATTTTATATGTATGTGAATATATCCATGGTCTGTTTTCTTAAATATTTTTTAAAGAATTTTTATTATTGAGGTATACTAGCAATACAATGAAATATTATTGTCAGGTATACAATATACTGACTCAACAGTTCTACACATTACTGAGTATTTGGTCACTATTTGTCATTGTTCGTTATTAGAGTATTATTGACTATGTTTTCTATGCCATACTTTTCCTCCTTGTAAGTTATTTATTTTGTAACTGGAAGTTTTTAGCTCTTAGTCCCTTTCATCTATTTCACCCATTCCCCTCCCCTCTGCCAACCACCAGTTTGTTCTCTGTATTAGTGAGTCTGTTTTGGTTTTTTGTTTGCCTTAAGTCTTTATAAAATATTTAGCTTTTCCATGATGGAAGGACAGTCTCTGTATCAGAATGCCAGCACAAAACTGGTCACAATAATTTCCATCTAATTTATTAAATTCAATTGAATCTTAATAAGTTACAAATAGTGAGCCATTAGACTAGAAAAGATCTGTACATTTTTATAATAGGATATAAACATAACCCTTGTTGCTTTTAACTATAGCCATTAAAAGCAAGATTATTGTTTAAATGTTATTCCCTGGACTGGGGATAAACATTTTGAATTCTCAAAATTTTTTGCTGCTACTTCTAGTATATAAGCATGTTATTCCAGAACTTTCTTCCTATCCACCATTCAGATCTCAGCTTGAACTTGACTTCTTTAGAGAAGCTTTCTTTGTTCTCCCTCACTCCCAGATTTGGGTAGCCCCTGCATTTTTCCTCACATACATCACTCTTGGAATTATTTGTACCATGTCTGTCTTATGTTAAAATAAAACCTATAGACATCTTCTGAAATGTAAGGTTATTTTGAGAAAGTAGCATGCATACAATGAGTTGGAATCTAGATAATTTTAAGTATGGTGGTCCAATAAATGGGTAGGTTCAAATAATATCTTCATTTTCAGCATTTTTAGCCTTCCTTATAGGTCTTAACACATGTAGACTCTACAGTTCCTTATTATGAAATAGAAGCAGAGAATAAACTGTTGGTGATTTACCTCGATTTTATTTAAAATAAAACATCACATTATTTTAATTTTCTTAATCATGCTGTAATGTAGCTGTTACCCAGTTTTACAGATGGGATCCTTGATGTTTAAGAAATTCACCCAAGGTCATGTAACAGGTTCCAGGTCTAGTCATGTCTAATTTAGTGCCCATTTGAAACTGGTTGATTGTGAACTCCTTTTGGATTTTAAGATTAACTGTGCAGAGTTACTTTGTAAAATGTAAAACTGCCCTAGTGACGTCTCTGGGTTTTTATATATATATATAAAATATAAAAAAATCTATATATTTTAAAGATTTTATTTATTTGACAGAGAGACAGACAGCGAGAGAGGGAATACAAGCAGGGGGAGAGGAAGAAGCAGGCTTCCCGCAGCGCAGGGAGCCTGATTTGGGGCTCAATCCCAGGACCCTGGGATCATGACCTGAGCTGAAGGCAGACAATAACGACTGAGCCACCCAGGCGCCCCTATATTTTGTTTTTTAATGTAGTTCTCTTCTATAAGATGAGACTTCAGAGAAGTGTTTTGGATGTTGGAGATAAAATTTTTTGGACACAACCGTTACAAGACTTTCTATACTGAATTGTGGAAAGATAACATAAAACTTGATATCCAAGGAATAACTTAATTGTCAAGGATGCTAGTAGTTAATTTCAATTAAGGGAAGAAACCAGCCAGTCTTAATGTTCTTGGACTTCATTATTATCAAATTGGATTTATGCATCTCATTTTTTGTCATTGTAATTCATATCAACAACAGTATTTTGGAACTTAACTTCTTCTTTAAGAGGAGGGAGAGAGAGGGAGGGGGAGAGAAAGAGAGAATCTTAAGCAGCTTCCATGCCCAGTGTGGAGCTGGATGCGGGGCTCAATCTCATGACCCTGAGATCATGATCTGAGCCAAAATCAAGAGTCATACACTTAATAGACTGAGCCACCCAGGTGCCCCATGGAACTTAAGAACATGTTTATAAAAGAGGCAAATTAAGCAAGAATAGAGAAAATGTGTCGTTGAAAGTACATTTTTATTTGAATATCTTCATGAGCTAGGCATGCTTCTTGTGCTTGACTCAAAAGCTTCCCTTCACCTTTTCATTGATACCCCAATCTTAGACTTGTAACTAATTGTCCATCTATATTCATCTTTTCTTATCAGTACTTTAATTCCTTTATAATTCATTTAGTTTCCATTTTTCTGATACATAAGTCAAGGTAGAAACCATTATTTTATCAAAAGTTAACATTTTCCTTTCCTCTTTTTCCACCTATTACAGTACTAAAGTTCTCAGTCTTTTTCTTCTTTTATTCTCCCCTAGGCTGCTCTTCATACTTTTAGGGCTTCAGTTCGGTCTTTATATAGATGATTCTCAGATGCTCTTCTGTGCTCTACATTGCCTATTGGACATCTTCACTTCGTAATTTCACAGGCACATCAAACTCATCATAACCTCCTTTTCCTCCAGCATTACTTCTCACAGTGCCTGGCATCACCATCCTGCTGCTGAAACAAAAATCTGGGAGTCATTTTTAACTTCTCTTTTAGCCATTATATCCAGTCAATCATCAAGTCCTGTTATGAATCTATCACTTAAGTATTTCTTAAGTTGGTTCATTTATTTCCATCCTTCTGCCACCCTTTTGGTTCAACTCACAATCACCTCTTGGATGAACTGGTAGGAGGTTTTTAACTGGCCTTCCTATAATACTTTTGACATCAACTGATCTTTTAAAAAGTGTTATCTTTTAGAGACATCAGTCAGATCATGTCATGCCTCTGCTTGAAATCTTTTAGTAATTTCCCATTGCTCCTTGGATAAAGTTCAAAATCCTAAACATAATTTAAAAGATCCTGCAGGATCTGACCTATAGCACCAAACTAGATATGGTTGAGACCCAGCAGTTCTCAGGAGGAGCTCACTCTATACATAAGTTTAGTGTAACAGCCGTCATCTGTAACATAGTGATAATCCTTGTCTCTTATATCTGTTTTAGAAGAAATTTTCACAGCTGGAAATAAGGTTTTGACTATGTGATAAATACAAAGCTTTATTTCTAGAAATAATATATGAAGAAAGTTCATATGCACAGAGATTTGCAAGTTTTTTGTTTCAAACCTTTTAGAAGGCACTAAAACAGCCAAATGTAAGTTTAAAAAAGATTTAAAAAGCTTTCCTTATAAACATTACCCATATAGTGTTAAAAATAGTGTCTTCTAAATGGTTTATATAGTATTTGTATGTCAGTTAAAAAGCGTATTAAGTAAAAGTAAGTCCTACTGCCCAACTTGAATATAGAACATTTCTCAGTGAGATTGGAGCCATGTGTGTGCCCCTCTTCCGTCACACCGAGGTGCCACCTCACATAGTTAATCATAATTTTATATCTAACAATTTCTTACCTTATAATTTTACTATATGTTTGTTTTTCTGAAAAAAATGGCACTTGGTTAGCTTTTAATAAATGGACTGTCTGTCCCTTTATTGAGATCTCATTTAATTTCAGCAGTGTTTTTTGGTTTTAGTTGGCTTTACATAAATTATATTGTCCTATATTCTTCTGTGCTTGCTTTTCTTAAAGTTTTTTTTTTTTAAATTCATTTTGAGGCATGTAGCTATCCTTAATTCATTTTCTTTTCTTTTTTTTTTTTTTAAGATTTTATTTATTTATTAGAAAGGGAGAGAGAGAGAGAGAAAGCCCAGGTAGGGAGATCAGCAGGGAGATCGCCAGGCAGAGGGAGTAGCAGGCTCCCCGCAGAGCAAAGGAGCCTGATGCGAAACTCAATCTCAGGACCCTGGGGTTATGACTTGAGCTGAAGGCAGATGCTTACCCGACTGAGCCATCCTTAATTCATTTCATTGTTATATGTCACTCTACTATATAAACATGCCATAATTTATTTGTTCTTTTACTGATGACTGTTTAGGTTTTTTCCAGCTTTTTTTGCTATTTCAAATAACACAGCTCTGGATATTCTTGTACATGTAAGCTAGTGCATATGGGCAACAGTTTACTAGGGGTATAACATGCCTGTGAGTAGGCTACTGGCTTTTGACTTTGCCAAATTATTTTTCAATTTATATTACTATTAGTGTATAAGTTTTTTTTTTTTTATTTTTTAGTAATCTCTACACCCATTGTAGGGCTTGAACTCACGGCCCCAAGATCAAGAATTGCATGCTCACCTGATTGAGCCAGCCAGGTGACCCACCATTGTATAGGCTTTTGTTATTCTCCATACTCACCAATTGGGGCTGTCAGACTTCTTAATTTTTGCTAAGTGGATGGGAATGAAATAGTGTCTCACTATGGTTTAGTATTTTCTGAGTCTTAATGAGATTATCTTTTCATATTTTTTTCTTCTGTTAAATATCTATTCATCTCTTTTGCTCATTTTTCTTTTACACTGTCTTAATACTTTTTAAGAGTTTTAAAAATATATTTTGGGGCATCTGGGTGGTTCAGTTGGTTTAAGTAAAAAGTTAAAAAAATACATACTTTGGTACTGGATATGTCTTTTTTTTTTAGTTATATGTATTGCTGATATCTTTTCCTAGTTCATGGCTTGTCTTCTTACATTCCTTTTGGGGTGTGTGTGTGGGTGTGGGTGTGGATGTGTGTTTTAAGATTTTATTCATTTATTTGAGTGGAGGGGGAGAGATAACATGAGCACTGGGAGGGGCAGAGGGAGGGGGACAAGCAGACTCCCTACTGAGTGGGGAGCCCCATGCAGGGCTCAATCCCAAGAACCTGAGACTATGACCAGAGCTGAAGTCAGATGCTCAATCAGTTGACCTACCCAGGTGCCCCTCTGGTGTTTTTTGATGAACAGAAGTTGTGAAGCAGCTCTAATTTATTGAAGAGTTCAAAAGCAGACTTGATCCAACTTATCAAGAATACCTTTGAGCCCTAAACCCCATAGAAGCTTTAGTTTCAGATCTGTTCTATGATTTGCCTTTATAAAACTGTTTAAATGACTATCCAGTCACAGTATCTTCTCCAGTTACGGTTTTGGGGTACAGAGGATGAGGGGAGAACTGGTCTTTTTTTAAGGATCCAGTATTAAGTCTTACAAAACATGTTTTGAAATTTTTTCTTAAAATTACTTTTTAGGCTGGACCAGAGTATGGTCAAGGAATGAACCCCATTAGCCGCCTGGCTCAAATTCAACAGGCCAAAAAGGAAAAGGAGCCAGATTATGTTCTGCTTTCAGAAAGAGGAATGCCTCGACGTCGGGAATTTGTGATGCAGGTATTTCTAACATTTATATTAGAAAAAAATTTTTAAGCACTGAAAAAAAAAAATTGGAAATGCCCAGGTTGTAATAGAGATATGGGGGAAGGGCAAACTAGGAACTAATAACATTCCTTCCTTCTAGGCCCACCTACCAACTTGGTTGAAACATTCAAATGTCAAGGACGTGTTAGAATAGGCAGTGTGGGTTTTTGAAGGGACTGTGAGTTCACATAGGTTATTTAACACAGAGTTGATAGTTTAGAATGCCTATCTCTAACTTATGTTACAGTTTCCAGCCAGAGACTGTTAACTACTGGGAAATAGGATACAGATGGAATTAGAAACATCATTTAGAAGATAGATGTCATAGATGGAATAGGGCCAAGAGCACGAGCTTTTGGGTTATCAGGAAAATTAGGAAAAGAAAGCTGACTTCCTACCTAACTATGGTGAGGACTGAGGAACTCAGAACTGCTGACAGATTTAGGCATCTAGAGATTTAGAGGTTTCAGATTGAGGCACAATGCCTAAAATTCCCCCCCTTTAAAATTCTGCCTATTTATCTTCATTTGCCAACTCAAGCCCCAGTATTGAAGAAACCTTTGATTCTTAATATGTAAATTTCAAACATATCCAAAGGTGGATATACTTAATAGTATACTATAAACAATCGTATAATGGACTAGCAATGGCATATGAGGAGTATGCCCAGTATCCAAACACAACAATTAAGATTTTTGCCACACTTGCTTCAGCTGTCAATTTTTCTTTCCTCCTTCCCTCCCTTCCTTCTTTTCTTGAAGTATTTCAGAGCTAATATCTATCCATATGCCATTTTAGCCTACCTACTTAGTGTATATCACTATAAAACATGGAAGTTCTCCTTTATGTTCTTACATTAGGTGTGATTCATATTCATTAGAATCATCTAATAAATACCCAGTCCATATTTAAATTCTCCTTATTGTCCCAAAACTTTTTATTATAATTGGCTTGTCAAAGAAACTTTTTCCTGTCAGACCCGTGGATCTCACCTTCAATGTAATCCAGTTAAAATCCACAGATATCTATTAAGTGCTCATCATGTGGTAGACATTTTGGCAGTAACACATTGTATCTTGTATTGATTAACCTTTCATGCATATCTTCTTCTTTTCTTTTTTAGATTTTGTTTATTTATTTATTTGAGAGAGAGAGAGAGAGAGGGCCTGCGTACACAAGCCAGGGGAGGGGCAGAGAGGGAAGGGGAGGAAGAGGGAAAGAATCCCAAGCAGACTCCATGCTGAGTGGGAAGCCTGACACAAGGCTTAATCTCATGATCCAAGATCGTGACCTGAGCTGAAACCAAGAGTCAGTCACTTAACCAACTGAGCCACCCAGGCATGCCCTTTTCATGCATTTCTTCATTTTACCTTCTTTTCCAATTTAAAAATCTCCATATTTCTTTATCTCACAGTACCCAGTATAGTATATGGATATAGTAGTACCTTAAGAAAACTTTAGTGTATATTTCCTGCCTATCTGCCTGATTGAGAGCTAGTATGTTTGGCTTTGTTGGAGATGGAAACTTAACAATGCAGTCACAGATAAACCATGGTTGGAAACCTTGATATCCAAAATGGGGGGACTCCTTCTATGGTTAGTAAGCATATTACTGTCTAGATGTCATTGGACCCAGAAGAGTCTTATTCTAATATTTTCACTTCATAAAACACTTCACCATTTTTCCTTCTATATGTTTAGGAGAATTCTAGGAAGAATTCTAGGAAGTATTTTTTGAACTCCAAAAGGGCAAAAAAAAAGGGAAAGGGGAAAAAAAATCACCTAAAATTTAGACTTATATTAGCAGTAAAAACTGGCTTTGACTTTATTAAACAATTTTTTTCCCCTGTGGAGTATATTGAGTACCCCTTCTGAAAAAGGAATTTAGAATATCTTAGGCCAGCTTCCATTTTATGGGTATTCATAAACATTCTAGTCAAATGGGAACATTTGGCTGTGCTTTTAAATGTTTTCACACTGAATTCATATTGCTTTTCCCTCTTCTGGAATCCCCAGTGGATTCATTATAGTATTGCAGCAAGTTTATTAAAGTAAAGGCTTTTGTATAAACTACTTAAGCAATGTTATCATTTGTTATAATTGAATGTGGAAATAAAAATATCTAGAGGTAATATAATATGCTCATATTTATCTATCACCAAGAAAAATAAAGGTGAGTTTGTATGTTATAAAGTGGATGCAGTTACTTGTATTTATGACTTGACAAAGAAAAATCTCTGATGAGATTATTTGGGCGTTTATTTCCAGAGCATATTTCTTAAATCTTTTTACTTTTTTTAGAAAGGGGTATATCTTAATTTATTGAAGAGAAAACAATGACAACTAAATTAAATGTATATCACATATACGCATTGTGTATAGCACATTCTATTGAGTTAATTTTTCCTACCTGCGATTAAAATCTTTAGGTTAAATATAAAGCAAATCTCATCAATTTTATTTGTGACTCATTGAAAGATAATGAATTAAGTCTTTGGTGTATGCAATTTTAGAACTTTTTTTTCTTTTTTTGAGAACTTCACTCATTTAAGTGATTTGTTTTAAGATAAAATCTGGCAGTCTTAAAGTTACTACAGAGGAAAATAATTGAACTTCTTTGTAGACAAATTAACATTTTAATGTAAAAATATTATTTGTAATAGTTAAACATTTTTTGAGTTTTCTAGAAAGATGACTTATGAAGTTTATATACTTAATTGGTTTTATAATGATGTGTTTTTGGGTGGTTTTTTTTTTTTTTTTGGTTTTTCTTGAGTGACCACTGTGTTTGTTAGGGAACCAGAGTCCTTCAGCACAGTCATGTTTTCCAGTACTAACAAATAAGTCTGGGATAACTACCCACAAACTGTTGAACCATGCCGCCATAAAAACTTGTGTGAGACAAGGGGTGGATGAATGGTAGCAAAGGTGTCAGAAAAGGTCAGGTGGGAAGCTGGCAGATCCAGATCCAACGTGAATGCTGGAATGGGAACAGCATTCCCCAAGAACAGGAGACTGGAGTCAAAGAGTATTAGGTCTGGGTAGATAAATGAGATTTAGAGATGAAGCAGCAAAAGAATTGAGTGAGAGTGAGTGAGGGGTATATAGCAAGAAAAAAACAGATGAAACATTTTTTGCTGCTCAGTGATCTTGCTTCCATTTACTTTGGCAAGTCTTTTGACCCTCAGAGCAGTAGAGGAAGCTTCTGACGTAGCTAGCCTAATCTGTTAGCTCGCAAGCATTCCAGCAACAACACAGGGGCCGGTGAAGCTGGGGAAGCAGACCAAACACTGGGAAAACTAACAGGTATCAGAGGCCTGGCTCTACCCGGGGACTCAAGCGCATTATAGCTAGGGCCTGCTGTGTTCAGGGCAGGGCTGGCCAGCACAGATACGGCAGGTCATGTGTGTTCACTCAGCTCCAGGGGTCAACTGTGGACGGTACTTGATCAGTGCTTGAGTGAGGTCTATAGACTCCGGCTGATTTGTCATAATGTGATGGTTTCTAGTTTCAGAAGAAAAAACAATGAAAAGTTTCAAAGACTTTACACAGATTTGAACTGTGACATTTGTGATAGTTGTTACAGAAATTCTATAATACATTTTCAGTGTTTCATGTACTACAAGAACTAGGTCATTTAGTTCATCTTCACTAAAATTCTATTAAAAGTATAATTTCTTTGTCATATAATTCACACATTGTTTATATTTAAGTTTTTTTTTTCCTAACCACTGTGTTAAAAGTACTTCATTCACTGAATCTTAAAAGTACTGATAGAAATGGTAACACAAAACCTAAATACTGGGTGTAAGAATAAATGGCAAACAGTACACAAATCTGGTTACCAGATGGGAATTGGTATGTTCTGAGACAAATGAAATAGCCAGTTATGCTTTCACCCAAAAGCCAAAAGAGAAAACTATGGGTAGAGGTATCATGCTTTATATCTGAAAACTGAATTTAGTTGTACCACATACTAACTCATTGCTAGTACACAGTATATTGTAATTGTGAAATTTTCTTAAAGTGGCATGAAACTATTGAAGCTAATTTTTTTTTGAAACAGAGCGCAGTGATATCTGGTAAAACAATCCAAATTTTCATAAATAGATTGCCTGTTCAGCTCTCTTGCTTTTATTTGTACTGGCTTAAAAAAATAACATATAGGAATTCACTATATATTTTGGAATCTGAGTCTTTTTCAGTTACATGGCATTTCAAATATCTTGTGTTGTGACTCTCCCCCCTCCCCAATTTTAGTGATGCTCTTTTGAGGAACAAAAGTAATTATTTTAATGCAGCCAAATTCTTCTTCAGAAAGATCTTGGATGGTCTTAGCACTTTGTATTTCCATGTGAATTTTGGAATCAGCTTGTCAAATATTGTAAAAACGTGTGTGACTTTGATGAAAATTCTTTGAATTTATAGGTCAATTTGAAGAGAATTGATATCATACTGATTTTCAGTACATGAGTATGGCATATCTCTATTTATTAGGTTTATCTTAGTTTTTCTCAGTGCTTGTTATTTTCTATATAAAGTTCTTAAACATCATAGGTGTTTGATTTACATTTAATGTAAATGATATCTTTTAGTAATTTCCTACTTGATTGTTGATGGGATATAAAAATGCAATTGGCTTTTGTACACTACTGCTTAAATAGAAAATTTAATACTCATAAATTCTTATAATTTATCTGTATTCTTGGATTTCCTATATAAATATCATATCTCCAGATAATGACAGTTTGTTTTTATACTTCTAATTCTTTTTTTAAATTATTTTATTTATTCATTTGAGAGAGAGAGAGAGAGAGAGAGATCACAAGCAGGGGGAGGAACAAAGGGAGAAGGGGAAGCAGGCTCCCCGCTGAGCAAGGAGCCTGATACGGGGCTCGATCCCAGGACCCCAAGATCATGACCCAAGCCGAAGGCAGATGCTTAACCATCTGAGCCACCCAGGAGCCCCTAAACTTCTAATTCTATACCATATTTTTTCTTGCCTTATTGCTCTGTCTAGGATTTGTAGTAAAATGTTAAATACTAGTAAAAATAGAAGACATCCTTGTCTTGTTTCTAGTTTCAAAATTTCAACATTAAGTATAACATTTGCTGAGGTTTGCTATAGGTTTTTCACAAAATGCCCCTTATCACATTAAGGAAGTTCCCTTTTTCTGTAGTTGACTAAGAATTTTTATTATGAATGGGTGTTGAGTTTTATCAAATGCTTTTGCTCCATTTATTAGGATGACCGTATGTTTTGTCTCCTCAACCTATTAATATAGCAGATTCTGTTGATAGATTTTGTTTGAGTTTCAAGTGTTAGACCAATCTTGAATTTCTGTGATAAACCTAGCTTGGTCATGATTTTTCTTTTTCTATATTGCTTTGTTCAATTTACTCTTACACAGTTTAAACTCTAGCAGTTATATTCATGAATGAAATTGGTCTGTAAATTTTCTTATACTATTGTTGTTGGATTTTGGAATCAAAGTGATACCTCACTGAATAATTGGGGACTGATATCTCTTTTTCTCTTCTTAAATGAATTTTTGTAAGGCTAATATTATTCTTCCTTAAATATTAGGTAGAACTTGCTGGAGAAGCTCTCTGGAGTTTTCTTTGTGGAAATGTTTTAAATTATTGTTCTAATTTTTATTTTTTTTGTAGTTATAGAGCTGTACAGTTTGGGGTTTATTCTGTGCCAGTTTTGATAATTTGTATTGTCGAGGAATTTTTCCACTTTTTTTGAATATTCAAAATTTTTAGCTAAAATATTCAGCATCTCTTATTATTTTTTAAAGATTTCATTTGACAGAGAGAGAGCGAGCACAAGCAGGGGGATCAGGAGAGAGAGAAGCAAGCTCCCCACTGAGCAGGGAGCCTGGTGTGGGACTTGATCCCAGGACCCTGGGATCGTGACCTGAGCCGAAGGCAGACGCTTAACCAACTGAGCCACCCAGGCGCCCCATCCCTTATTATTTTCTAATGCTACAGAAGCTATAGTAATCTCCCATTTTCATTCTTATTTGTGTCTTCTCTTATTTTTCCTTGATCAGTCTTAATCTTTGATTTATCATTTTATTAGTCTTTTCAGGGAACCAACTTTTGGCTTTTTGAAAATTTTTATAGTATTTTGTTTTCTGTTTCCTTAATTTCTGCCCTGTCTTTATTCTTCTATTTTCTTTCAATTCATTTTGCTCTAATAACTTTTTGAGCTGGATGTTTAGCTATTACATTCCTGCCATTCTCTAAGCTTTTTTCTTCTTTTTCTTATATATATTTTCTTCTCGACCCTCCTTTAGCTGCAACCTTCAAATTTTGATATATTTCTGTTATTATTTACTTAAAATATTTTCTAATTTTTACTGGGGTTTCTTCTTTGCTTGTAGATTATTTAGACTACATTGTTTAATTTGTAAAGTTGTGATTATCTTCTTATTTGCTGCTTTGATCATTTATTTATTTACTTATTTTAAAGATTTTATTTATTTATTTGACAGAGAGAGACACAGCGGGAGAGGGAACACCAGCAAGGGGAGTGAGAGAGGGAGTAGCATACTTTCCCGCAGAGCAGGGAGCCCAATGCGGGGCTTGATCCAGGACCTTGGGATCATGACCTGAGCCGAAGGCAGATGATTAACGACTGAGCCACCCAGGCACCCCTGCTTTGATCATTTATTGAGACCAGTTCATAAAAACAAATCTCACTATAGTTATGTATATTTTATTTCTCCTTGTAATGCTGTACTTTTTGTTTTCTTTTTAAATTTATTTATTTAGAAAAATTTTATGTATTTATTTGACAGAGAGATAAGAGAGGGAGCACAAGTAAGCAGAGCGGCAGGCAGAGGGAGAGAGAGAAGCAGCCTCTCCGCTGAACAGGGAGCCCAATGCGGGGCTCGATCCCAGGACCCTGGCTGGAATCATGACCTGAGCCGAAGGCAGTCGCTTAACCAACTGAGCCACCCAGGCGCCCATACTTTCTTTTTAAATTAAAAAAAAAAATGTATTTGGGGATGCCTGGGTGGCTCAGTCAGTTAAGCATCTGCCTTTGGCTCAGATCATGATCTCAGGGTCCTGGCATTAAGCCCCTGCTCAGCAGGACGTCTGCTTCTCTCTGCTCCTCCCCCTGCTTGTGTGGACACTCTCTCTCTCATTCTCTCTCTAAAAATAAACAAAATCTTTAAAAATTTTTTATTTATTTTTAAATTTTTTTCTTTTGGCTTTCTCATTTACTTTTTACATTTGCATTAGCTCTTGGCAGATGCAGCATTAAAAACACTACCCAATTTGGAAAATATATTTGGGGATATGAGATGGCTGATGTATATTTAAATACATGTATAGACATATATGTATATGTGTGTCAGTTGTTTGCCAGAGGTAATTGTGGAATAGTTCTAATGATAAAAATCTCCTGTTAGGGACACCTGGGTGACTCAGTCAGTGAAGTGTCTGCCTTTGGCTCAGGTCATGATCCCAGGGTCCTGAGCTCTCTGCTCAGTGGGAGCCTGCTTCTCCCTCTCCCTGCTTGTACTCTGTCTCTGTCAAATAAATAAAATCTTAAAAAAAACCCTGTTATTGAGGAGTTATGATTTATTATACACTGTAGTTTACATACATTTTCTTGTTTAATTTTCAGAGCAATACTGTAAAGTAGTATAGAGGGTACCTCTTTTACTGATGAAAAAAACAGAAACTTAAAGATGTTGACTGATTTTTTTTTTAAGGTTTTATTTATTTATTTGACAGAGATACAGCGAGAGAGGGAACACTGGCAGGGGGAGTGGGAGTGGGAGAAGCAGGCTTTCCTGCAGAACAGGGAGCCCCATGCGGGGCTCTGTCCCAGGACCCTGGGGTCACAACCTGAGCCAAAGGCAGACGCTTAATGACTGAGCCACCCAGGCGCACCAATTTGAATCAATTCATACAGTTAGGAAGTAGTAGAATTGAATTTCTTTTCTTTCTTCTTCTTCTTCTTTTTTTTTTTAAAGAGACGGAGAGAATCTTAAGCAGGTGCTGTGCCCAGAGTAGAGCCCCTTGCACGGCTCAATTGCATGACCCCAAGATCATGATGTGAGCTGAAATCAGGAGTCCAACACTTAACTAACTGAGCCACTTAGGCACCTCTAAAATAATTTCATACCCAGGTCTGACCTGGAAATCTGTTCTTAACCACAACATTGTATTAACCCTTGTATATTAATTTTCCTCAGGAACTATTTACATAAACCTTTGTTAACTTGGGATGTAACATAAACATTGTTTTAAATGGCACCACCATGAATTTCAGTCTTTTAGTTTATTAAAAAAATAATAATTAAATGTAGTCATTACATAAATTCTGTTACAATGTGAATTTTATTTTTCTGCTTATATAAACTATATTGTTTTAAAAAATTAAATAACATAGAAATATGTAAGGAAGTAAAAATCATTTAAGAGTCTGTCACCCTGAGATAAACCCCCATTGTCATTTTGAGGACCATATTGTTGTATTTTTCTCTCATGTATTTTCACTTGTATATGTAACATTATGTAAATGGGTTAGTATCTTAGTTGTTGTTCTCATTATGGACGAAACTTTATATTTTTGATTGCTAGAGAGCATAATACATTGTTTTATGGTGTTAAGAAGTTCCTGTTTACCAAAGCAATTATCCTCACTTTCTTCCCTTAATCTTATCAGGTCAAAGTAGGTAACGAAGTTGCTACTGGAACAGGACCTAATAAAAAGATAGCCAAAAAAAATGCTGCAGAAGCAATGCTGTTACAGCTTGGTTATAAAGCATCTACTAGTCTTCAGGATCAACTTGACAAGGTGAGAGCTAAATTTACATGTACGTATGCCTATCCTGTCGGAATATCAGAGTGATGAACAAATCCTATTCCAGTGTTTTTGACTCTAAGTAATGTCTTAACTACTGTTAAAGTAGAAGTCAGTGTTTTTTTTTCCCCCAAGGCAGTATTCTGTATCTTTAAAGATAGATTCTCCAGGTATAAAATAACATCTGTTTATGGGGCCAAGATGAAATATTATAATCTTACAGTTGGTGAATGCTAAAAAATTGTATCATTGTATATATTTTATATAATTCCAGTTGAATACTTTTTAGCTTATTGACTCATGGTTTTTGCTGTAGAGCCACAATTTTAATTTGTGCTTTTTAAAGAACAGAGTTTGTGAGCCTTTATTTCTGGAATACAGCTGAAAACACTAGAAATAAAGATCCTAAGTTATCCCTTTAGGGCAGGAACTATATTGGACAGGCGCTCTATAAACTAATTTTTCTGTTTACTTTAAATTTAAAGGTAAACTCAGAGGGTGTTTATTTTCTGCCAAGACTTATGTTCATGGTCCCCTATTTCTTCTGCAGCAGTTAATTACATCATTAACACCTACCTCTGCTGCAAGAGAGGCAGAGAACCCCAAATTCAGCACTTGGCAGATAACTTAGCAGGAAATAGCCTAATTCCATTTTGTATTATCATTTTATCTGTGCACATGTAGAAATTATTTTTATTAAACATTTTATTAAATGAAAATTCATAAAACAGGCTTAATAATTATTTCTATCAAAAACAATATGCTTTTTTTTCCATGCCATATTCTCACATAAGGATTCTGTTTTAGAGATGTTTTCAGTTTCTGTAGGAACACATTTCTGAAATTTATAGTAAAAACAAAATCATCTATTAGAAAACATTTATATATATTTCTCTTTTCAAGACAACTGTGAATATCTAGGCAATTATTTTGAGTGATTAAGAATTATTTGTCTGTGTGGTATCGCTAGAGATTTCAATTCTGTTTTTATAACCTGGCTAGTCAATGCTTTTTCTTCTTTTAAAAGTATTTGTAACATGAAACCTAACATGTGTTCAAGATTCTGTAGTTCTTATATTGTGTATGTGTTGTTTTAACTTAACACATTTATATTGACTTAAAACTGGTGATTTATAAAAATATGTCAAAATAAATCTCCTCATAGACATGTATTTGTATGTTAAGTGAAAATAAACCATTAATTCTATTAATATGAAAAACATTTTTTTGTATACCTACTGTATTATTGTTCAGGGTTCTCCAGAAAAACAGTCCAATGGCATGTGTATGTGTGTGTGTGTATGTATATATACACATTCGTACATCACTCACAGAGACTTATTTTAAGGAATTGGCCTATGCAGTTGCAAAGGCTTGGCTAGTCCAAAATCTAAGGGACAGGCCAGCAGGCTGGAGAATCAGAAGTTAAGTCTGAGTCCAGAAGCTTTCTGCTGAGTTCCCTTTTGCTTTAGGGGAGGTCACACTTTTCTTCTAGGTAGGTCTTCAACTGATTAGGCCCACCCACATTACAGAGAGGAATCTGCTTTACTCAGAGTTCAGTGATTTCAATGTAAGTCTTTTCCAAAAACACCCTCTCACAACACTCAGAATAATGCTTGATCAATTATCCGGTCACCATGGTCCAGACAATGACACATAAAATTTACCATTGCACCCACTCAATGCCAGACACTTATAACTGAAGATAATAAGATGACTAAAACTTGGTCGCTACACTCAAAAAACTAACCATTAAGTGTTAATAGTGAGGAGCTTTAATCATGTAACAAGAATTATAGTATCCTAGAACCTAGAGAATATGAAGATGAATCTGCAAAGTCAGGAATAACTGAGACCACTGTTTTTACGTGAGTTAAAGAGCTTGAGGAATTACTAATTTAAGATTTAACCACAAAAGTGACATGATCTGGTTTGCATTCTTCAAAAGACAACCCTGTAAGTAACATTGGGAGTGTATTTGAGCAGGATGAGACTGAAGGCTGAGAGTCCAGTTAGGAGGCTAGCAGAGCTGTTCAGGTAAAAGATGCTGAGGGTCTGAACTCAGGCAGTGGTGGTAAAGAAGAGAGGGGAAAGATAGCTGAGGTGTTTCTGAAGTGTACTCATAAGCTTTCAGTAGCAGATAATGTGCATGGGGGAACGGGAAGGAAGAGGAAAGAAAACCTGTTAACAGGAAGAGAGAGTGGCTTTAAGAAGTAGGTAGCATAATCTCCTCCAGCTGATGTACTATATGGTGACTAACATAAAAAAAAAAAAGTAGGTAACAGTCATATGGTGCAGGGAGATGAGGAGAAGGACTGAATACACTGATCTGTTGATAAAAAAATCTGTGATGAATGTGGAAAAAGCAGTGTAAAAACCTGCAAACACATGTTTTTAAAAAGGTTTTTTTTAAATAAACAAAATATGTACATGGCTAAAAGAATTAAAGTAGCATGAAAGGGTGAACAGTGAGAAAAATTTGATCTTACTTCACTTTGAGATCCTTGGTCTCTTAGTCTCTCTTTTGAATAGTATATCCCACAATGAGTTAATATTTGTACAGCATTTAGAATACCATCTGAAATATAGTGAATATTATATAAGGATTGATAAATAGAAATAAATATCTTTATAGAGATATTCTATGTGTATATACTAATATATTCCCACTTTATAAAAATTTTCAGATTTATTGAGATCCAGTTTAATGAATTTTGACATATATGTATACACATTCACTAACTATACCACCACAATTAAGACGTATAATATTTCTGTTACCCCAGGAAAGTTCCCATTTGTAGTTAATCTCTTCCCCTCTCCTTAGCTCCTCCTGGCAAGCATTCATTTGATTTCCGTTTCTATAATTTTGCCTTTCCAGGATGTCATATAATTTGGATCATACACTAGGAAGCCTTTTGTGTCTGGCTTGATAATGCTAAGATTCATCTGTGTTGTTGCATTTATCATTAGTTTGTTCTTTTTTATTGTCTGTTATTGTTTTAGTCTTCACCAACATTTGAACTCTTTCTAGTTTGAGTCTATTATAAATTATGTGGCTGTAAACATTCATGTATAAGTCTTTATATGTATATATTTCTCTAGTATATTCTTTATGTACATATTTGTATAATAAGCGCATGTGTAATTTTGTTAAGAAGCTGTGAAGAGGTTTTCCAGAGAGGGTGAACCAATTTGTATTCCCACCAGGAGTGTTTGAGAGCTCCAATTACTTCACATCTTTTCTAGCTCTTGGCATTGTTGGTTTCGATAGTTTTGATTGTACTAGTAGATGTATAGTGTTATCTCACTGACATTTAATTTGCATATCCCTAATAACTGATAATGTTAAATATTTTATCATATGTTTATTTACCATTCATGTCTCTTCCCTGCCTATTCAAAGTTTTGTCTTTTTAAAAATTGGATAGTTTGCTTTCTTATTGAGTAGTTGTAAAAGAGTTCTTTATATATTTTGGACAGAAATTCTTTATCAGATAAAGAACTCCCCTGCCTTCTCCTTCCTTTCCTTCTTGTCCTTTCCTTTCCTCCTTTTCCGTGTAGGTTGTCCAGTTGCTACTAGCGTCATTTGTTTAGAAGATTAATGCTTTTCCATCGAATTCTCTTAGCACATTTGTTGAAAATCAGTTGACCACATATTTGTGGGTCTGTTTCTAGATTCTGTTCCATTAATCCATATGTCTATCCTGAAGCTGTTACAACTATGTCTAGAGTGTAGCTTTTTAAATACGGTTTGAAATCAGATAAAGAACTCTGTCTTTGTTCTGTTTTTTATCTTTTTAATTGTGTGGCTAGTCTGGAGCCTTTGCATTTCCATGGAAATTTTAGAATCAGTCTCTACCAAGAAAAAAAAAGCCAACTGGGAAGTTTTCTTTAGGATTGTGTTGAATATATAGATCAGTTTCATGTAAATCAGTATCTTAATATGGACTCTTTCAATCCATGAACAAGATCTAGCTCTCCATTTATTTAGGTTTTTAGAAATACCTCACAGCAATGTTTTGTACTTTTTCATATAAATATTTTACACGGTTTTTATGTTTATCCCTAAGTGCTTCATGGTGTTGGATATATTATTAATGGTTTTTTTTTTAATGGTGCTTGTTTTTAAACCAATGGCTGTACCATTCAATTTCCAATTCTTTTGACATTTATATATTGACCTTGTACTCTGTGACCTAGCTAAACTAAGTTATAAGTTATAATAGCTTATTTTGTGGAGTGTGTGGGATTTTCTGCATTGATGACCATATCATCTCTAAATAAAGACAGTTTTATTTCTTCCTTTCTAACCTGTATGCTTTTATCTACTTGTCTTGCTTTATTGCTCCGAATGGAACATCTGGTACAATGGTGAATAGAAGTGGTTGATTGTTGAATAGGAAAGCAGATATCCTTACCTTGCTCCCCATCTTAAAGAAGTCATTCATTCAGTCTTTCACTGTTATAAATACCATGCTGATTGTAGGTTTTTTAATAGCTACTCTATATCAGATTGATATTTACTTATATTCCTGTTAATATTATTAAGAGATTGGTTTTTTACTTAATTATCAGCACATTTTGAATTTTGCCAAATGCTTTCTCTGCATCTGTTGATATGTCATAAAATTTTTTGTTTAGTTTGTTGTAATGGTGAATTTCACTGGCAGATTTTTAAAATTTATGTAGTATACGAATAACAAAAAATTACAATTTTAACCATTTTTAGGTGAACATTTCAGTGGCATTAACTACATTCACAATGTTGTGCAGCCATCACTGCTGTCTACTTCCAGAATGTTTTCATCATCCCAAATAGAAACTGTACACCATTAAACATTAACTCCTCATTCTTCCCTCTACTCACACCCTGGTAATCTCTGTTCTACTTTCTCTTTCTATCTTTCTGAATTTGCCTTTTCTAGAAACCGTCTGTAAGTGAAATCAGATGGTGTTTGTCCTTTTTTGTTGGGCTTATTTCATTTAGCATGTTTTCAAGGTTCATCCATGTTGTAGCATTTATAAGAATTTCATTCCATTTAAAGCCTGAATAATATTCCATTATGTGGATATATCACATTTTATTTATCCTTTCATCTGTTGATAGACATTTGGGTTATTTTCAACTTCTGGCTATTGTGAGTAATACTGGTACAGACATTGGTGTACCAGTATCTATTTTAAGTACCTACTTTCAGTGTTTGGAGTATATACTTGAAGTGGAATTGTTCAATCGTATGGTAATTCTGCATTTTATATTTTGAGAAATTGCCAAATTCTTTTCTGTAGTGGCTGTACCATTTTATATTCTCACCAGCAATGTACAAGGGTTCTAATTTCTCTACATCCTTGCTAACATTTGGGGTGTGTGTGTGTGTGTGTGTGTGTGTGTGTGTGTGTGTGTGTGTAGGTGTTTTTGTTTTGTCTTGTTTTTTAAACAATAGCCATCCTAAGGGATGTCAGGTTCATTGATTGCTTTTTGCATGTTGAATTAAGCTTGCCTGAGTAACATAAACCCCATTTGTCATGATGTATTGGCTATGTTTTTTATGTATTTCTGGAATAGATTTGCTAGTATTTTTAAAAGATTTTATGGCTACATGTAAAAGAGATACTGATCTATATTTTTTTATTGTTGTAATATTGTTGTCTGATTTGAGCATCAGGGTAATGCTCCTCATATACTAAGTTTGGAAGTTTGGAAGAGTTTGGTAATCTGTCTTCCTTAATTTGGGGGTGGAATTTACCAGTGGAGCCATCTAGGGAAGATTTCTTCTTGTGGTAAGCTTTTAACTATAAACTGAGTTTTAAAAAAAAATAGATACAGGGCTCCTCAGGCTATCTATTTCTGCTTGAGGGAACTTTGGCAATTTAACATTCAAGGAATTTGTCCATTTCTTCTAAGTGGTTGAATTTATTAGTATAGAATTGTTCACAACATTCCCTTGTTATCCTTCTAATAACTAGCATGTTTAGTGATATTCCCTCTCTCATTCCTGCTATTGGTAATTTGTTTGTTTTCTTTTTCTCCTGATCAGCCTGGCTAGGAATTTATTAATTTTTTATCCCTTTTAAACAACCAGGTTTTTTGTTTCATTGATTTTTCTCTATTATTCTGTTTTCCACTTTATTGATTTCTGCTGTTTATTTTATCCTTCCTTCACTGGCTTTGGATTAATTTTCTATTCTTTTTTTCTGGTTCTATAAACTATAAGCTAAGACTATGGATCTGAGAACATTCTTCTTTTCTAATATAAGATTTAATGCCATATACTTCTCGTTAAGCACTGATTTAGCATTGTCCTACAGATTTTGACAAGTTGAGATTTTATTTTCATTCAGTATAAAGGTATGTTCTAATTTTCTTTTTAACTTCTTCTTTCCGGTCTTGTATTCCTTTTGATTTTCTTTCTGCTTCTTTTATTGTTAATGTCTCCAGTTATAAATTTGGATTTATCCGCTTCTTTCAGTTTTATCAGTTTTGTTTTGTGTACTTTGAAGCTTTGTTGTTAACATACATATCATTTAGCATTGTTATGTCTTTTTGATGACTTGGCCCCTTTATTATTATGTGATTTCTCTCTTTAGCCTTGATAATATTCCTTTCCATGAATTCTGCTTTGTCTGATGTTATAATAGCCATCCCAGTTTAAATTTGATTAATATTTGCATGGGATATTTTTCTCCCATCATCTTAGCCTATCTGTGTCTTTATATTTAAATTGCTTTTTTAAGAAAACATATAACTGGGTCTTGCTTTTTAAAATCTAATTTGACAGTCTGCCTTTTGGGTGATTAGACCATTTACATTTATTGTAGTTATTGATATGGCTGGATTTAAATCTACCATCTTACTAGTTGTTTCTGTTTTATCCATTTATTCTTTGTTCACTTTCTTCTCTTTGAACTCTAAGATGGTCATACATTTTATTTTTCTATATGTCTCTACCATCTATTGCAATTATACTCTGTGTGTTTCAGAGACCTCTTATTATGGTCATACATTTACATTTTACTTCTATATATAGTATAAAATTCATAATCTATTGTTACTAATTATGCTTTATATAGTTAATTGTCATTTTATATGGTTGAAATCAGAAAAAAAATGTCTTTACCCTCATTTTTACCATTTACAGTACTCTTCATTCATTTGTGTAGATCCATATTCATGAATAATGTTCATTTGTTTAGATTTCTTTCTGGTATATTCCCGCTTCTGGAACTTACTCTAGAACTCTTGTATTAACAAATCTACTGGAAGTAATTTCTCTCAGCTTTTGACAAAAAGCTTTGACAAAGTTTGACAAAGAAGTCCTTATTTCACTTTCATTTTTGTAAGTTGTTTTGTCTGGATATAGGATTCTGGGTTTTTCTCTTTCAGTACAGTAGTCTCCCTTATTTATGGTTTCACTCTCCATGGATTCAGTCACCTGCAGTCACCCACAGGTCTGAAAGCTCATCAGAGGATTAATAGTTGCCTAACTCTACATTAGAATGCCTATGTCATTCACTTCACTTAATCTCATCCTGTAGACATTTTATCATCTCACATCATGCAAGAATAGTGAGTATAGTACAGTAAGATATTTTGAGAGAAAGATCACATTCACATAACTTATTATAGTGTTATAATTGTTCTATTTTATTGTTATTTATTATTAATCTCTTACTGTGCTTAATTTATAAATTTAACAGTGTTGTAGGTGTTTATATACAGGAAAAAACATCATATAAATAAGGTTTGGTACTATCTGTGGTATCAGGCACCTGCTGGGGAACTTGGAATGCATCCCCTGTGGATAAGGGGAACTACTATACTTTAAAAGATCTTGTTCCGTTGTCTTTTTTTTTTTTTAAGATTTTATTTATTTATTTGACAGAGAAAGACACAGCGAGAGAGGGAACACATGCAGAGGGAGTGGGAGAGAGGGAGAAGCAGGCTTCCCGCCAAGCAGGATGCCTGATGCAGGGCTCAATCCAGAACCCTGGGATCATGACCTGAGCTGAAGGCAGATGCTTAACTGACTGAGCCACCCAGGTGCCCCATAGAATTTATTGGCATTTCATCTACTTTCTTCTCACCTGCATTTATCGCATTCATCTCTTCCTTCTTTGCTCTACCAGCATTGAAACACTTTGAGCCCTGTCTCTCTTCAGAGGGGTTTGTGACTCTCTAGAATTCATTTCTCTTGTTTGCTTTACAATCTCAGATCTGAGATGGATTCAAGAGAAGTTAGGATTTTTTACATTCTGTGGTCCTTTCTCATTGATACATTTCTACATTCTAAGAAAAAGTGAAACATTTTTTTCACCCTTTTAAAATGCTGTTCTTACATCTTGATTTTCTTTTCCACTTACAAGTTGGAATTTCACTTACATCATGGAATTTGTTCTACATCAAGACATAATTAGTGGGATGCCTGAGTGGCTCAGTCAGTTAAGTGTCTGCCTTTGGCTCAGATTATGATCCCAGAGTCCTGGCATCAAGCTCCACATCGGGCTCCCTGCTTGGTGGGGAGTCTGCTTGCTTCTTCCCCCCTACTCGTGCTTACTTTCTCTCTCTCTCTCTCTCAAATAAGTAAATAAAATCTTAAAAAAAAAAACATAACTGGCATGTGCCTCATTTTTTTATATTTGATTATTATATTGGTCAAAGTAATACTGATGTGTAAAAGTTCAAGATTTATTCAAGATTTATGATAAAAAGCCATTCTATTGGTTTGTGATAAACTGCCCTGCTACTGGCCATTTCTGCTTCCTTTTCTAGACGCAACCACTTGCCACTTGCTTCAGCTGTTTATTCTATTACTTTTCTATTGTCAGTCACTCATATTGCTATTTCTAGATTGTTCATTTTTAGATATTATCTGAGTTTTTGCTATGAAAAATGAAGACTTAAATCTCCTATATATATTCTACGTGTACACTTCACTACATCTTTGTAACTTATCCCCAAACTCTCTTACAAGTAAACATGTAATGTAATTTTTTAGTTCCTTTTTTTAAATCTTTCTTGGAGCTCTTTATTCTCCCAATTTGGATTGATTGTTTGATAGGTCTGCTACAGAGCTAGTGTTTTGGTTCTTCTCTTAACCATTATTTTGAAAATTTCTTTTGTCTCTTTCCTTTGTTGAATTGCCTATTTTCTGAATGGTTTCCCTTGTTCTTGATTTACTTCCTTGTTAAGATGGAGCACATACTTTAGTAGTTTGCCTATAGAAGATACTTGGGGAGTAAATATTTTTTGAGCTCTTGTAGGTCTGAAATAATCTTCATATTTCCCACTCACTTAATTGATAGCCTTTTTGAGATATAATTCTAAATTGTAAATAATTTTTCACAGATTTTTTGAAGGCATTCCTCCAGTGTTTTCTACCTCCCAGTACCACTTTTTTTTTTTTTTTAAAGATTTTATTTATTTATTTCACAGCGGGAGAGAGATTACAAGGAGGCAGAGAGGCAGGCAGAGAGAGAGGGGGAAGCAGGCTCCCCGCCAAGCAGAGAGCCCGATGCGGGCCTCGATCCCAGGACCCTGAGATCACGACCCAGGCCGAAAGCAGAGGCTTTAACCCACTGAGCCACCCAGGCGCCCCAGTACCACTTGTGAAACGCCAAAGACTTCTGATTGTTTTCTTCATCCTATATATGAAACTTTTATGTTTTTGCCCCTCTTGATGCTTTTCTGACTTTTTCTTTTCCTAGAGGTTCTGAAATTCACGGATGATTGACTTAATATGTGTATTCTTTGATAAATTGTATTGGGCATTTGGATTTCAATCCAGAAATTCATATACTTTAAAAGTGGAAAATTTCTTACATTATTCCCTTGATAATTTCTTTCCCTCCATTTTTGCTATTGTTTCTTTCTAGGATACCTGCTGGTCTTACGGATGCTCTTCTGAGCCAGCCTCCCTCCCTCCCTTCCTCCCTTTATTCCTTCTTCTTTCCTTCTCTACTTCTGTTCTCCTTTCTAGGAGATTTCTTTACCTGTGTTTTCCAGTCCTTCTGTGAAATTATTTACTTTGACGGTTATATTTTTGACTTCCAGAGCTCTTCCTCATTCTCAGAATATTCCTTTTTATAGCCTACTATTATTGTTTGATGGGTATAATATTTCTTCTGTGGCTCTGAGAACTTAAAAAAGTTTTAACCTTTTTGGAAGTTTTATTCTGTTCCTTTTGTTGTCTTTGCCATTCATTGTGGGTCAGAAGCCTCCTTGTTTTCTGAGTTCAAAATGAAGAAGGGCACTGGGTGTCTTATCTTCCAGGATAAGTTTGGACTCCCATCTCCGCATATGCACTGTGGCCTATCAACCCCACCGATAGCTGTGTTTGGTGTTCAGACTCTCTCTGTTTTAGCCTTTTCTAAGAGGACACCTCTTAGGAAATCTGTCTTTTTGGGGTCAAAGAGGTGACCTGGAGATTTTATAGATTTTGAAAGACTTCCAGATAATCTTTCTGTTTTTAAGCTCTTCCAGGATTCATCTTTAGAAGTACCAAGTGTGCTTCAGATTCCTTTTTGGGCTTTTTGGGGTCCTGGGGACACAGATCAATTTACTTTTTTGTAAGGTCTTTGTTGTCTTCACACTCTTTAGACTAGTTTTGGCCTACTCACATCTGCTAGGTCAGTTACAACTTGTTTATCTGCTTTTCTGGTTCCAGACTTTGATACTCTTATCTCTTCTGCTGTTGAGTCCTTTCATATTCTGTTTGGGGGTAGGTGGGCAGAAGAGAGGGAAAGAGAGTTTATGGATTATTGGATTACCAATTTAGTGATGTTGTTGGGGAAGAGAGATTACTCCTTCTGTTCACTCTGTCATATTTAAGCAGAAACGTTACAAAAGCAGTTTTATTAGTGTTGAGGTAGGAATCAGAGAGGCTTGGGATTCAGTTGAATGTGAGAAACTAGACATAGGGCATATAATCTAATATTTTATTGGTTATAAGTAGAATAAAAGGAGGAATGAAATGCTAAATATATTACCAACTTCAACTGAGCCCTCATTTGCCTGAGGATCTGCATTCTTCTAATCTTCCTGCTCTTCCCTTCCCTAATGTGACTTATTCCTTGCTCCACTTTTCTCAAACTTCTAACCTCCCTCAGGCAACTTTCTTCTCATTCTGATCTTATCTTCACAGAGAATGTGTGCTGGAGTCTCCCCAGCTCTTCCATTGACACCCATTTGCATTTACCAGCATTTATTCCTCTTCTGTCCTTTCACAGTGGAACACTATTTGCTGGGATTGTATTTTGTTTTTATATCTAGAGTTTATTTTTCCACTTGAACTTTGACATCTGATAAGGTAAATATAAAATGCTGATTATAATAGGAAATATGACTTTTCCCCCCTGGAGTACTTTATAGCGATAATACTAGCTCCACACAAAGAGAACATAACCAGTTAAAGTCACTTATTAATTTGACTAAAATACTTAATACTTCAAAATACCTTGGCTTCTCTGAATGTATTTTTATAACAAACATCAAATCGTCTGAGAAAAGTCAGGATATTACAAGTTTTACTTAAAGTTTGGGCTCAGTTTTCAATCTTTTGTATATGTCATTAGCAGTATTTCACGACCTTTTTCAGAACTTTTATAGAACAGAGTAATATTTCTATTGTTAATTTGACCGCAGAAACCATAAAGCACTTTGAGTCACTTTAGCACTTGTAATGATTATTGTTTACTGTTTGAATAAGAATTGTTTGCATTTTAACCATCTAGATAGAGCCTGTATATACTATACTATATATATTATATATATACATACACACATATATTGTATATATATAATACTATATAATACATGAATATGGGGCTTTCTTGATTACTTAAATTGTAAATTTAGATGAACAGATAAAAGCAGAAGGAGACATAAGAATAGATTTGCATGTAGAAAAGGAAGAATGAAACTGTTCATATTAGTTACTTTTGTGTCCGTAGTCCAGGGGTTAAAGAGGGAGAGAATAAATAATCACGTGAGAGACTTTTGCCTTTGCTTAATTGGTTATTTAACTTTTTTCTTTTTGAATAAATCTGTTTCTCTGGATTTAAACAGTTGACTTAATCTTTCAGACAGGGGAAAACAAAGGATGGAGTGGTCCAAAGGCTGGGTTTCCTGAACCAACAAATAACAGTAAGTTTTCACTTTCATGTTGACTACAGTTGGTGTTTGTCAGTGGTTCAGTGATTAGACTGTCAGTGGATATTTATTGGGTCTATTTGGGCTTGAGATGTTGTGTGGAAGACAAGGAAGTCATGGTACTTGCTTTCCTAGGGCTGACGGAAGACACAAGCACTCATATTCTTAGCATGGTTAGTCATTGCAAACAGAGTACCATTTACTCCACATGGCGAGGATCTAATTTTTTAAAGTTGCTTTTATTGCAACATTGTTATAATATAAAAGAATCAAGAAAGTAAAGCAATTATCTATAAACCCATTATACTCTAAAATCAACTGTTTCAAGATGAAATCAGAGAGGGAGACAAACCAGAAGAGACTCTTAATCATAGGAAACAAAGTGCTGAGGGTTGCTGGAGGGGAGGTGGGGTTGGGAGGGTGGGGTAGCGGGGTGAGGGACATTAAGGAGGACATGGGATATAGTGAGCACTGGGTATTATATAAGACTGATGAATCACTAAACTCTACCTCTGAAAGTAATAATGCACTATATGTTAATTAATTAAATTAAATAAAAAAATAAAATCAACTGTTTCACATTTCAGTTCTTTTTACGTACACACACATTTTTATATAATTATCATATAGATGAAAGTTTGTACTGTGTTGTTTTCATTTAACACAGTAATAAGCATTGTTCATATTGTGCTGTGTTGTTAGAGTGTTTACTATTTTATTAAAGTTGCTAATGGAAATATGAGAAATGTGAGCAGTTTTATTCCAAATATAGTGTTATCAGATACTTGAAAATCCTTTTAGTTTCTTTTCTCAAAGGTACATGATCAAACTGTTATGCATTGGAAGCACAAGCATCTTTCTTTAACTTCCTCCCACCTCTCCCAAAAAGTGTCTGTTTTCCCTGATGTGACCATTTTACTATAAATCAGTGAAACAAATAGCCAGCCAGTGAAAACTATGAAATGAAGTCTTCATTGAAACCAAATTTATCTCATGTCTAACTCTGGTTCTCTTCCTTATAACCTGTAGAAACTGACTAAGCTTAAGTATGTAAATGGTCATAATGAAGAGTATTCTTTAATATTAACAGCTTGTCTCTTGATGTATAATAAAATCAGTAACAAACTTTAATCAAAGCATGCTTATGAGAATTGCATTCTTGGATCATCAAAACTAGCTTCTTGAAAAGAATATTTCAGTGAGGTAATGGTATTCATAAGTTACTTTCTGGGAATAATTTAAATAATTTAATAGGACTCTGAGCCTTTGGTCTATATATATAAGAATGATGAATGTAATAGGCTTAGCACATAGCCCAAAGAAAAAAATGGAATCAGGTCAGAATTCTCAGAAAGTTTGTGTTTAATTCCTTTGATGTTTGAATATATAGGTTTGTAATTACTTGGTAAGGGAATGTAAGAAGCATTAAATTGATTTTAGTTTTTTGTAAAATGCTTAGCCCAGTACCTGTTTCCTAGTAAGTACATAATGAATGTTGATTTTCTTCCATGCCTTCTCCCTCCCTTTTTAAATAAAAATTACATAATTCTATGTAGGCTTATCAAAAAATCCCATTCTTACACTTTTTTTTTAGTTTTTTTTTTTTTTAAGATTTACTTGAGTAGAGGGAACAGAGGAGGGGGGGGAAAGAGAGAGAGAGAATTTCAAGCAGGCTTCCCACTGAGCATAGAGCCTGACATGGGGCTCCATCTCACAACCCTGAGATCAGACCTGAGCTGAAACCAAGAATTGGACTGTCAACTCACTATGCCACCCAGCTGACCCCCATTCTTACACTTTTAACCTGTCAGATGTTTTTTAATGTACCAGGTGACCAATGTATATGTAGTTTATATTTGAGTAGTTACTATTGGCACTAGATATTTTTTCAAATATAAACATTATGCTTTTGAACATGGAAGTCAAATAGTTTTAACATGAAATCACATTATAAATAACCTGCAAACTCTATCATTTAACAGTGATATTTTCCCTCTTAGCTTTAATTTTTTTTTCTTTTTGCTAAGGGATTTTGGAACTTATTTGCGAGTAGGGGAAGAGATAGTCCAAAGAGACCAGTGAGTTTCAGTGATCAGAAATGTGTAAAAATGTATGTTAGAAGGGATAAAGCTATTTGGAGCCAGCTTAAAACTTAACCAAACTGTTAACACTTTAGAAATTCCCTCGGTCTCCAGTAGTTCAAATTGAGAATTTGAAAGAAGGATACGATCCCTCAGCCCTTCCAAACTGTGAGAGGTGAGAAAGCCAATGCCTGGGTTCCTCCCTCTAAACACTGAGTGGTTTCTGCCTCAGGTTACCCCAGAGGATGCTGGCAGCCCTGCTCTGAAACTAACTGCTTCACTCCCCGATGGCTGGTTCTCTCTAGTGGCACCCCAGTGTCCTCTTCCTAACTACTTAAATACAACATTAACAAAAAGTTTGTTTCTTAGCAATCGATCATTCAGGTGATGAATCCATTACCTGAAAATTAAATTTGTATATTATGGTAACATTAATGTTAAATTCTTTTTACTTAATCCCTTAAGTTTGAAATTCTGCCCTAACTGGTTTCTGTCTCATGAAGAATACCCGTGTTGAGAGTTTTGCAGGCCAAGGTGAGAGTAGGCATCTCTTGGAATGGCACATGTGGGGGAAGACAAGAATTTGAGGTTGCCTTGCTGGCTGCCACACTGGCGTATTTTCTGACCTTGAGCACCTTGTTTCACGTCTTCTGATTCAATGAGCTTTGTTAAAAGTTATGCATACCAGTTTATAATGCTGAGTGTCTTTAACAATCTAACATTTGTAAAATGATTAACCATCCTTGAATAACATCCGAAAAGGTAACATACTACTTTGTGAAAAGTAGAACATTATTATAAAGTGACTCTCTCTATATTATTTTCTTTATTAAACTATATTACTTTACAAATTATAGTTAGCTAACAATTATTTGGATAACTATTATGAAATTAACTTGGAACCATAGTGTACAAAAATTAAAAGCAGGGAATGCAGAATTGGAAAGGAGAAAGAAAATTTTAACCTGGTATAGCTAGCACCTAACTCTAAGTAGACAAAAAAAAGTTAATGTACACGTGTATTTAATTTTTGAAGTAGAAGATATTTTTTCAAAGATTACAGTCATAAGAAACTGCTAACAATTACAACTAAAAAATGGTTTAAATGGTTTTGCAAGTGACTGTGATTGCATAGCCTGACTCCTGGCTTGATTGCCTGCAGATTTAAAATATGGACCTAATTTTTGAATGCTTCTCAGGCTTTCTTCATTCTACTGAGTTGCAGCAAAAGGTAGAGTGACTGTTTTAAGTGTGTTTTTACCCTTTGAATCACTGTCATAGTCATGTTGAAGTGCAAGAACACATAACTCTGTGATGTGAGGTTTGTGTTAAATTTAGCATGGGGCAATTTTATGCTTGGCATACACATAAAAAGCTAGATTTTTACAGATGAATGACTAAAAAGTTTTTTTTTAAAGATCATGCATTTTAAAGATCTACTGACGGCTCATGGAAAATTTTGTAAAATATTTAGATACAGTTCAGTTGATAATATCTTTTATTTTGTATTCACATTCCATGTTTCTTATTAATAGAGGCTTTTACTTAAAAACAGGTTCATTGTTTCTTAAAGGTGAACTCTAGCTTAATTCAAAATTGGACTAAGCTCAAAGGTATTCACTGGTATGTGCTGAATCCACCCACTAAAAGATTATTTGGAGGCATTTTTCACATAAATATTTTTCCGTTAACCTTTTAAAAAGTTTTATTTAGCCCCTGTGAAATATGCTGGCTCTTCTAGGTTCATTAGAGATGACCCAGGACAAATACTTTTGGGATGGGATAGAATTCTTATTGACCTTTTCAAGTATTGTAGTTGACTTGCCAAAATTTTTGTCACTTTTCTGTCATATCCATATATTGTTAAACTCTGTACATCCTGAAACCAGGAGGCCAAACCATCCCAGTGACATGACTTAAGATAGACTGTAGGCTTGTTTCCCACATGCTGTGTATTGTATATATTTAGAATCTCTGCTTTTTTGTGTGGGTGTGGGTGAGGGTTGTACTTTTAATTTTAAGATAACAGATTAATAGATTCTTTAAGTGTTTGGGGAGAGGTCCCTGAACAATTTACTTTTGTGCCTCTCATAACAAAACCACTTTGTAATGAGACAAATAAGTTAGTTGGATTTAAATATTAAACAAAGTGATCAAGTTAATTATTTAGACATAAATACTATGTTGGAAATCCAAGAGTGTAGCTGACTTGTAGCTGTCTACTTTTAAAAGATTGTTAGGTTATTTGTGTCCTGGCTGGTTGTCTTTGAACAAAGTCCTATCCCATAAATAAAGGGTTATTGAACTGGCAGCTGGGGGCAATAAGACCTACACATCCTCCCTCATTACCTGTGCTCTTGTACCTGCTAAGACTACAGGTGGAAATGCTGGTCCTCCCCTGAACAAGGGAAGACAGATTAAAATGTTCCAGAAAAGTTCTCTCCCCCTTAGCCATGGGTGGCTATGTTGGACTTGCCTGAGTGTTGAGACGCCTTTTTATTACTTGGACTGGGATTCTTTTGTCTTGCCCATTGAATCTAGGGAGAAGAGAGGCAGCATTAAGCTTGCTTCTGTTACAGTCACACAAGTTGAGTTTGTAGTTAAAGGCCCATTGATTTATGGAAAAAGAATCTGAAACTCGAATGTAAGTCTTTAATTAGATTAACAGTGATAGTATATTTTTTGCAATATTCTCAGGGAAGATTCAATTTAATTTTTAATTAATTTAAAAACTGATTTGAGGGTGCCTGGGTGGCTCGGTGGGTTAAGCCTCTGCCTTTGGCTCAGGTCATGATCTCAGGGTCCTGGGATCGAGTCCCACGTGGGGCTCTCTGCTCAGTGGGGAATCTGCTTTTCCTTCTCCCACTCCCCCTGCTTGTGTTCCCTCTCTCTCGAAATAAATAAATAAATAAATAAATAAATAAATAAATAAATAAATAAATAAAATCTTTTAAAAAAATAAAATAAAATTAAAAAAAAAAATAAAAAAAATAAAATAAAATAAAATAAACTGATTTGACTCATATTTTTAGACAAAAAAAGATTCAGATACATGGTTTTTAAAAAGGATCCATATGAGCAATTTAAAGGTGCATTTATTGATTGCAATATGAGAGTATTTTTTAAGTGTAAGAGCAAAGCATGAAAGCACAAAGAAAAAAAGATGGATATAAGTACATAAAAACTAAAAGTGAATTTAGGAAGCAGCATAAGAAAATAAAAAGGCAAATGATAAACTGTAAATTGTAGCATATATAGCAACAGGATAAATAAATACAAAGGACACAAATAGGCTAATAATAATAAAATTTAAAAATATATATATTTTTAAAATTTTTATTTATTTATTTGTCAGAGAGAGAGAGCACAAGAATGGGGAGCAGCAGGCAGAGGGAGAAGAAGGCCGAGTGAGGAGCCTGATGTGGGACTCTCCCAGGACCCAGGGATCACAGTCTGAGCCTAAGGCAGCCGCTTAACTGACTGAACCACCCAGGCATGCCCCACCTTTTTTTTTTTTTTTTTTAAGTTTTTTTAAAACACTCATGGGGCTGGGGCACCTGGGTGGCTTAGATAGTTGGGTATCTGCCTTCAGCTCAGGTCATGATCTCCAGGTCCTGGGATCAAGCACCATGTTGGACTCCCAGCTCAGCAGGGAGTCAGCTTCTCGCTCTCCATTTGCCTCTCTATCTGCTTGTGCTCTCTCTCTCTCAAGTGAATAAAGGAAATCTTAAAAACAAAGCAAAAGACACAGGGCGCCTGGGGGGCTCGGTCCATTAAGCATTTGACTTCAGCTCAGGTCATGATCTTGGGGTCCTAGGATCAAGCCCTGTGCCAGGCTCTGTGCTCACTGGGGAATCTGCTTGAGGATTCTCTCTCTCCTGTCTGCCCCCCACCCAAATAATGATTTTTTCAAAACAAAACAAAACCAGTCACAAACTTTGGCCTGAATTTTACAATCTGGTTGAATTTAAACATGGAGTATATATTAAAGAGCTAGGGCAGCAGTTATCTATATACTGAAATCCACTCAAGGAAACTTTTCTAATTTTAATATTTATTTATTTATTTTTAAAGAGAGAGTGGTGGGAGGGGCAGAGGGAGAGAGAGGATCTCAAGCAGACTCTCCCTGGCATGGAGCCCAGCACCGGGCTCTATCTTATGACTCTGAGATCATGACCTGAGCTGAAATTGAGTCAGACGCTTAACCCATTCAACCCAGATACCTCTCTGACTGTTTTTTTAAGGAAGAGAAAATGTAGTTTTCTAAAGTCTGAGTGAAATTTTAATTTTAGATATTTGTTCTGGAAATCTGAAATAGATGCTCTTCCCAGAGCTCAATGGGGATCAAAAGGTGTCTAAAACTATCATTTTCATAACTGGAAGACAGCATATAATGCCACATAGGGGAAAGTCTCCCAGAGACTGAAAGTTGAAGAATTAATGTAACTACTTAATTGATTTTCTCTGTTATAAAAGGGACTCTACAATAAGCAGAAGGAGAAAATCAAGTTAATGCTCATAAATACTTATTCATCAACTTATCTAGAAGGATGGAGTTTTATAAATCCAGTGCGGTACATTACAGTTTGCCAAGAAATGTTAAACTTGTGTGTTATCATCTTTAAAGAAAAAACACAACTTGACACATATTTAACACATTTTAAGTTATGAAGATGATAATACAGTATACATTTGTGAACCCACCACTCAATTTAAGAATCAGAATATTACGGATGTCCTTATGTCCACATTTTCCTCTTTCATATGTATCCCTTGGCCTCCCACACGTCTCCACAATAGAGGTGACCAGTCTGTCTGGATTTTATATGTGGTCCCTTTATCCTTTATTCCATAGGTTCACCAAAAAAGTCCTTAACAGTATTTGTTTAGTTTTGCTTTTTATTTTCTTTAACTTTAGAAAGACAGCATTATTTCTAAGCTTTTTCTCCCACTTACTGTAATTTAAGATTAATTTGTTACATTATAATATTTTATCCATTATGTGTATATTGATCTACATTTGAGTTATTTTCAGGATTTTATTATTATAAACAGTGTAACTGAACATTTTTGAACCTTTCTCCTGGTGCACATGACTGAGTTTTGGGGATCACACATGGCAGTGGAATTCATATATTATAGGGCATATGTACATTCAGATTTACAAAAACACTAGTTGCTTTGTAACGGAAGAGCTTAAGTGCCCCTCAAGTATCTAGTTCTCCACACTGCTAGAAATAGACATTTAAAAAATTTCTTTTACCTTTGATTTCATTTTCGATAATGAATTTAGTTGAAGTTTAGTTCCAATTCAACTATATCATTAATCTTATTTTTCTTTTTTCTTTTTAGTTTTTTTCAGTGGATAAAAATAATTGAAAAAAGGTGAAAAGTCTCCCCCACTTTTGTTCCATTTGCACAATTTTTACCGTTTCCCAAGCAAGTTAACTTTTATGTTTGGTTAGTTTCTTTTGTGCTGTTTCAGTCTTTTCATACATATACAAGTAAATTCAAGTATGTATTATTATATCCCCTAGCATTCCAGATACACTGTTGTACAATTTTCTCTTTCACTTAACAATATGTCCTGAAGAGCCTTTCATATTGATATGCATAGTTCTTTATTATTATTTAACTGGTTTCTAAATGATGGGCATTTAGATTGTTTATGTTATTTTTCTATTATAAATTATCCTGCTGTGTAAAACCTCGTACATATATCATTTTACATGTGTGTTAGTGGGTAAATTGGGTAAATTCCTACAAGTGGAATTACTGAGTCGAAGAATATGAACACGTATAATTTTGATAGATGTAGCCAGGTTATACTCAGTAGATTTAACAATTTACATTCCTACCAGCTGTAAATGAGATTTCCTGTTTCCCCACAGCTTTAGAAACACAATCTGCTGTCAAACTCCTGGATCTGTGCCAATCTGATAGTTGAAATATGGTATTCAGTGTAGTTTTATTTTGCATTTCTCCTATTGTGAGTGAAATTAATGAGATTAATTATATTTTTGTATGTGAGCCATTTCTATACTTTTTATGTCAGTGACGTCCTAACTAGTGCTCATTTTAAAGTTAGATTGTTGGTCTTTTATTCTTTCTAATTTGATAAGAGTGTGTGTGTATGTGCCTTTATGATATGACTTGCCAATATATTTCAAGTTCTCTTTGTTTATGGTGAAGTCTTCTTTTAAAGTTTGGTTTTCTTTTTAGTATATTTGCATGGTTTTTCTTTTATAGTCCATAAAGCACTTATAATCTTAACATAGTTAATAATGCCTTCCCACTGTGAAATTATAAAAAATTCTCTTACATTATCTTCTGGGACTTTTATAATACGTTTTTTTTTTTGTCTTTAAATCTGTGATCCATCTAGGATTTATACTGCAAGTAAGGCTTCAACTTTAATCCCTATGGCATCGAAACTTTACCGTTATCATATACTGAGATTCTGTATTTGGTTTTCTTCTGGACTTTCTGTTTTCTTCTCTTCCTCTGAGTGTTCATGCACCAGTTTTAATCATTGTGTCTTTATTGTGTTTTGACATGAATCATGTGAAAACTCTGTTTGTTTAAAACAAATATGAATGGAGAAGTGCTCGGTCCATGATCTTTCAGCAAATACTACATGGAGTACATGTAATTGAAAAGATAAAAATCCCCTTGACGTGAGAAGTAAAAGGAGTAAGGGTAGTCAAAACATTGACTAAAAACACTAAAGGAACGAAGATGCAACTGTATGCTTGAAGGCTGTTAGGTTTAAGATTCAGTAAGGCAGTGGTGATAGTCTCCCTAAAACTTCTGCATGTAAGGGATGCGGCATTTATTCTTTCATTTATTCAGAAAGTGTCTCTTGACTGTGTTGTACTATTTTTGATATTATTGGTGATTGCAATAACATTTTTTAAAGTTGAAACTGCTTCTTGGAAAGCTAATCAATCTAAAAGATAAACATGGTTAACCACCCCTCCCCAAGGGAAAAGGAGGGAAAACTTAAAAAATAAGCATAGTCTGGGGGGAAAAAAAACAATTGTTTTGATTTAAAAAAGTAAATCATGAGAGCACAGTACCTGACACTGTAGTTTCATTTGAAAAATTTTTTTACTTTTCCCCACTGTATTGGTTGTCTTATATATCATTTAGACCTGTGCTTCTCAGCTTGGTGTTGCTCTACTCAATATAATAATAAGTGTCGTTGTTGCTATTTCAACTACCTAATAGAAATACTGCATTCACTCTTAGTAGATTTATTGCTTTGAATTAGAAATGTATCTCTGAATTCCTGTATCAAGTCATTCTGAATCTCAGATTGGCAGTCTTTGGTAGAAGAAACCAGAAGATGATTTATTATTCCTAAATAAATACAATCTGTCTGAAAGGCAGATCCTTGAGGTATGATATGTGTAGAAGAAAAACAATACAAGCAATCTGAAGTGTGGAAAGTTTGGAGAATGTTCAACCTCTCATTTTACAAACAGGATAATTGAGGCTTGGGTGATTTATTAATTTGCTTGAGGGACAGTAAGTTAAGTAGAGGTAGTAAAGACTTGAACTTGTGTCTTCTGATTCTAAGGTCCACCTTTGCCACTACACAGTATGTTTACTTCCATATACATCACTTGCTAATAATTAAGAAAAACTGAATAATGCTTTTTCTAAGAAATTCCACTAAAATGAAGTATGCATTTTCTTGAAAGAGTGATTTGTATATCATGTACCAGAATCTTTTTTAAAAAACATTTAGGATGTTTCATAACATGGAAAATGTCCAAACTATTGTTTCAGATACCAGTTTGATATTTGGGTGGATCATGTAAAAACACTAAAATGGCTGAGAAAGCATGTGAAATGTTTATTTTAACAATGGAACAGCCATCTGCATTACATGATTTTTCTTAAGGCTTAAAAAACTTTAGTAATAGTCCATTTTTAAAAACACTCAACAGGCTTTTTGGGTGATGTTATTCAAGTGTATTGTTTTATTCCAAGCTTTCTGGTTTGTGTTAAGATGATTCATAGGCTTTTAGAGCTGAAAGAGATTTTCAAGTTCCTCTAGTCTAATTCATTTTACAGATCAAGAAAGCAAGGTAAAGAGGCTATCTGCTGCTGCAATTCAGATTCAGATAGGGAGGCTTCAGTCTAGTACATTTACCACCGTGCTGTTGTCTTTTCTTTGTTACACTTTGTGCTAATACAAAATGTCAGACTATTTTTAAATTTTCTATTTTTTAAAAAAGATTTTTTTAAAGCAGCTTTAGATTTTACAACAAAATTGAGAGGAAGGTACAGAGATTTCCCATATATCCTCCACCCCCACATTTCCACAGCCTTCCCCATTGTCCCCGTCACTCACCAGAATGGTTCATTTGTCACAAAGGATGAACCTGCATTGATACATCATAGTCACTCAAAGTCGTAGTTTACTGTAGGGTTCACTCTTGGTGTTGTACATTGTATAGGTTTGGACAGATATCTAATGGTATATATCCATCATTATAATATCATACAGAATATTTTCACTGCCCTAAAAGTCCTCTGTGCTCTGCCTGTTCGTCTCTTCCTCTCTCTTCCAATCCACTCATCTTTTTATCATCTATAGTTTTTCCTTTTCCAGAGTATCATGCAATTGGAGTCAAAGATACATATTCTTTTAAGATTGGCTTCTTTCACGTAGTAATAGGCATTTAATATTCTTCCATGTCTTTTCATGACTTACAGATCATTTCATTTTAGTGCTGAATAGTATTCTGTTGTCTGGATATATCAGTTTATCCACTCACCTGCTGAGAGACATCTTGGTTTCTTCCACATTTTTGCAATTAAAGGTAAAGCTGCTGTGAATATCTGTATGGAGGTTTTTGTGTGGACATAGTTTTTAACTCCCTTGAATAAATACCAAGAAGCACAATTGCTGGATTGTGTGGTAAGTGTACTGTCTTCTAGAATGGCTGTACCATTTTGCATTCCCACCAGCAATGAGTGGAAGTTCCTGTAACTCCATGTTCACATCAGCATTTGGCAGTGGTGTCAGTATTCTGGATTTTGGCCATTCTAATAAGTGTGTAGTGGTATTTCATTTTTTATTTTTATTTGTTCTTCCTACAATGTGGACCATCTTTTTATATGGTTATTTGCCATCAGTATGTTTTCTTCTTTTTTTTTTTTTCATCTGTGCATCTTCTTTGGTGAGGTGTCTGTTAAGGTCTTTGGCCCATTTTAAATTGGGTTGTTTGTTATCTTATTGTTGAGTTTTTAAGAGTTCTTTGTATATTTTGGGTAATAGTCCTTTATCAAATGTATATTTTGCAAATACTTTCTTCCAGTCTGTGACTTGCCTTATAATTCTCTTACTGTTGTCTTTTTTTTTTTTTAGGGCAGAAGTTTTTAATTTTAATGAAGTCTAGCTTTTCAATTGTTTTTTCACTGATCATGTCTTAGTGTATAACTAAAAAGGCATTACCATACCCAAAGTCATCTAGATTTTCTCTTATTTTATCTTCTGGAAGTTTATTAATTTTTCATTTTACATTTGGGTCTACTGGTTTTGTAAAAAGATGTTACAAAAAGATGTAAGGTCTGTATCTAGATTAATTTTTGTGTGTATGGATATCCAGTTGTTTCTAACACCATCTGACAGTTGAAGAGACTGTATTTGCTCCACTGTACTGCCTTTGTTCCTTTGTCAAAAATGAATTGACTATATTTATGGGGGTTATTTCTGGGCTCTCTCTTTTGTTTCTTTAATCTGTCTGTTCTTTGACCAATATCACATTGTCTTGATTACTCTAGCTATATACTGAGTCTTGAAATTGAGTAGCATCAATCTTCCAACTTTGTTCTTCACCTTCAATATTGTGTTGCCTATTTTGGGGCCTTTTTGCCTCTCCATATAAACTTTTGAATCAGTTTGTCAGTGTTTATTAATAACTCGATAGGTTCTTGATTGTGATAGCATTGAATCTATAAGTCAAGTTGGAAAGAACTGACATACTGACAATATTGAGTCTTCCTATCCATGAACATAGAATATCTCTCCATTTATTTAGTTCTCTTTGATTTTGTTCATCAGGGTTTTATAGCTTTCTTCATATAGATGTTGTACATGTTTTGTTAGATACACCTAAGAATTTCATTTTTTGGGTGCTAATGTATATGGTATTGTTGTTGTTTTTTATTATGTTCAGTTACCCACCATATAGTACGTCATAGTTTTTGATGTGTTTTTAATTTCAAATTCCACTTGTTCATTATTGGTATATGGGACATTTACTATTTACTTAACATATAGTGTATCATTAGTTTCAGATATACAGTTCAGTTATTCATCAGTTGCATATAACACTCAGTGCTCATCACATCATGTGCCCTCCTTAATGCCTATCACCCAGTTACCCCATTTCCCCACCCACCTCCCATTTATTAATTTTAAATTAAATTATATATATATTATTGCGGCTAAAAACATGTTATACATGAGATCTGCCCTTTCAACAGATTTTTAAATGCATTGTATAGTATTGTTAACTGTAGGCATAATGTTGTACAGCAACTCTAGAACTTTTTCGTTGTGCATGACTGAAGCTTTGTATTCATTGAACAGCAACTCCCCATTTTTTCTTCTTCCCAGTCCTTGGCAGTGACCATTCTACTTTCTGTTTTCTGTGAGCTTGAATACTTTAGATACCTCATATATGTGGGATCATGTAGTATTTGTCTTTCTGTGTCTGGCTTATGTCACTTAGCGTAATGTTCTCAAGGTTCATACATGTTATTACATATGACGGGATTTCCTTCTTTTTATGGCTAAGTAATATTATACTGTATGTATATACCATTTTTCTTTATCTATTCACCCATCGATGGAGATTAGATTATTTCTACTTTTTTGCTGTTGTGAATAAAGTGGCAGTGAACATGAGAGTGCAAATTCTCTTTGAGATCTTGTTTTCAGTTCTTTGGATAAATACCCAGAAGTGGAGTTGCTGTTTCTTGTGATAGTTCTTTTTATAATTTTTTGAGGTATCTCCATACTGTCTTCCATAATGGCTGCCCTATTTTACATTCCCACTAATTGTGTACAAGAGTTTAGATTTTTTCACATCCTCATCAATGTTTCTTTTTTTTTTAAGTAATGGCCATCCTACCAGATGTGAGGTGATACTACATTAACATTTTGATTTGTATTTCTTTGATCAAGCATATTTTAATACACCTATTGGCCATTTGTATGTCTTTGCAGAAATGTCTCTTCAACTCCTTTCTCTGCATATTTTTAAAACCAGATTATTAGTCATTTTGTTGTTGAGTTTTAAGAGTTCTTTATATATTTTGAGTATTATGTCCTTGTAAGATACATGGTTTACAGATATTTTCTCCCATCCTGTAAGTTGCCTTTTCACACTGTTGATGGTTTCCTTCTCCGTACAGAAGATTTTTAGTTTGATATAGTTCCACTTGGGTCTATTTTTGTATCTTTTGCCTGTGCTTTTGGTATCATATCTAAAAAATCATTGCCTAGACCTTATGTTTAAAGCTTTAAACATAAATCTTTAAACATAAATCTTAAAGTGGATTCACCTTGAGTTGATTTTTTTTGTGTGTGTATGGTGTAAAATAAGGTTCCAGTTTCATTCCTTTGGCTGTGGATATCCAGTTTGCCCAAGACCATTTGTTGAAGGTGCTGTCTTTTCCCCATTGTGTATTCTTTACACCCATTGTCAAAGAGCACCTGGCCATATGTATGTGGATTTCTGGGCTTTCTATTACATTCCATTGGTCTGTATGTCTATTTTTATGCTAGTACCCAGAGTTTTTATTTCTTTAGCTTTGTAATGTTTCAAAATCAGTAAGTGTGGTGCCTTTAGTTTGATTCTTCTTTCTCAAGGTTGATTTGCCTATCTTGTAGTTCCATATGAATTTTAGGATTTTTTTCCTGTAAAAAATGCAAGTGGTATTTAAATAAAGATTGCATCAAATCTGTAGATTGTTTTGGCAGTATGGACATTTTAATAATATTAAATTTAATAGTCCACAATTATGAATAATCTAAATATTGCAATTTTTGTGCTATTGTAAATGGATTTTTTAAAATATCCTTTTCAGATGGCTTGTTAGTACATAGAAATCCAAACTGATTTTTGTGTGGTGACTTTATGTCCTACTACTTTGCTGTGTTTATATCTAAGTTCTAACTGTTTGTTTGTGGAATCTCTCAAGTTTTCTGCAGGTAAGATCATATAATCTGTGGACAAACAAAATTTTACTTCTTTGTTTACAGTTTGAATGGTTTCTATTTCTTTTTCTTGCCTAATTGCTCTGCTTAGAACTTCCAATAATGAATAGACATGTCAAAAATGGGGATCCTTGCCTTGTTTCTATTCTTAGATGAAAAGCTGCACTATTTTTGTGAAGTCTTTTTCTCTTGCATTATGAAGCCTCTGATGTCACCTCTTGGAGGGAGGAGTCTTCAACGAGTACATGGTCAAATGGGATGACAGTGGATTTAGTAGGGCTCTATTTTATTCTCTGTCTGATCTCTGTTTTCTGCCTTTGTTGA
This sequence comes from Ailurus styani, assembly GCA_002007465.1. Taxonomy (NCBI): domain Eukaryota; kingdom Metazoa; phylum Chordata; class Mammalia; order Carnivora; family Ailuridae; genus Ailurus; species Ailurus styani. Next base: position 750,877 of record LNAC01000277.1, read on the forward strand.
TTTAACACTCAGCTGCTGGATTCCACTAATTGCTGACATATAGCCCTATTGTTTTCTTAGGACATAAATTGCTGCCAGTCTGATCCAATTAAATTTGGATCCCTTTTCAGAAGAGTTTCTGAGGCCAGTATTTCAGGTTTTGACTCCAAGAGCACTCTTCTTGTCTGTCTTTTTCCCTGGTTCTTTCTGGGAAATTGACAGGTTTACAGTGTTGCTTCCTGGTGTTTTCATGAAGTTAGCAGACTCTTGTGAATTGCTAACCACCAAAATCTCCAATGTTTTCAAGAGTGCCCTTAGGCTTAAACTTTCCCATAATCCAGTTCAAATAAAATCATTTCATAGAGAGAGCTCTACAGCTCTGATCTTATGGACTACCTCCCCCCCCCCACCCCCGGGCATGATTTCTGAGTCAGTGCTCTGGAGTGGGAATGGGGACAGTTGTCAGTTCTCTGAGAGTGACATCCCTGCTTTATGACTAGAGTGTTGGGCAGGGGAGGTAGGCTCTGTTGCTCTTAGCTTGCCTTTCCTAACATGAACCTCCCTCCTCTGAGCAAACTGAAGAGAGAGGGATATCAGTTCCCAAGTGCTTGTGTAGAGCCTTCACTGTATGAGTGGTGGCTAGTTAGAAGAAGGGATTGCCCAGCTTCATGGCCATATATGGGAGGAATTTAGCTTTTGCAGCTTGGAGCTAGGGGAAATGAGATATTCTCGTAGTCTGCCCTTCCTAGTGAAATGCTATATTCCTTGACAGGAGATTGAGAAGAAAGAGAGCCCCTACCACCATCTTCTTAGTTGCTTATGGGGGAGGAGATGGGTCATGGCTCAAGTGCCACAGATTCTTGTTCTTACTAAGATTTGTAAGATTTCTTGTTCAGTGACTCAGTATAATGATTGCTGATGCAAAACCGGGAGTTAGGCTAAATGCCACAGGTTAAGGGCATGGTCTCTGCAAGACTGACCTCACTTCAGATACCAGGTGCTATTGGGGGGTCTAGGGCCACTCTCAGTTCTGACCAACTATTTATAAATTCAGGGCTTTTCATGAGCCTTTAGATTTGATAATTCACTAGAATGATTTGCAGAATCCAGGAAAGTTCTGTACTTAAGATTACGATATTGCTGTAGCAGAAAGGATACAAATCAGAACTAGCCAAGAGACGTGTAGGGTGAGATCTGGGAGGCTCCCAAACACAAAGCTTCCAGTGTCCTTTTCCCATGAAGTCGGGATGCATCATCCTCCCTACACATGATGGTGTAATATACACAGAGTATTGCCAGCCAGGGGGGCTCACTTAAATTTCCAGAGTTGCCCAGAATTTTTTATGAGCTTTCATTTTATAGGCATAACTGATTGAATCATTCATTGGCCATGAAGTTGATACCAGTCTCCAATTCTCTCCACTTCTCAGAAATTGGGCTAATAATCATTTGATTCAAAGCTCCAACCATCTAATCACGTAGTTGGTCTTTCTGACATGGCCATCACCCATCTTGAATCATTTTGTTAGCATGAACTCTGATGTGGCCTAAGGGGTCTCCCATGAATAACAGGAAATTCCAAGGATTTAGAGGCTATGTCCTAAGAACTGGGGACTAGAGTCCAGCCAAATTTTTTATTACATGGGAAAATGTCTTATTTGCTGTATGTACTTAGAACAATTTCCAAAAACTTAAATAGTTTTTTTAAATTAATACTTTTTGTTATGGTTGTTTGATGGGGGTGGGTTAATATATCGCCTCCTGTCATCTTTTGGAAATAGAATGCTCTGCTCTTTTTTGATTAGTATTTGATTAATATTTATAAGATATACCCTTTTCCCTTATCCTTTTACTTTTAACTTGCCTATATCATAATACTTGAAGTTTCTTTTGGACAGTGTGTAATTGGGTCATATTTTTTAATCCACTCTGCCAGTCTCTCTTAATTTGTATATTTAGGTCGTTTATATTTAATATAATTATTGGTATGTTAGGATTTAAGTCTGCCATTTTATTTATTTTTATTTATTCTTTTTTGTTGTTGTTTTCTTTTTTTCTTGCCTCCTGTGGGTTACTTGATCACTCTTTAGAATTCCAGGTTGATTATCTAGACTACTTTTGAGTGTATCTCATTATATAGCTTTTTCTTTTTAGTGATTACTTTAGGTATTACTTTATATATATAAAACTTATCATAATATCAGTTTACTGATACTGTTATTTTACACTTTAGAATAAAATATAGAAATCTTAACCTCCCTTTTTGTTCATTTACCTTTCTTGTTTGTAATTGTCTTAAGTATTTCCTCTCTCTCTCTCTCTCCATATATATACACATATATGTGTATATATATACACACACATATATATATATACATATATATGTGTATATGTATATATACACACACATTTATTTATTTGGTAGACTCCACACCCAATGTGGGGCTTGAACTCATGACCCTGAGATTGAGAGTCACATGCTCTACTGTCTAAGCCAGCCAGGCACCCAGCCAGGTGCCCGTCTTCTATATACATTTAGACTGACATCAGATAGTAGTATAATTTTTGCTTTGTCTAAAAAAACAAACAAACAAAAAACTCTCAAGAAGAGACATTCAAGTATATTTACCCATATTATTTGCTTACCATGTTTCTTCTTCATTCTTTATGTTCTGTGGTTCCTTCTTTTTTTGTTTCCTTTCTGCTAGAGGGTTTGGTGTAGACATTCTTTTAGCATGAGTTTAGTGGTGAAAATTGTCTTAGTTTTCCTATATCTGAGAATGCTTCACTAGCCCCTTCATTCCTAAAGTATATTTTTGCTGGATATAGAATTCTGGGTCAACAGTACTTCCACTCCTCTCCCCCTTGGCCCTTGATAACTATTGCGTTGTTTCTTTTTGGCACCCATGATTTGGGTTGAGAATTCACTGTCATTTAAATTGTTTTTCTCAGGTTAATTTTTGCATTTTTTCTGACTGCTTTCAAGATTCTTTTTGTCTTTAGTTTTTGGAAGTTTAATTATGATGTGTTTTGTTGTGGATTTCTTTGTGTTTTTCCCACTTGGGATTCACAGAGCATTTTGAATCTGTGAGGTTTATAACTTGCCAATTTTGGGCATTTTCAGCCATTATTTCTTCGGTGCTTTTTCAGCCCCACCCTCTTCCTAAAATCTAAGCATAGATTTTAGATCTTCTCTTATAGTTTCACTGATCCTTGAGGTATTCATTTTTTCCAGTCTTTTTTCTTCTCTGCTGTTTGTATTAGGTAATTTCTATCATTTTAACTTCCACTTCACTAATTCTTTCTTCTGTTCCCTCCATTCTGCCATTGAAACCATCCACTCAGATTTTTATTTCAATTATTGTGTATTTTAATTACTAAATTGTCATTTGGTTCTTCTTTTTATCTTCCATTTCTTTGTTGAAGCTTCCTATTTGCCAAAGCTGTCTGTTTTACAGTTACTTTAATCATGTTTCTACTTGCTAAATTTTTTGTTAGTTTATTCTAAAATCTCTGTCCTCTCAATATTAACATCGTTTGATTTTTTTTTCTATTCACTTTGAGATCTTCATGGTTCCTGATATGATTTGCAATTTTTGATTGAAACTTGGACATTTTCATATGATACTATGAGACTGAATCTTTTGTAAATCTGTTTCTATTGGTGTGTGTGTGTGTGTGTGTGTGTGGCCTTTGGAGTGAGGGGTGCCACCTTGTTATTAGTTGTGAGTACAAGTCAGGTTTCCCCCTTCTATCTCCAGTGATACCCAAGGTGGGGGACTCTTTATTATTGCTGGATAAAATGTGAATTCTGGTGCACATGTTTATAGACACCACAATGGAAATAACCTTTCACTGCTAGTTGATAATTAAAGTCCTGACTCTCTACTGTTCCTCTCCTGATAACACTCTAGCAGGGAGAGAAAAGGACGTCTCATTACTGCTGGGTGGAGGTAAGGTAAATGTCCATGCTGTGATCTCCATTGATACTATAGGGTGGAGTCCCAGTTCCCTACTAGGCCTTCTCTAATACTACCACAGTGAGGGTATTGGGGAATCTTGTTATAGCTTGTTGGGGGTAAAAGCTTAGGCTCCAAACTTGGCCTTTGGTGTCATGGGTAAGAGTAGGATAACAGTTTTTTGTGTGTGCTTGGCTGAACTAAAGTAGATTTTGTTTATGTCTTGCCTTGCTAGACAAAAACACCTGGACCTAAAAAATGAATGTTATTTTTGCAAAGCAGTTTTTAAAATTAGATGTGTCCTTAATATTTATATAATTCCAATCAGTTCATTTTTATTTATAATATTGTGTGATCAGTCATAACTTTCTAAATAATACATAGACGAATTTGTAATAAATTAAATCATAATTTATATCACTTAAAGAGAATTAAAAGAAAGTGTTGCATGGATTAAATTCTTTCATCCTAAAGCTATGCTTCTTCTATTATGTTAACCTAATACTTGAAGTTACTTTCTTGCAACAAAATTATGATGCTGGCAGAGCACATTATTTTTCGATGTCTTCCCAAATGGTAGTTTCACAATGTGAATCTCTTTTCTTTTTCTTTTTTTTTTTTTTTTAATTTCTGCCTGACTCCTGTCTCTGTCTTTTCCATTATTATACTACTTGAGTGAGACTGGTTCATGGAGCCTAGAAAATAAGTTTGAAATGAAAAACAAGGAGATGCCTCATTTTAAGTTTATCTCGAAATTTCTTTTCTCTGTTCTGGTATTAGAATATTTCAAGACTCATTTGCACAGAACTTGAATGTACAGATGCAAAGAATAATAGCTCTGGGCTTTATATTTGTTTGTTTGTTTTACTGATTGAATGGTGGTTACACATGCTGACCCCAAAGCCAGATGCTTAGTTGTAGTCACAAGTCTTGCCACTTACCAGCTGTAACTTTGAGAGGTCACCATGACCTTGCTGTGCCTTGGGGCCTTCAACTGTAAAAATGGAGATAATCATAATTACTGTGACAGAGGGTCATTGTGAGGATTACTGAGTTAATACATGCAAAGCTTCCTTTCCAGTAAGGACTGTGTGAGTTTTAGCTATAATTATTATTGTTTTATGAGCTATCTGGAACAGATGCTTGGGGTGTTAGCAGGGGAATAGTTAGGTGCAATGTGGGGGGCTCTTGCAGTAGACAACTATTTTACTGCTGAGAGATTGGTCATTTGTATCATATGGAGGGTTTATATAATCATTTTTCAGGGAAGCGGGTTTGGTGGTTTTTGTTTTGTTTTGTGGGTTTCTTTGTGTGTGTGTGTGTGTGTATGTGTATGTGTATTTTTTGTTTTTGTTTTTGTTTTGCAGTTTTAGGGAAGTAGTCACTAATGGATTTTTTCTGTGAAGAAAGATAACTAATGCTGTTTATTTTATAAGCAACATTTTAATCCCATTTAAATGAACGAATAATTGAACATGGTTCAGTATCTTCACAAGTTGCTCTCAAACTTCATTTTTATTGTAACAGTTTTGTCTTACTCAGTAGAGATATTCTCAGTTATGTCTTTACTAAAAATGTTGAGCTTTGAGCAGCTTTCTTCTACGTAAGCCAACTGAGACCTTCTTTATTTTTAAGGTGAATTGTGAATTTATTTACCATATTAGGTCCTTACTCTTTGTCATTATATATTTCTAAACTTTCTTTTTTAAAGAAAAATAACAATTCAGCTCCTGGGTTTGAAAACTCTTCACTAACCTCTTTCCTTGGCTAAGATAGCGTATATTAGTGCAGTGGAGCAAGCTTTTGAAAGGCATTTCCCAGTTTATTTGAAATTTGTTTTTTAAAAAATCCAAAGCACCTTTTTTTTTTGCTATTATTGTTTTTTAGGTTTTTAAAGAAAACTTATCATTTACCATTTTGTTTTTCCCCTCCTCCCCATCGCACTGCTGAAATAATGAAGGCACAGTCCCCCTAAGGTATGCAGGGTGCTGTTTCATGGCCTCCTGTCAGGCCTCTCTCCTGGGATTCCACCTTTTGTGGATCAGGGCTGCTCAAGCACTTTTCCCTCTTGGTACTGCGCTCACCAGAAGACTTTCATGTCTTGCCAACAAGTTCTGTCAGTAATTTAATTCATATGCATTCACCAAGTTAATAACTTTGCATACATCATGTTACATGTAGCCCCTGCCCTCCTGAAAGAAAAAAGAAAAAAGACCAATAAAATGCACAAATTAACAAAATTAGTGCTGTCCAACTCTAGGGGCAAGAACAAGGATAGTTTTCACCACTGATTTAATTTATGCTTTTTGAGCACATTAAAATATGTCATTTTATTCATTAGTTCAGTAATGACATCTTTTTCAATATAGCTATTTCTTTCTTTTTTTTTTAATATTTTATTTATTTATTTGAGAAAAAGGGTGAGAGAGAGAGAGACTACAAGCAGGGAGAGGGACAGAAGGAGAAGCAGGCTCCCCGCTGAGCAAGGAGCCTGCTATGGGACTCAATCCCAGGACCCCAGGATAGTGACCTGAGCCAAATGCAGATGCTTAACTGACTGAACCACCCAGCTGTCCCATCAATGTAGCTGTTTCTTTAATCCAGAATAGCTTTAGTGTCATCTGTAATGTGAGATGTGATCAATGTTTGCTAGTTAAGAGAACTTTGCCTTCTGAGCTGATTCTGAAACTGACTTTAAAAAAGAAATTCTGGGGTGCCTGGGTGGCTCAGTCCATTAACTGTCTGTCTTTGGCTCATGTCATCTCAGGGTCCTGGGATCAAGCCCCATGTCCAGCTCTCTGCTCAGTGGGGGGTTGGCTTCTCCCTCTCAGTTTCCCTCATTGCTTTCCCTCCCTCCCTCTCTCTCTCTCTCTCTCTCTCTCTCTCAAACAAAATATTAAAAAAATAAAAATACAAAACTTCTGACAAATTATCTACCTGTTTGATTTTTTCCATTGTATTGCTTTTATCCAACATTTTCCTTTTCTAGTTTGATTTTCAGAAGAATTTCTTTCAAATTTTGCATTAATTGGTTTTTGTCTTCTCCTAAATAGTTTATATTTGACTTAAAAATTAGGCAGAACTAGGGATCCTTGAGCCTCAGCTGGAAGACAGGTTGATACTGAGCTGTGTGGTGAAGGAGAGGTGGAGTCCCCTAAAAATAACACCCTGTTCCATTGTATCTCAACAACAAAGCAGCAAGAAATGGAGATTTCTCTTTTAAAAAAAATTTAAGTTCACTTTAGTTAACATATACTGTATTATTATTTTCAGGGGTATAATTTAGTGATTCATCAGTTGCTCATTATCAAGTGCCCTCCTTAATGCCCATCACCCACTTACCCCATCCCCCACCCACCTCCCCTCCAGCAACCCTCAGTTTGTTTCCTAGAGTTAAGAGTCTCTTATAGTTTGGGGTGCCTGGGTGGCTTAGTGGGTTGGGGCCTCTGCCTTCAGCTCAGGTCGTGATCTCGGGGTCCTGGGATCGAGCCCCGTGTCAGGCTCCCTGCTGGGTGGGGAGCCTGCTTCCCCCTCTCTCTCTGCCTCTCTGCCTACTTGTGATCTCTCTCTCTATGTCAAATAAATAAATAAAATCTTTAAAAAAAAGAAGAGTCTCTTATAGTTTGTTGGAAGTGGAAATTTCTAAGGTCCAATCAGCCTAGTAGCTAAAGAACACGCTGAGGATGGACTGACTATCCTTGCACTCGGGGAGGGTGACCATGGTGGTCCAGTGGTTCCTTCTTGGGCTGCATATGTGCTCATCTAATAAATGGCCCTGAACCTCCCTGGGAAAGAAAGAATACCAGCCTTGAGCCCAGAGCCTGGAAACCAGGGACAGTGCGTTGGGCAGAGACAGTGGTCAAACCTGCAGCCCTCAAGAAGCAGGCATGCCAATGCCAGCCCTGCTTGCTGATAGGGCCATATCCAGTGGTAGTGCCACTGTCCTTCCTACCTTGATGTCTCAGCAGGATCTTGTTCTAGGAGCTCTGTACGGAGGGAGAGGCCCAGAGCAATGTAACAGTACTTTCTTAGAATTGGGTTTTCACAACTTTCTAAAGCTATAAAAATGGTACAGAGGGTTTGCATATATCTATTACTCAGCTTCTCCCAGTGGTGACATCTTACATAATTACAGTACGTTTGCAAAACTAGGAAATTGATACTGTTATAATACAATGAACTCGACTATAGACTTTACTTGGATTTCATGAATTTTCGTAGAGATGATTTTTAAAAATCGTGAGACTGGTAAAAGTTATTGTTGCGCATGCTCTTCGCAGATTTCCTGTTTTGAAATAATAGTCCATTTCCCCGGTTTTAAGATTTTTTCTAAAATTACAATTTGTTTCTGAAACTTTAAAGATAAGGTTTATTGAGCAGATTAGAGTGATGACAAAGATGTTACCACCATCAAGACACACAAGGGAAATTTAATGAGCTGCAAATGCTAGCAAGGTGGAGTTTACCTTTATCAACAGGATGATCAGCCACATAACATGTTAGTACCTGGCCGCCACTTAAAACTTTGGACAAGAGATTTTAAAAAACAAAACTCATTGGGAATCAATTTTGCCACTAGCAACCAAGTAACTTTTCAGATAACCAGTTCAAAAAATTGAAGGGTGTTTTAAAATAATTGATGCTAATCAAGAAGCAGGACAGATAGCACTAAACAAAGTATTCTTTTTTTTTTAAGATGGATTTATTTATTTATTTATTTATTTATTTATTTATTTTAGAGAAAGAGAGTGGGGGGTGGGTGAGGAGCAAAGGAAGAGGGAGTCTTAAGCAGACTCCATGCTGAACTTGGATGCCGACATGGGGCTTGATCTCACAACCCTGAGAGCAGGACCTGAGCTGAAACCAAGAGTGGAACACTTAACCAGCTGTGCTACCCACACACCCCAACAGAATATTCTTTCTGCTCAAAGAAGGAATAAAAATCTGAGACATCAGCTTTCAAAACATATACAGATAATTGACTTTCTTATTAAAATTTGGTGAATAGTCCATGATGGTATTGAAGTAGAAGCAGAGTCTGCCCCACGTGTGCTAGATTTCAGTCAGAGGAACCTGCCATCCCACCGTTCTGCTCCTCATCTCACTTAAAAAATTTTTTAGCCCTATGTGTATTATAATTTTTTGTTATGCAAAATCCACTGGCAAAAGGAGACCTGAGTATTATTAGGTATTTGAATATTTATTTAAAAAAACATTTAGTCCAATAGTTTTGTGACAAAAATTCAAAAAATTCAAAGCTTTGGTATAAAAAGTGACAGACTGATTTTACTAAGAAACAGCTATGTACTCATTTCATAGGCTTGCAAAGAAACCCTTCCTTACAGACTAGCATTAACCATTTGCACCATTGTACTAACATTATCATTTTTACTGCATTGGCTCGCCCTATTGTTCTGCTGCCCTGATAGCACTTACTACTCATTAATACTCATTTCTTCAGCCTCTCAGAGAGTCAGGACGTTATTGAACATTGAAAGGCAAGGTTCTCCTGAGTTTGCTTATCTGAACATATGATAAAACTTTTTAAGAGATCCTGATTCAAAATGCCTTCTGCAACTCTCCCAGTAAGGACTGGAGCTGCTACATGAAGACGCTCCAGGAGGTTCTGCGTGAACCAGAGGGTTCACATACACACTAGAAAGAAGCTCAAACCTAATGGGAAAAACATGTAAAATGGGGATGATGGCCCAGCATTCCTCATTTTGTAAGATGTCACAGTTGCTGGCAAGTTTGGGCTTTTAAAATCCTATTTGAACATCCATATTTTAGGGAGATTTTGGTGAGGCAATCTCTGAAATGTTGAGGGGCAACCACAATGACATGGATCAGCCCTAGCTGGACTCCAGGCAAACCCCAGGCATGGAGTTTTAATTCCTGGATTAAACATACCTGTTTGGAGCTGGCTGGGCACTGCACTTAGCTCCTTACTTGTCCTTTCAAGAGGCCATTGAATGTATTGTTTAGGTATCCAGACTCTAGAGACAGACACCTTGGAGTCATATTCTAGCGTTGCTTTGTATTATCCATATGACCTTGGCTGAGTGCCATGCTTCACTTTGTTTTCATTTCTAATATAGAGAGAGAGAAATGCCCATTTCATATGGTTGTTGTGGGGAATTGAATGGGATACTTTCATTTAAAGCGCTAGTATAATGCCACTATTGTATCTGCGGTGTAGCTGTGTACAATGGTTACAGACCAATAGTACCAACATGGGAGTATTAAAGGCAAAGTCAGGGACAGAAAAGAGATGAAGGGAGAATGGGTTAGGGACATCCTCAGAGAGAGCGTGAATATAGTAGGATCTAGTAGGTTTGACCAAGGGGAATACATTTGAAGTCCATGAGCAAAACTGAGGTCCAAACTAACAGGAAAGAAGGCACAGGCCTAAGATGGTTACATGAGAAGAAGTTTATCCTGCACAGTAATTAAATAAATGTAAATCAATGTAACAATGAAATGTCGTAGTGCCAATAATTATTTAGAATAACTAAAACCTGTGTGAAAGAAGAAGAGAAAACAGGTTTACTCACATACTGCTAATAGAAGCATAAATTGGTATAGTTTTTCAGGAGGCCTAATTGGAAAAATAAGTTATAGTCCTTAAATATGTATAGCCTAACTTACTCTTTGATTCTACTTTCAGGTCCTCACCCTACTGAAAAGCTACTTACATTTACAACAGGAAGAACATAAATAAATTGTGACCAATCCATACACCCTGTTACTAATATTCAAGTTAAAAATCATTCGGTAGTTGACTGCAGAAATCCACATGTGTTTTTACAGTCTTTCAACAACTATTATATTAGTTGAGCTCTCTAGAAAGGAATCTTCTTTATTCATGAAGAAAAGTTAACTCAGTCTTTACTGTAGAATAAGGGAGGCTGAACTCTGCATGAGTTCTTATACTGTGATGTAATGCCTCTCTGGAGTGTTGAGAGAGCATTTTTGTTGCTTTATAATATTGTTATTGGCAAGCCCATTACTGCTGTATAATAACAATACTTAAGTAATGCTGTTAGTTTCTTGATTTCATGAATTGAGTGTAGAATTTAGAGTAATAACATTTAAATTATTATTTAAGTAAGAATTACATGTGGTATTTATGCAGCTTGTGAAAAAACAAAAACATAAGACATTTCACTTATCAAATTGGCAAATATTTTTACAACTTAATTGAGGTATAATTGAAGTATAATAAGCTGCACATAATATATACAGTTTGATCAGCTTTGACATATGAACTGTTTTTACTCACAGCACTTCTGACATCAAATATATGAGGATTTTTTTTCCCCTCATACCAACCAATTCTCCAACTTTACAGACAGCCGTTGGGTGTCTTACAGTTCAGCTCAATTCTGATACAACCCAGAATTAACATAGACCCCCACAGATTAAGGACTCAGCCCCACAAGATTGCCCCACTTCAGATGCCAGTCACAAGTTCCATGCTGCCTCCTGTTCTTCTCACCAGCTGGCTATCAGTTTAGGGAGTTCCCACAACCCCCTCCTCAAGTTTGATGATTTGCTAGAATGGCTCACAGAACTCAGGAAGATATTTTATTTCCTGTCACTGTTTTTTTTTTTTTTTATAAAGAATATAAAGTAAACAGCCAGATGATGAGGTACACAGGGTGAGGTCCAAAAGGTCTGGAGCACAGCAATTGGCATAGGGGGTGCACCACCCTCTTAGCACATGAATATGTTCAAAACTCGGGCGCTCTCCAAGCTTCATCATTTAGGGGTTTTGTATGGAGGTTGCATTACATAGGCAAGTTTGATTAAATCATTGGCGATCTCTAGCTCCTCTCACCTCCCAGAGGTCGGAGGGTAGGACTGAAAGTACCTTTTTTATTGTTTTGGTATAGAGGGTTTTATTTAAAAATCTTCTCACTTACCTACATAGAAAGCAGAGGCAAAGATTTTTTTAATAATAATATTCAATACCAAAATAGAAAAAAAAGGCACTTTCATATATTAATATGGGAGTGTGAAATTCTTTCAACTTTTTTGGAGTTGTACCAATTTGGAGCAAATTGTTAATGTCAAAACCTAAAATGCATATTGTTTGAATAGCAATTCTGCTTCTAACTTAAGGAAATAAATTTTCTTGTAAACGTGGATTTAAAAACAAAAATGTTCATCGCTATGTTGTTTGTAATAACAAAAATTTGGAAACAAGTTAGATGTCCAACAATATGGACTTGTTTAAAGAAACAATTCATATAATGAAATATTATGCCTTAATAGTAGTAGTAGAAGTATATTGTCTTATAAACAGCAGGATTATATGGTAGGCCTATGTTTTAACATGTTTTTTCAACTGAACACCAAAGAAGTTCATGCAAAAAAAGATAAAGCATATCTTTAAAGCAAAATGTCAATAGTCGTTTCCTCTGATTAGTAAGATTTGTCTGTATTTTATCCAATGCGTGTTTTCTTTGAAAAATTTTTATTGAAATTTCTTCCTGATTATAAAATTAACACAAAGGCATAATAATAAAGTCAATCCATAAAATCCAATCTGTTAATTTGAGCTATATAAATTATTTTTTTAAAAATAACAACTGTTTCATGTTTGATGCTACCAGAATAAAGTCCCTGGAGCTTGGCCCCTGCCTACCTCCACCTTACCTTTTTGCAGTTCCCATCTCTCACTTCATGCTCTAGTGGTAAGGAACTACCCGAGGTTGTCTGGCACACGCACTCTGCTAGTCCCTGCCTTTGTCTCTCTGCCTTCAGTTCTCTTCCTCCTCGGCTTTATTCTCCTTATCCCCTGAAATCTGCTGTCAGTGTCATGCCCGGGAACCCTTTCCCGAGCTCCTAGTGCTTCTCCTTTCCCATTTCCACTGCTCTCTAGATCCGTCTTTACTGAGGCACCTACCATGTTCCATTATCCCTTTTCATTTTCCTCTCCCAACAGACTGAGCCTGAGTGGAGGTCAGGACAGTATTGGTTAGCACAGTGCCTGGAACCTAGCAATAGAAGCTTAACTGTGTGTGTGTGTGTGTGTGTGTATTTGTAATTGAACAAGAGAAATAAAGATGTGATGAGATCAAACAATGTGGAATGTTGGAAGAAGTGTGAATATATCTGCATGACTGGAGCATGGGATTTTCATGAAGAATTTAGAAGAGAATAGAAATGTAAGGAGGAGCCAGATGATTAAGGGCTTCATATGACATCCCAAGGAGTTTGGATTTACTAGTTCAGTGATGGGAAGCCAGAAAAGACGTTAAAGTAAGAAAATGGCTAGCCTTAGCATTTTTCAAAGTGTTAGTTGTTATTAATATTAACTAAAACACCAGGGTATAGAATTGTTAAATCAGTATATGATACACCTGAAACTAATGTAACGCCGTATGTTAAATATACTGGAATTAAATTAAAATTTTTAAAATTGGATAAAAAATAAATTTGTGAAGTCCTGGGTTAAACCAAGTTGAATAGATTTTTGTTCTGAACTTCTCAGTCTTTACTATGCTAATGTGCATTTTTAATCCTCCAAAAGGTAGAGGGGTGTGTGTATGTGAGATCATTTGCATTATTTCCTAGATTTATTTACCATGGAGCACTTTTATTTGGAGCTGCATGATAGCCATTTGGGGAAATGGACACCAGGGAGAGTAGCAGCAATGAAACTTTAAAAAAAAGATTTTATTTATTTATTTGAGAGAGAGAGAGAGCACTCGAGCGAGCACAAACAGGGGAAGGGGCAGAGGAAGGAGCAGACTCCCCGCTGAGTAGGGAGCCCAACACAGAGTTCCATCCCAGGACGCTGAGACCATGACCTGAGCTGAAGTCAGATGCTTAACTAACTAGTTGAGCCACCCACGCGCCCCAGCAGTGGAATCTTTTAGTGATTGTTACAGTAGTCCAGGTGAGAAACAGTGAAGGCTTGAATCAGAAGGTTAATGGTGGGAGAGAGAGAGGCAAGAACATGGGAATTAAGTTGTGTCTGTCAGAGCACATCCTCTAAAAGTGTGATTTCTCAATAATTTTAAAAGAAAACATGGTTTCAGAGATGCTAATATCTGATCCAAAGACATTAGCACATACAGTGTGAAACGCGGTTTGAAACATTCCTGAGACAAATGGTGGTCAAAGGAAAGGGCTTCTTTTGTATGTTTACATCCCCACCAACTGATAACATAGCCCTAGGCTCCCTCCTCTTGCTGTCAGAACCTGTCCATGGTCTGGCTTGAACGAACACACTTGAGGAAGGGACAAATTCTAGAGTGGCTATGGTAACTGCTCATCTACGGATGAGTCAAAGATGGTCGTCCCGAGTGTAGATTGGACAACTGAGCATAGACGGTGGCATCCTAATGAGATTAACAAGATTGGAGACAGTGCCAGTTTTGGGAAGAAGATACTCCATCACTTTTTGAAATGTTCATGAGTTCGAATTGTCTGTGGGACACCCTTGTGAGGAGAAGAACACGTGTAGGCCATCAGGTATATGAGTTTGTACCTCAGATGACTTGGACTGGTTCGGCCTTCATTTTACTTACTGTTTCTCAATTGCTGCATATGATAGGGGTTTGGTGTCTCTTTAGGAGATGATAAAATATTAAATTGCAGGTTGAAGACCCAGCACATTCCCAATCTTTCTGAACTTCTGACATGTTGTTCACCTCTAAATTGAGGCTGCAATTGCCTCGGCACCTATGAGGAAGAGGCTTAATTTTAAGACGGTGTGTCTTACTGCTTTGTTACTAAACCAAGTAAAATCATTAAGTGACTAATGCTGTAACATGTTTCTATTTTAATTATTTCAAATGTAATAACAGTGTTCCTTCATTTTATTTATAGCTCCAAAAGGAATTCTTCATTTGTCTCCTGATGTTTATCAAGAGATGGAAGCCAGCCGCCACAAAGTAATCTCTGGCACTACTCTAGGCTATTTGTCACCCAAAGATATGAACCAACCCTCGAGCTCTTTCTTCAGTATATCTCCCACATCGAATAGTTCAGCTACAATTGCCAGGGAACTCCTAATGAATGGAACATCTCCTACAGCTGAAGCCATAGGTTTAAAAGGAAGTTCTCCTACTCCCCCTTGTTCTCCAGTACAACCTTCAAAACAACTGGAATATTTAGCAAGGATTCAAGGCTTTCAGGTATGAATTAAAAGCAAAAACAAAAACAAGAAAACAAATTCATTAGCCCCAAATCCTTCATCTCTATCCATCAGAAAGCTCATCCTTGCCTGCTAGTGTGACCTATATGCCACTTACATTGTAAAGTATTAGGAACACAGAAGTCAGAAAAAAGAGAGCCATATGCACGTGCCTCATTTTCTTTTATTTTCATTCTATCCATTCATCTTTTGCTGCCTGGATCACCTCCATTTTCCTTCTTCTTCCTCTTATTTTATTTTTTGAAACATTTTAAATTTTCTGTTCTGTCTCCCAGTTGGTCTTGATTGGGTGCATTTAGCTCCTCACTCTGTCTTTCACAAACAAAAATTCTGCCTTCATACATTTGGTATTAGTATTTAGCACTACGTTCTCCTTCATTTACAATAAGGCTGAGTTTTTCTAATGATGATGTTACTTTCATAGCAGTTTTGAAGTTGGCATTCTGTTGCTAGTAATGATTCAGGTATACCGTGAAGGTACAACATCTTAGAACTCTGCTATCTTAGGAGCTAATTAAACATGGTATTAGAACAATAATGACATGCTTTCTAGTTGTTTGAAGCATAAAAACATGGATTTGTTTCAGTGGATCATGTTTTGAACCGTCTAGGGTAGCTCCTGTCTCATGGTACTAACAGTTTTATTTCACCGGTAGTCTGACTCTAGCTCACAGCTCAATGAACTTGTGAATATGAATTTGGGGATGGAAGTTTTTTCCCTATTTATTCTTTGTTCCCTTAAAATACACACACACACACACACACAACAACAACAACAACAACCACCAACAGTCCTTTCTGGACAGAGCTTTTAAAAGAATTGTTAACTCTAGGAAGAGGAAATACCTGTGTTCTGATTTCTTAGTTGCCTTGAGAATCATGTACTGAACTGTTACTGCTGACCTGACTGGATGAACAGCCGCGTGCTCGTGCATAGAAAGAGTGTACTGCACCCTCAGATTTCACTGTTTTCATCCCCTTTTCCATCTCAGTCTTATTCCTTAAGACCAAAAACTGTAATTTCCTTTAGCGAAGCTCTAGAAGCTCTGTATTGTGTAGAATGATCATGTATTTATAAACATTTTACAAGTTTAGATATAAAATCAGAAAGAAGATCATGTGTTTTGGCAGGTGTTTTGCATGTTTCTTTTGTTCGCCTTCAACAGAAACCCGATTCTTTCAAATCTATTGCCAGGTAATCGTTAGTGTTTTTAATTAGACTATTAATACGAAATTGAAGAAGCTGTTACCAATTATTGGCTCTGTCGTCTGAAATTTTGAACACTTAAAGTTAAAATTTTAGTATTTGTTTTGGTTGTTTACCTTAAGAATGACAATAAGTCACCGTTTAAAATAAAAAGACCACAATTCATACCGTTAAAGTACTGGAAAAAAGCTAATAATTTAGTTCTATAATCTGCACACCATGAGCTAGAAATAAACTGTGATGAAAAGAAATTCACTGCTTATTTACAAATCTAGTTATTTAGAAAAGTTTGAGAGTAACAATGCATTTTTATAGAAGCAAAGCACAAAATACATTCAAGCTCGGAACTGATTTTTTTTGCTTGGAGATGTTATTATGGTAGATGTAATTTTGCTGCCAGAGGAACTACTTAAATTTTTTTATTTGTATTTATTTGTTACTTCTTAGTGATGAAACAATTATAATTTTATAATTACTTTAGTCAAAATGTCGAGTCTGTTTCCCCCATTATTGGGCTGACTGCTCAGACCTCTTTCTAAAGCTTATGCTAAGATAATATGCTCTTATTTATGGACAAGTTAAACATTTCCAAATTTGTGTACTGTGATTTTTACATACTAATGAATATAAACAGATGGTTTTAAAACATTACTGTGCTGCTTTGGTCAAATGAGCTTGGTATTGATGTGAAATATTGTATCACCGATAGATCACAACCTGCAGCTGAGCAGTGAACAGAAGCTCTGTGGGAAAAGGCTTAGTGTCCTGTCAGGCACAGAGCATATCTTCATAATGTCACGGTAAAAGGTTCTTTGTAGTTAAGAGTTTTAAAGCCTATTTCTTAATGGGTAACTTTCTCAGGTATCTTTACCTGGTAGGAAAACATGTAGACTGTTTCTCTTTCTTAAATGTTTCCATTGGACTGTAGTTTAGAAATTATAGGGCCAGCTTGTCATGGATTACATGCTATTATGTTATTTTTAATTTCTGGAATTTAAAAACAATAAATTCTTTTTCTGTGTTTCTAGGTTAGTACTTTTTTATTTTGTTATTGTACACTGAATAGATACTATTGCTTGTTGAATATTGTATAAACCCTTCTTTGGCCTTCCTTGCCCATTGAAATTTGACTTAAGCCTATCAGAGCCATTGTATGTGACAGCTATATTGTATTACAAAGTAAAAATATATTAGTGTACTGAAAACTAAATTGTTTTAACTTAAAAATTTTTTCATTACCCAATCTTTAATTGAAATTTATAAATTACAGAAAGCTTGTTTGCTTAGTAGAATGTAGGTATTAAGCTCACATTCTTTGCTTAAATCTATAAAATAATTAAAATTATTATACAATCAAAGTTATTAATAAAGCTGACTTCACAGAGAAGAATGTGACTGAACCCTTGCACATTCTTGGTAATTCTTTCATCATTGCCCGGGCTCACCTAAAGTTTTTATTTTTATTTTAGATGCAAGCTTTTGGATCCCCATCATAAATGAATATGTGTCTCTTTGAAGTTTTATTGAGTGAATTTTAACTCTTTTAAAACCTGAATGTTCTTATTGATTGTTTCATTATTTTTTAAACAGAAGTTTTATGTCAACAGTTCTGTGAGCCTTAGATTTTGTCCAGCCCAGTCAGTATGCTTCCATAACTTCAATGCTTTTCACAAAAACTCATTAGAAATTATAATTGTACCAACGTGTTTCAGGGTTCTTTGTTATGTACCTTGATACTCTTTAATTATAATGCCAAAACTATTCAGCTTTTTAAAGACAATTATTATGGCAGAGACATTCTTGAAATGCTGTGCATTTGAACCAAAGTGGAAGACTTTGTTTTGATGTGTTATAATTTACATTATTGTAAGTTTTAATATCATTAATACGTTTTGCCCTACTAATGATATTAGAAATTTAGATTTGTATAATTATAGTTAGTTCCCTTGTCTTTTGGTTCTTGCACCAATTCTAGTGTATGTGTAGGGCTAGGCTGGTTCCCACACAGCACTAAGCAGCCTGTCTGAGAATTCAACTCAGTTCTGATACTCCCTTCATGGAGACAGCATCAGATCCCACAGGTCAAAGGTTCAGTCCTACAAGACCCCACCCACTGCCAACTATTAGATATCAGTCAAGCCCAGGTTGCTTCCTGTACTTTTGACTGACCAGCTCTAAATCAGAGGTTCCCCCAACCTCCTCCTCAGGTTCAATTAGTTTGCTAGAGCAACTCACAGAATTCAGAGAATTTTACTTACTAAATCACCAGTTTATTGTGAAAGGATATAACTCAGTACAATTGGGTAGAAGAGATGTCTAGGGCAAGGTATGTGTCTGGGGCACAAAGCTTCCATGCCTTCTGTTAGTACGCCACTTTCCCAGTACCTCCGTGTGTTCACCAATCCAGAAGCTCTCAGAACCCTGTCCTTTCGGGCTTTTATGGAGGCTTCATTATACTGTCGTGATGGATTAAATCATTAACCACTGGCAACTGATTCAACCTCCAGCCTCTCTCCCCTCTCCCAAGGTCAGGGGGATGGTACTGAAAACTCCAACTCCCTAACCAATTTTTGGCTCCATTGGCAACCAGCTCCCATCCGTAGATGCTTTCAAAAGTCACCTCCTTAACATAAAATTCTGTCACTTTCAATACTTAGGGAATCCCAAGGGTTTGAGGAGCTAGTGTCAGAAAAAAGGGTTGAAGACCAAATATATATTTCTTATAAATCACAATATCAAACTTCGTTTAAGTTACTCATTTAAAAAAGTAATTTGATTAGAAATGAAAATGAATCCGTTTAGCAAATTATCCTTTCTAGATGAATTTCAGTTTGCTCTTCTGTGCCTCTTTTTGTGATCATCCTCCACTGAACAGTGTTGATTTTGAAACCTTCAGAGTAAAATATAACAAACTAGATTTGTTTTTTTCACATGAAGAATATAAAGAAACAGTTGTTGTCTTAGTTAAACCATAATTAGTTTATTTTACAGAATCAAAGAGTGTTTCATAGCGGAGCTTTTTATTACTCTGTTTTAGTTGTTAGGGTCATTTCCAGCAAGATGAGAATGTCAGAAGAAAGCTTTGAAATGTCTGCTTAAATTAAAAACTCTCTTTGCAAATACAGTTCAAACTTAATATATTTCAAATGATATGTCCCCTTTTGTGAGGTTTAATATGATTATAGCAGGCCTCTGTTATAGTTATAGGCTTCTTTTAAATATTTGTTTAACATATATGACATATAACATTTTAACAGTATGACCCTTAATATAGATTACATTCGGAATATGGTATGGAAGGTAGCTGGCCAATCTGAGAATCAACCTTTTTTCTTTCCCTCTTTTTAATCTTCACTATACCTGATTTTTTATAATCCAAATATTTATCATAAAAGTGGCTATTTGCAGCTTTAAAAAAAAAAGAATGAGGGATCCATTTTTTTCCCCAAAGAGAAATATAAATTAATCTTTGTAGATTTCTGAAAGCAGAGTATGGAGAAAGGAATCATTCATATACCTATACTCTCCCACAGAAAAATGTTTTCCCCAATTTTAAATGTGTCCTTGAAACATAACTTACTGTGTCACTTCTGAGCCCAAATTTTCATCTACACTGTTACACATTTTGGCTGTGTAAAGTGAAAAGAAGTTATTCAGAGTACAGTGAGTAAAAAACACACTTGTGGGTTTGGCATGGGGTCAGGAGATTCTGTTCTGACTTATGACCACTCTTTGAAAGTCCCTCTTGGATTTGGCTTTTACTACTTTCCAAAGAACTTGGAGAGCTTGGTTTAGTATTTGAACTTTCCCCAAGGCTTGATCTTTCTATAGTGACCCTAAAACTCAGGTTTGTTCTTCAAATGGGTAACCCAAATTCATGCAAACTGACTTATTATATTGTTATCATTATATTTGGCAATATACTTTGCCAAACCCCCAAAGGTATGCAGACTACATATTACAGAACTTTACTATTACATATTACATAACAGTGGAATTACCAACTCATTTTGCTGAAATTTCCAACTCTATAGAGAAAAATTCTAGTTGGAAGAAAGAAATCCTGATGCATATAAACATGTGCTGTGATTAGTAACAATAATACAGGTAAGGATCAAGCAAGTCTTGAGTAAAGTAGGCCATTATTACTGCATGAACTATTCAGGACTAACTTAATCACTAAGTCACTGCAGAGTATAGACTGGAAGTCAGAAGGACAAAGACATTCGTCTTGAGCCTTGATGTACCAGCACAAACATAGTAAGACATATAAGATATTTCAAAGAAAAAGTAATATACAACCACAGAAAGAGTCACGGTGACTTTCATAAGGCTCTGAAATGAGCCACTGTGGTACAGAAAAAAATGGCTGTTATGTGTCTTCCCCAAGTAGAAATATCTGTAGCTTTTTCTGTTTGCATTAGAAGAGATTTCAGCTCAGCATAAGAATTCTACTTGGAATCATTTGAAAATCAAGTCTTTGAAGAAAAAGAAATGATTTTTCATCTAAAGGTGAACTACATTTCCTTTTGCTACAAAAGATTGGCAATGATATGATTTTTACTTAGTGGCATAAGATTAATTTTAGTGTCCATCAAGTCCCTTCATGTCTAGCTAGTTGCCAGTATACCAATGGTCATCCTAAGTCATGTTGAAATGATCTATTTCTCTCTCCAGCATTCAGCTATATCTAAGATGTTTTATTTTTCATTAGTGACAGTGGTTAAAATTTCCCATGTATTGTTCTCACTCAGGACAATTCTTGAGAGAGAGAGAACGGTATGTGGAATTACTGCACATAAAGGATTTCTATGCAAGAAAAAGAAATTAACATAGCAGCGGCTTGGCTTTATATCAGAGATATATGGGTAAACAAGAAAATGAAACACTGATTGACACTTATTGGCTCATTATATATTAGATAGTGATGTAGACATTATGTACATTATCTTATGACTCAAGCAGAAATGCCTGGTACATTTCTCCTTTTTGCTACAGATCTTTATTTTAAATCAAACTATTGTATAGTGTTTGAAGATTTATCCCTGTAAGGAGGACTAGTTTGTGGTGATGGTCCATGGTCTTCTAGATATCATTTTGTTTTAGTCATAGATTTCATTAATAAATTTATTTAAGCCCTTGTAACTGAGTCTGTTATTTAAGAATTCTGACTCTCTTGAGCTGGAAGGAACTTTGGATTTTATTCTGACATAAAATTTTATTATGTAAATACACATTTGAGGGACTACATAAGTGAGACATCCTATTAGTAATATAGTTTACTCATTCCCCCATGCAAAATTTAAACCCTGACAGATCTTAGGTTCTGAAAACTTCTGTTGTCTTAACATGGTCATATCAAAAGACAGATTTAACTGTCAGAGATAAGGGATATTTGAAAAACTTTCAACATGTTTATATCTGTATTACTGTCATTTTTTTAAGTATAAGAAAAGTCCAGAATTAAGTCCTAAAATGGAACATTTGAGGAAACAAGGACTGTTGTTTGAAGATGACACAGTGACAGCTTGAATAAATCTTATTAAGAGAAAAATTAAGAGAAAAAAAGAAAAATTAAGAGAAAAATCTTATTAAGAAAAAGTATTAAGAGAAAAATTAAGAGAAAAAAATTCAGTATATAAAAGAATTAGATGAATATGAAGTTAAGTGGGCTAGAGATGTCAAGCCATTGAATACTGGAATTGATTTAACTGAAGAACAGAAAATGGAACATCTGCTTCTTTACTCTGGGCCAGTACTCATAAGTACCTACACATGCTAGGTAGCATGCCAAACACTGGGCACAGGAGGAGTTATGATCATGTCGGGGACAGACAGGTAAATAAAACCAGTATGCAAAAAGTTAGTCTCGTGGCACCTGGGTGGCTCAGTGGGTTAAAGCCTCTGCCTTGGGCTCAGGTCATGATTTCAGAGTCCTGGGATCGGGCTCTCTGCTCAGCGGGGAGCCTGCTTCCTCCTCTCTCTCTACCTACTTGTAATCTCTATCAAATAAAAAAATAAAATCATTAAAAAAAAAGGTTAGTCTCATCTCCAGGGGGTCATTGTTTAAACATTACACAACAGTTTGAATAAAAAAAAAAGATTTATAGCATGCTGTATGAAATAATGTATGTACTTCTGCCCCCAGAATGAGAGGCATAATAAGGGTGACCTGATAAGTGTTCACTTGAGGTGTGGTTAGCCATGTCAAGAATCACAAATAGCGGGGCGCCTGGTTCGCTCAATGGGTTAAGCCTCTGCCTTTGGCTCAGGTCATGATCTCAGGGTCCTGGGATCGAGTCCCGCATCGGGCTCCCTGCTCAGCAGAGAGCCCGCTTCCCCCTCTCCCTCTGCCTGCCACTCTGCCTACTTGTGATCTCTCTCTCTCTGTCATATAAATAAATAAAATCTTGAAAAAAAAAAGAATCACAAATAGCATTGAACAGCTCTGACTGAAGGAATTAGAGAAGAATTTATAGCAGATGGGACATTTGAAATAATTTTTGAAGAGCACATAGAATTTTCAGGTGAGTAAGAATTGCAGGCAGAAGCTAAGCACTGAAAGCATAAAAGGACATGGTATTTCAGAAAATGCTTAGAGTCAAAGTGGCAGTGCTTTGCAGGGAGACGGAGAAGCTGTGTGTTGCTAGAAGTTTGGGTTTTAGCTGTTAGGCAGAGACCATAGACTTGTTTTTAAAAGGATAGGGACATTGGCTTTGTATTTTAGAGAGAGAATTCTTCAGCAATACAGTGCATGAACTAGACAAAAAAGAAACACGATTGGTAGCAAAAAAGACTAACTAGAGTGGTTTTGAATGAATCCAGGAGAGAAATAACAAAGATTGGATTAGGGCAGAGCTGGTGAGTGTAGAGGAATGAGGCTGAGGTATGCTTGTCTAAGCTATAGCTGAGAGAATGAAATGATCTCTTGTGCTGGTTTTTATGGAGAAGCTTTCACTAGCCTGTTCCAGGTGGAAGCAAGATTCACATATGTTGAAGAGTAAGTAGAGACTATTTGAGGATACATAGACTGTTTTTTCAAGAATTTGAGTGAAATAAAGTAGGATAATATGAATGTGACATGTTTTAGGCAAGATTTTATGTTTAGTATTGATGAGATGTGAGTGAACTTAGAGGAAGTTAATGGGTTCCATTTTAAATATGTGAAATTTTCATTGCCTGAAATAAAGTTCTGCAAGAGGCAGTTCTAAATGCATCTGGTGATCAGCAAGAAAGGATAGGACACACAGTTTGGAGCGTCATCTTTATATAGATGGAGTTGAAGCCATAGAAGTAGTTAAGTTTATAGGGCACCTGAGTGGCTCAGTCTGTGAAGCGTCTGCCTTCGGCTCAGGTCATGATCTTGGGGTCCTGGGATCGAGCCCCATGTCAGGTTCCCGGCTCGGTGGAGAGTCTCCTTCTCCCTCTGCTCCTACCCCTGTTGGTGCTTTTTTTCTCTCTCTCTCTCAAATAATTAAATAAAATCTTAAAAAGAAGTAGTTAAATTTGACCAGGGAAAATGAGTAGTAGCCTAGGAGAGATTCCCTATGAGTATTAACAATGTAAAGAGTTCATTTATCCATTAATTCAACTAAAATATATTGAGCACCTGCCATGGGCCAGCCATACTTCTTGGACCTGAGGATATAGCATAAGTGACAGTCAAGGTTTCTTCCCTCATGGAGCTAACATAAAAATGGGTGTGTGGGGGTGGGATGTGGAGTAGGGAGAGGGGACATCCAAACACACACGATAAATTCAAATAGTGTTAATATCCTAAGGTTAATAGTTGTTAGGAAATCAATCTTGAAATAAGTTATGATTACTTGTGAGAAGTATATGTAAGAGACTTCATGTCTCCAACTGTTGTGTCAAAGATAGCTATACCTTTTTAATGTTTTAATCAGCCTTATTGAGCTATAATTATATGCAATTAGACATAACCATTTTATTATAAAGTTTCGAAAAATATATGCAACCGTGTGACTGCCACCACAATCAAGATGATATTTCTATTACTGTAGAAGTTTTCCTGGTCCCTCTTTGCAGCTTGTTTTCCCCACCTCCCCATGGATCCAGATAACCAGGATATCCTCTCGTCACTAAAGATTAGCTTTGCCTTTTCAGGAATTTCATAAAAATGGAACCATACAGTATGCACAGCTTTGCATCTGGCTTCTTTCACTCACTATAATGTTTTTGAGATTCTTCCATGTTATATATATCAGTAGGTTTTTTGTTTTGTTTGTTTGTTTTTGTTTTTCATTAAGAACTAGTCCACTATATGGATGTATACCACAAGTTGTTTCTCAGTTTACCTGTTGATGGACATTTGAGTTGTTTTCTGTTTGGTGCTATTATGAATAAAGCTGTTTTTGAATATTCATGTATAAGATTTTATGCAAACTTCTTTCTAATTCTCTTAGAAAAATTCCCTGGAGTAAATTTGCTGGGTCATGTGGTAAGTGTACATACAAATTTACAAGAAACTATCAGATTTTTTTTTCAATATGCTGTAACATACTACATTCTTACTAGCAATGTGTGAGTGTTCTATACATTGATATGATCAGTCTTATTCAAATAAGAGTACAGTGGTATCACATTTATATTTTAATTCGTATTTCACCAACGGCCCATATGATCTTCTTTTCATGTGCTTATTGACCAATTATAGATCTTTGTGAAATGTCCACGTCTTTGTCAAGTTTCTTATTGGGATACTTTTTTCTTACGGCACTATAAGAGTCCTTTTATGTCCTGGATAGAAGTCCTTTGTGTTGCAAATAGTATCTACCTACCAGGATGATCTTGACATATTCAACTTAATTTCCTCTGCAGAATCTTTTTCCAAATAAGGTCACAATCAAAAGTACAGAAGTTAGGACTTGGACATATCTTTTGGGGCCATTGTTGAACTTACTGTATATTTACTGCTTGCATCGAGTTTGGGAAATTTGAGGCCGTATTTTCTTTGAGTAAATATTTTGCACCCTTTCTTCTCTTCTTCTGAAACTCCATTTACATGCATTTTTAAAATATTGTCCGCAGATTCCTGAGCCTTTATTCATAAAAAAAATTTTTTCTCTGAACTTTAAATTATATTATTTTTATTGATCTGTAAGTTTACTGTGTGTCTTCTTCATACAGTGATTTTTTTTTAACTTTGATATTGTATTTTCATTTCTTGAATTTCCATGTGGTTCTTTTTGAAGTTTTGGTTTCTCTGCTGAGATTTCCTATCCATTCATGTATTATGCATGTATTTTCCTTTTTATCCTTAAGAAGAGTTAAATAGGTGCTTTAAACACCTTTTCTGCTCATTTCAACTTCCGGTATATTGAATTTGGTCTCTCTTGAGTGCCTTTTCACTGAAATATGAGTCACCCTTTCCTCTCTATTCCAGGTCAAGTAATTTTGGATTGAATCCTGACTATTGTCAATGATACAGTGTAGAGACTCTGGATTCTATTACATTCCTCTGCATAGTTTTGAATTTTGTTTTCTGAAGCAGTTAATCTGGCTGGACTCAAAGTCCAAACTTTGTGTCTCATCTTAAACTTTCTATTCTCTTGGCTTCTATGAGAGCAGTGTCTTCTGGTTCTCTATCAACTTTTTTGTCAACTGCTGAAAAGAAGAACCTAATAATTTATTGGTTCCTGCTCCCTATCAGAAGTAATTTCAGTGGAAATTTTTATAGTGACATTAATGACAGTGGAGAAAGTTCAGGTAGTAATAGTATATTGTCATGAGCAAAAATAGAAATAGCTGAAAAATAATCTGTCATAGATGGTGTTTGCTACTGCAGCCTGAGCAGCAACTTACTTCTTATCTTTTGGAAATCAGGTAGCATTTATTGGTACTTCTTGGTTCGAGTTTCTTGGTCCCATTGCTAGGATTCCCATGAATACGCCTCTGTTTATAATTTTTTTCTCTCTAAATCTGTAACTTAAGGAGGATAATTTAACTTCTCTCTGTCATAATGCTTTGGATATTACAATTTTCCAGGCTTTTATGCCAGAAACTTTTTTTTCCTGCATCCTTTTTCCTTCTCATATCAGAAGTACAAAGTACCACATTGCACAGTGACTTTATTTTTCTAATGAAAAGAAAATGTAATCTCCACTGATTTTCTTTTCTTGTTTTTGAAGATTCTTTTAATATAGAATTCAGATATGTACAGAAAAACTTGTTTATCTGATATCTACTCTAATGAGTGCTTGACCTCTTTCATATCTCTTTTATTCTGAAGCACTAAAGGTGTTGTTTTATAGTGGCCTTTAAAAAACAATTTTTAACTTAGAGAAAGGTAGAAAGTAAAGAGCTTAATGTTAACAATTATACAATCATAGTATAATTGTCAGCTCCAGGAAATCATTGATGATGTAATCTTATTCAAAATTTTCCAGTGTTTCCTACTAATGTCTTCTTTCTGGCCCAGGATCCGGTCTAGGATCCCACAGTGCATTTAGTTGTGATGTCTCTTAAATCTCTTCCAATCAAGTAACAGTTCTTTTAGTCTTTCACGATCTTACTGCTTTTGAATAATATGATTACTTATTCTGTAGAATATTCTTGAATTTGGGTTTTCCTAATATTTCCTCATGATTGATTAAGGTTGTACATTTTTGGTAAGAATATCACAGAATTGATGCTGTATCATTTTCAGTCTCCTAAATGCTGTTGTGTTTATAATACAATTATCTTAAATATCTCCATATATATACATGCATATATATATAGTACTGTATCAGACAGTGTTATAATTTTTGTTTCTAATCTCCAACGTAATTCAGAAAAGTCAAGAAGAGAAGGAAAGTATACTATTTATTTACCAATATTTTTACTTCTTTCTGTGTTTCTTCTTACTTCCCAATGGAGTTCAGGGTCCCTGCTTTTATCATTTCCTTTCTGTTTCAAGACCTTACATTAGCCATTGTTTGGAGTAGGTAGACTGGCAACTTATACTCGATTTTCACTCATTTGAGATTGTTTTAGGTTCCCTTCATTCCTTAAGGATATTTTTGCTCAGAAGAAAATTCTGGGTTGACAGTTCTTTCAGCACTCTGAGAACATGCCAGTTCCTTATGGCTCCATGGTTTCCGCTGAGACACTGCTGTCAGCTTGTTCCATCTCTGTAGGTCAGGACTTGTTTCTCTCTTACTGCTTGCTTCTAAGTTGATTCTTTGTCTTTAATTTTCAGAAATTTGATTATGTTGTGTATTTGTGTTTATTCTGTGTGGGATTTACCCAGCTCCTTGAAGCTGTAGGCTTATATCTTTTACCAGAATTTAGTACATTTTGGCCATTATTTCTTCAGATTCTTTTTAGCCCCAATCATTGTCTCTTCTTCTCCTGCTATTCTGATGACACAAATATTAGATCTTTTGTTATGGTCCTGGAAATCTCTGAGACTCTGTTCATTCTTCTCAGTCTGTTTTCTCTCTGTTGTCCAGGTTGGGGATTCTCTATGTTCCTATCTATAAGTTTACTAAATCTTTTCTCTGTTTTCTCTACTTTTTAATTTTGGTTATTTTATTTTTCAGTTATGAAATTTCTGTTTGGTTTTTATACCTTCTGTTTCTTTTTTTCTTTTCTTTCTTTCTTTCTTTTTTTTTTTTTTTGAGAGAGAGAGAGAATGAACAAACAGGGAGGAAGGTCAGAGAGAGAGGGAGAAGCAGACTCACTGCTGAGCAGGGAGCCCGATGTGGGGCTCGATCCCAGGACCCTGAGATCATGACCTGAGCCAAAGGCAGACGCTTAACCAACTGTGCCACCCAGGCGCTCCTGTAAATTCTTTTTAAAGCATTTTTATGATGGCTACTTTGAAACACTTGTCAGGTGAATCTAATGTCTATGTCATCTTGGTCTTCTCTTCAAGTTGAGATTATCCTTGTTCTTGGTGTAATGAATGATTTTCTGTTGAATCCTGGACATTTCAGGTATAATAAATCTTTGTATCTTATTTAAGTCTTCTGTTTTCGGAAGACTCCTCTTGCCCAGCTAGGGATCTTGGAGTGCTGCCTTGTTACTTGTTATGGTAGAAGTTCTCTTTCTCCACTGAGTTCTGTTGATACCCCGGTGGGAGGAGGGGGGCATGTTATAGCTTCAAAGTGGTGAAAGTACTGACCCTCCACTATGCCACTTCTGAGACCACCCCAGTGAGAGGGTATAGTGTGCCTCATTATCACCAGGTTGAGACAAAAGCCTAGGAATCCAGCAGGGATAAAAATTATGACTCTCCTTCAGCCTTCTCTGTCACCACAAATTCTCTGTTGGGGAATTGGGTCACCTCATTCATCTGGCAAGGGTAGAAGTCTAGGCTCCCCAGTTGGCCTTTGCCGATGGGAATGAGGATGGCTGTGCCATATTTTCCATGGTTGGAATAGGGCAGTTATCGTCTAAATGTTTTCTGTCTTGTTGATTTATTCCTTTTCTGGCCCTTTGGATAGAGAGAGCAGATTTTCTTGGGGCTTTATTGTTACTCTTATTATTATTTTCTACATCCATTGTCATTTTCATGTTGCCAGCTTCTCTAGCTCACAGTCCAGAATACACGAGGCAAAGAGAAAACTGAGGGAGACACCATTATGTTGTTTCTTGGGTCTTGAAATCCCTAGCTTGGATTCTTCCTCCTTCTCTACTGCTTCCTATATCCTCTTATGTTTGTCTTATATGTAATATCCAGAGCTTTTACTTATACTTAGCAGGAAGAATAGGGAAATGTAAATCTCTTTCATCCTGTGTAGAAGTAGAAGTCACGATGGAGTTTGCATAATGAATGTAACTATATTTGAAAAACAAATACAGTATGTTTCTAAAATCTGTAATTCCTGAGTAGAAAGCAGCACATTCCAATATTTTTTATAAAAAAATAACTAAAAGCTGTTAAAAATTAAACTGGTATATAATGAAAAGATTTGTAAAGTCTTATCTTTAAAGTGATATTCAATACAATACAATACAATACAATAGAATTCTAATACATGAAAATTAGAGAGTTGGTTGGCCCTATTGGGAGGATATTGTGCTAGCTTAGCTTTGGTGGTGTACTAACTGCCCAAATGAACTAATTTTCCTTTGACCTTGGAAAATCTTTTCTTGTTAAAAATCTATTTTGGTTTACCCCCTATAGATTTTAACGTGTCTTGTTATAAATACGTTAAATGGTTATATGTGGGTATGTCAAAGCATGAATGCACATTACAAAAGACAGAGGATTCTTTTCTGGTAGCTATGAAATTGACTATTAAAAATCACCTAGTGCTTTTTTTTCCCCAATGAAAATATCAAACTAAAATAACTCTGTATGTGTGTGTATAATTTACTTTCTAATTAATTGACTTCTTCCTTAGACTTCCACTGGTATAGTGAGTAGAAACTGAAAAGCAAAGCAAATAGATTTAGGATTTTTGTCATATACATGCTCATCCCTTAAAATAAGAATGCAGTTATCTCCCTTAACAATATTGATAACACATCTATTATTGCATTTGCTATGCAATTTTTATCCATGACTTATGCTAGACAAAAATCTATACATCACTGCTAGATTTTGTATACCAAGTACAGGCAGGTAATTTTCAAAGCTTATCCCAAGCATAGAATTTCTGAAAGAGAGAAAAGATAATTATAAGTTGAGTCTCAGTTTTTATAATGTGATTTCATTCACTCACTTCCCCTTTAGAGGCATTAATGTGACAAGCATATCACATACAGAATGAAACAGATTACTCCAACAGCTAAGACACAGGTACATGACTGAACATGTTAAATATATGTTTACATTTTAGTTACAAAGGAGTTGATTTTAGTTATGAAAAGGATTGGGAAAAACTTCAGAGAAAGTCAGTGACAGACATTATCCTAATGTAGTATTACTCTTAATAATTATGTATCTTGTCATGTCTTTTATTACATTATTATGTGTTACAATAGTAATAAGAATATCTAATATATATATTTTAATGCTGACCATGAGCCAGACATTGTTCTAAGTGCTTTTCATGGAGAAACTCACTGTATTTATTACATACAAATTAATTCATTAATTGAATATAGAACTAACATAATGTAGCTTTTTACTGTTGACCACAGTTGACCCAAATAAGTAAGATGATTTACATGTCATCAAGTGATCTAAAAAAGCAGTTGAGAATGTTTAATACAAATTTAAGCTATTTATCAAATAATAATGTTTCACATTTTGCCAAGACAATGCTATTTTGTGTGTTAATATACAGGTCTTCCGTACTACAGACTCTGCAGAAGTCAAGCTTGTTTTCGGCATGCTTATTCTAAGTTCCAGGGTTACACCTGTCACTCCTTAGCTCCCTGCTGCCTTTTCTTCTCTGTGCAGAGTCCAAGCTGTAGCTAGAATGGGATCTCCGCCTGCACCTGTGCAGTAGACCCCACGGTTAATGAACCTGAGATGCGCTAATCAAACATGTTTTCTTGGTACAGTGATTATGCTAGATATCACACATGAAGGTACAGGCGTTTATCTTTCCTTAGTGATCTAAAGGGCAACTTTTCTTTAAACATGGGTCTTTTTCACACCATTCTCATTTTTGTCCCACAGGGGGTTGACCATTAAAAACATCTGACAGACAAGCAGTTAACCAGTTTCCTGCTGAGATTAGTAAAATATTTAGTAGTCCTGCAACATCAAGGAATTTCAGCCCTGCAGGAAATGGCTCGATTGAACTTACTTTGGAAGTAGGAGGTAGGGAATTGACATTTTCACTTGGATGCCCCCTCATATTTTCAAATGGGCATGAAAAAATTTACATACCTAGCTTTTAATGTAAATTACTCTAAGGCTTATAGTATTTTTCTTTATTTCTCAAGTTATATGAAAGGGATGTGTGTCTTCCTGTCAGGAAAAAGAAATCTCTAGTCTGGCAAAATCAGTATTAGAATGCACCATTATAGCATCTCATCTGGGTTTATGTGATTACAAGTCAAAACTAGAAAACTTATTTTAAAATAAAAATTATTATAGATTTATAAATTTCAAAGACAGCCACATTGTTTAATTTACATATATTGAAATTTTTGGCCCATCTTCTAATGGAATAATTTTTGTAAATCCATAAAAATGAAATAGAATGTCAATTTACAGTATTTGGTAGTATTATAAATCCAAAACAAGTGCTATAACATTATAAAAATCAAGATCAATTGCTACATTTTAGAGTACCAAAGAGGGCAAAATGATGATTTATAAACAATAAATCTTAAAGTACACATAGAAGATGACTTTTGTAATCTTCTAAAATTATCTTTATTCAGTTTTCTTTAATCAAAATCAAGGTCCTGTGACATCGCATAGTGGAATTGTTAGGGCCACATTTGTAGAAACACACTGCTCTGTTATAACAGAAAGAGGTTGCTCTGTCAGTTCTGAAGAGGTAGTGGGATTTTATTACCCTAATTATTTCAGGCTAAGCTAGTGGTCCTAAGAATTCTGGCTTCTGCTGATGCTTTGAGTGATAGGAAGCATTTTTCTTTGTAGAAGGATGAATTTCAAAATGTCACTTTTGCATTATCATTTTTTTGACATTCACAATTTCATGAACTCTAATGTTATGTCCAAGAAGAAAATATAAAACTGAACAGAGCCATATCAAACTTGTTTTTACAAGTGGCTGATGGAGTGCTGTGTAAAGTGTGACTCTTTCTTAAGGGTTCTTATCTATAGATTATTACTTTTTGTTTAGTTTGGAATTGTGTCCTCAATCAATAGTTTCTTGTATTTTTCACATAATTTTATCTGGTTTATTGGGCAGTCTCAGTGCAGTGGAGGAATAAACATGGAATAATTTTACATTTCTCCAATCACCACTTTACTCCATACTCTGTCAGATCTCCCATTCATGTTCCTTTATGATGTCTAGTTATGTTTAGTTTTTAAAAATTGAGTCTAGTTCATGGTAAAATGCCAAACTCTGATCCCAGCCATTGTAAGCCAGTCAGTTTGGCTCAAGACACTTGGAGGAGTGACGGTGTACACTGATTTCTTTTTCCCTTCCTCTCATTCCAGTGTCTTTGAATATTTGTAGTTGGTGGGGTGGGGGCTTTTGAGACCTCTTCATCGATACTCCATCTGTGTCATTTCATGGCCTTACCGCACTGGTGTCTGGAGGCCTGGGAGGGAACCAGAGTAGGGGGAGATGATACCCTAATCTGGTTTCATCCACTGCTGGTTTCCATGTAGATGATATTCGTGATTTTCTTTAGGTGCCATTTATTTTCTTCCAGTTCCCTCTGTCCCTGAGGGACAGTCATATTTCCTTTGGACTGTACCAGTGGTCCTTGCCCCTGCCCCCTCTGTTGGTAGGTGTCTCTTTGTTTAGCCTGAGTGTCCCTTTGGCTTCTGCTGAGCTTCTCTTTGGTTCATGGGCCAAGGGCTCATGGCTCCAAGGGCCATGAATATATAGGGTGAACATATCTCCCTTTATCCTTTTTTTTTCTTTGTCTTCAGGCACTCTGTGTGCCCAGACTCCTTCAAGCTCTCAGGTATCTCCAAACTCAATCTCTTAATTATCCTATGTTTCTAAATTGCTAGGGGCACACATTAATTTCTGTCAAGATTTCTTTTCGAAGGAAGCGTATGGGTTCTGCTAGGGGACAGAATGTAAGTACTCCCACTCTGTATTAACTTTTTCTTAGAGCTGCCCCATTCACTGAAAATGCTGTATTTCTCATGAGGGTGACAATCAAGATGATTCCCTCCCCTTCACTTCCCCCTTCATAGTTCCTCTGTGTATTATTTATGGTTCGTTCAGTTCTGCTGACTCTTACTAGGGGTTGGGAGTAAGGCCTAGCCTAAATTTTGGCAGCTCTTTAGAGCTTCTCTTTTTTTGTTGCCTGTGGTCCTGGTGTTGATTCTGGGGCAGCAGAAAAAGTCCCATGGGGATTAGGTTCTTTTTAAGTGTTAGAAAGCCCAGTGACTTAAATAGATGTTTATTCTTTTCTCATGGAAAGGTCTGTAAGCTTGTAGTCCAGAGCTAGTGTGAAGGGTCTGTTCCATGGAGTCGTTAGGGACCCAGGTTCCTGCCTACTCACCACCCTACCATCTGTAGGTTTCGGCCCTTGTCCTTTGGCCAAAGATGGTAATGTCCACCTATATCCCAAGCAACCGGCTGACAAAATGAGTCAAGAAAAAGCAAAAGGCAGGCACTTGAAATCTCTTTTTAAAGTTTCCAGAAAGCTGTTACAGAGGTTTTTTTTTTTTTGTTTTTTTTTATTCATTTGACACAGAGAGAGAGATTACAAGTAGGCAGAGAGGCAGGCAGAGAGAGAGGAGAGAGGAGGAAGCAGGCCCCTGCTGAGCAGAGAGCCCGATGCGGGCCTCGATCCCAGGACCCTGGGATTATGACCTGAGCCGAAGGCAGAGGCTTTAACCCACTGAGCCACCCAGGCGCCCTGTTACAGAGTTCTTTCATTTACCTTCTCCTCCGCCACCCGGTGTCAGAGCACCAAGGGAGCCTGGGAAATGTGAACTTTATTCTGAGCCTTCATGTAGCCGGCGAGGAATTACTGTGGAAGAGTATTTGAGGACTGTTGGCAGTCTCTGTCACATTCACTGGATGCTCTGACATTTTATTTGCGGCTGTGTGCAAACTTACACTTTTACATTTCTGTATGAGTTATACATGGTCACCAATGTTGAACATCTGTGGGCTGCACAGTGTTTCATAGGGTATTGCAGGCTCCCAGGGAATTGTGTGCAGTTAGGAGAAAGTTAAATTTTCCAGGAGTAGTATCTAAGCCATGGATGCAAATGTAGTTTGGAGTTTATATTTTCTACTGAGATTGTCTTGTGGTATTTCTGTCCTTTGTAATTTTCATTTCTCCAGAAGAAAGAATAGAAGTGCAATAAATTGGCTAACAAAGAAGTATATTCACTGTCAATTGGATATTTAAGGAAGTGGCATGTCTTTCACACAGACTTTCAATCCATGTCAAAGGGCGATTATGTTTTATTGTATGTTTTATAATAGCAGTCTATACGACATCATATTTTAATGGTGCCATAAATGGCTGTGAACTGTAGCTATTTTAGTGTCACTATTTATTGGCTTTTGCATAAACCTGTTATGTGATAAGTTTCATTTCCCCCCATCATATGTAGCTGATGCATAGTAAACAACACTTCACACGCTTGAACTCACATATACTGAGTGATCTTTCGATTTGGTTAGGAGGTGTAGTACAGTGATTTAGAACTGTTGTCAAGATTTTTTCCCCCAAAAGTTAACTTGGAAAAAATATTTTTACAATAAAATCTTTAAAGTACTTTGGAAATAAGCTTTGTATATTGCCTTGATTTAAACTCTAAACTACTTTTTATAGATTCCAGGAAGTTTCCCTACCTTAAGGGAAACCGATGGCAAATCTTAACCCTACCAGCTCAAAAAAGTTCAGTTATTAAACTGTTAGACTAAGATCCATATTGTTGTCATTTTCAGTCAGATGTCTGTTATCCATGACAAAATGTACATGGACCATGATCTATAATAAAGGTATATTATGGATATTATACAGTAGTCAGAATGAAGCCTCAGGGAACTAATATGTGTTTTAATTTTCTTTCTCACAAATTCAAGATTTTCACCTAAGCTTTTATCCTAGACCTACATACATTTAACAAATTGAGCAAGTGATAGCTAATAAACCAATTTTCTCTATAATATAATTAGTAGGAATTCCATTCTATAGGCATGTTCATAAATTTATCACAAAAGCAATGCTGTTTTTGCTTTGTTAGCTTAGAATTAAAATAAGCACTGCTTGAAAGAACTTTTGTGAAAGTAGGTAAATGAGAGGATGGAAATTTTCCCACTGTGAAGATGGACTCACACTTCCCTCTACCCCCATTTACCCTACCTCTGATATGGAATGTCTTACATGTGGTTTTAATAATGGTTGGTTTTATTTAACTAAAAGAAAAATAATAATATGGTAACTTTATTTTGGTCTGCACATTAGAAATCATTTTAGTTTAATTCAATTTGATTGTAATGTCAAAATGTCAAGCAGAGCATGATGTGGTGATAGCTGTATATATTTAATAGTGGTTTTATAGGGACTATAATGTAGAAATAGAAGAATGTCACTACCAATTAAGTGGCAGTTACACACACATAGAGCCAAAGATGAGCGAAAATTCAGGTTGACAAAATTCCATTGAAATCAAGTGAACTTTGCCTTATGCTTACCCTTGAGTCTTTTATGCATTATGCGTTACGAAAAGCTGGACTTACAAAGACAGGTATAGCATTTAATTGTGAATTTTTCTACTGGCTATAATAGCATAAAACATTTTATAAAGCATTTCCTCAACTCTTTTAAAACTTCAAAAGTACTTAAAATGGAATTAATAGATTTTCCATAGATACTGTAAGGTCCTGATAAGGTTTGAAATATTTGAAGTGTGTTCTGCATAAATTATTTGAATTCTTGTGGAAATCTAGAGCCTTTGGACAGGACCTGTTGCATCTGGCTCCCTCTTACAAGTGGTGTTCAGCAGATTGCATGTGTTCTGTTATAGGTTCACTACTGTGATAGACAAAGTGGCAAAGAGTGTGTGACCTGTCTGACATTAGCCCCTGTGCAGATGACTTTCCATGCTATTGGAAGCTCCATTGAAGCCAGCCATGACCAGGTATAATATGCCACTGCCATTTTGCTGCGTTATGGCCCAGCCGAGAAATCAGAGACCATCAAAATGGAAGCTACGTGCACACATACAGCTTTGCTTTCTCTAGTGTATTATCCAGTAGCACCATGTGCTAGAATTTTGAAAAATCCAAAATGTTTGTGTTGGGAAACTGGTATCTTAGGAGAGTTAAATTATCTTAGACTTCTAGTTTGTACCTCGTTGTTAAATATAGAATTCTCTTATACAGAAGAAATAATTGCCCCATAAGTTATTTTTAGTTTTAATAATTACATATAAGAAGCAGGGTTAGCAAAACTAGATAACACTGGAGCCTCACTGTAATATACTCATTTAGTTCTGTTGAAGAGGGTTGAGTATTATAGAATGTGTTTAAACTGA
Source organism: Ailurus styani (assembly GCA_002007465.1). Classification (NCBI taxonomy): domain Eukaryota; kingdom Metazoa; phylum Chordata; class Mammalia; order Carnivora; family Ailuridae; genus Ailurus; species Ailurus styani. Next base: position 787,260 of record LNAC01000277.1, read on the forward strand.
ACTTTCAGAACCATCAACTTACCCCCATAATTTGGGATAGTATTAAAAAAATGCTCCAGTGTTGTTTCTGCTTTTAAAGCTTTATTTCTGAAATAAGGCTAAAAATCTGAAAAGTCTATTGTTTCCTAATAACAAATTCCTTTGTTTAGATAGCAGCTTGAAAATGCATCCTGCTGATAAGATAATACATATTTTCAATTAAAATAATCATCAGATTAGACTAAACTAATGATCTGGGTCATAGAGTTTCTAGTTTGGAGTCAAAATAAATACACATGCACACAGTTTACAGTTTGACTAACCAGCTATGCTTTCTAAATTAACTATTCACATGCAGAACAGTAGGCATCCACGTTTATATCCATTTCTCAGTAAATTTGAGAATTTCTTATAGTCTTGCCTGACTAATCTTTTTTTCCTTCTCTCTGAGGAGTGCCCTTGCATGTAAAGAATAAAAGAACTTAGTAGTGTATCTTCTCAAACACATGATTTATTGTCCAGCTCAAAAAAGACATTCTTAAGGGCACACCTTTCTAGCTCATAATGTTTCAGACATTGTGGGGTTTCCAATCATCTTTTCATTGATTGGTGGCAAGGTATTGTGGGGTTTAGGAAAAAGCAGCTAATTAGGCAGAAAATCTGAGTGTTAGGAACTAACCATAGCGTGAGTTAGCTGCAGCTACCTGAGTGGATCCTCCCTCTCTTTAGGGCCCTGATTTCTGGAATGTTAAATAAAGGAGTTGGTTAGATGACTTACAAGATCCATTACAGTACTACCATTTTATTATTCTGTGACTGATCTTCCTGCTCCTGGTTAAATGAAACCAACCAATAATAGACAGTTGACAGCATACTGACCTTGAAAGCAGTTTTGAGATGACTCTAGTGCTTTTCCGAGTTTGGCACTGACATATGCTCTAGCTGCAGGAAAGTATGGAGCAGCAGTAGAGGGATGGGACCTAAACGAGCTTACAGATTACACTTCCCTGTATAAAACTATAGCTTAGCTTTATGCTAGGTTCAGGAGAAATGACAAGAACGTTAGACATGTTTCCTGCTGTCATGGAGCTTGCAGTCTAGCAACTTTACTAATTTGAATATTTGCCAGAAAGTCTAGCTACTGCCGTATCTCTCTATATCCATTCATGGCAGAAACGAATGCAAGAGCAGCATGAGATAACCATCCTACAAAGGCCTCTCCTCCTTGGGCCAAGCAAAGAAATGAAAGAGTGCTTCAGAAACCCACACACCTGAGACGAGCAACCCACAGTAAGCAGAGGTAGCGTGTTGCTATAAAAGAGGACCAGAATGGGACTAGAGATTGAGATCAAACCTAGATTTGCCATGAAGTAGCTGTAGGAACTTTTCTCTGTACCTCTTGGAACTTGGCTTCTTCAGGAGTAAAATAATGAGGCTGGTTCAGGCTTTTATGTCCAGTCCATGTGGCAAGGTATACAAAGTGCTGGGCACCTTTATAAATTAGAAAGAAAAAAAAAAAGTGCTTCTTCCTCAAGGCATTTTACTGCTATCCAAATCCACAAGATCTACAGCAGGAATGGAACCCTCCCCTACCCCCCACCCATGAAGTGTTCAGTACATAACCTGCACAACTGTACGTAGAGGTCTTATACTAGATCTATCTGGAATGTCAATTTTACTCAATGGTAAGTACATAAAGTCATTTTTATATTAAAGCAAATACAGTTGCATTAGAGATAATGAACTTGCCTGAAATTTTAAAGTTAAAAAAAGACTCAGGAAATGCATTGATAATGGTCGGATGGATGGAAGATGGATGGAGAGATGAATAAATGAAGGGAGCTGTGACTGGAGTGGTTATCCTATATACCAAATAGTCTACTTTGGTGGCCTCTGAGGTACAAATGGAGGTAGGGGCATCACCGGTGCTCCTCCCTGTACTTGGATTATTGCGCTCCCTGAGGAAAGGAGACACAGTGAACCTCTACTCCACATTCTGTAGTTTTTCTGCGTTATGTTGCCATTACCCTTTCCACATACTGAGGGGCTGTCTAAGCAAACAGTACTTCTTCACCATACCAAAAGCAAAACTTGATCTCATAAGTTGGAAAGGATGGACCACTAAATGCTTTTTTACCTATTAATCAGTAAATACTGGAAAACATTTTAAAGCAAGAAAAATTATAGTCATTTACAAAATGTTTTCTATTCTTAATTCATTTGAGCCAATGCAATCGAATACATAATAAGTATTCTGAGAAAAAAGATATGTAAAATTTAGAGATAGTCCTTCTTATGAAACTCATGAGGTTCTTATCTATGTAGAAAATAAAGGTGAGAAATGGAAGAGCTCTCTAGCCTTGAACATTTACAGCTTACGTTATATTTTTAGATTTAACTCTGGGAACTCAGTGAAGTAAAGAGTAAATGTATTATCCAGTGTATTCACTCATGTCTTGAGGACTAAGAGCACAAGGACTGTTAAATAACTCTGTCAAAGGTCCATACAGATCTATAGAATGGAGGAGAGAGATGCAGTATCATCTGTATGCTAATGACGTCCAAATATATGGAACTTTTCGATTCTCCCACCTCCCTCTACCCAACCTGCCTCTCTCTTCTCCTGTCTTTTCCTTTTATCCATCCTGGTAAATGACACCACCATCTACCTTGTTGCTCAAGCCAAGCTCCTTGGAGCATCTTTGCCTCCTCTTTCCTCAAATGCTGCATCCAGTTCCAGTATCCCTTCCTCTGAATTACATCTGTCACCAGACCACTTTCCACCACCTCCAGTGTTGCCATTGTAGTCACTATCATGGGTTGGGTTGGGTTTTTTTTAAGGTTTTATTTTTAAGTAATCTCTACACCCAACATGGAGTTCGAACTTAACACCCCCAAGATCAAGAGTCACATGCTGTACCGACTGAGCCAGCCAGGCGCCCCCCTATCATGTTTAACCCAGACAATTGCAGTAGTCTTTACACAAGCTTCCTTTTTTCTACTTCTGTTCCATTGTGGTGTATCTTCCACACAGTAGCCAAAGTTATTTTAACTTAATCAGGTCACATTATTCAGCCTTTCGGAACCTTCCAGTGGCTTCCCATCACACTTAATATAAATCTAGATTTTTTGTTATAGCATGTAAGTCCCTATGTGATTTGGCTCTCTCCACTGCTCCCATTGCAATTCCTATCACTCTCCTTTCCACTCAGTATCCCAGTCTCGTTGGCTTTGTTGCCAGTTGTATCATGACAGATGAAAGAAACCAGACGCAAAAGGCTACATACTATAGATGCAATGTGTATGACCTTCTGGAGAAGGCAGAACTATAGAGATAGAAAACAGATCATTGGTTGCCAAGGGCTGAGGAGGGATTGACCATAAATTGTCACAACAATTTTTGGGGGTGATGGAAATGTGCTATAGCTTGATTGTGGTGGTAGAACATGACTGGATGCATTTATTAAACTTACAGAACTGTCTTCTAAAAAGGGTAAATTTTATTGTATTTAGATTATACCTCAATAAACCTAACTTTTTGAAAAAGCCAGATTTATTCCTTTATCAGTGACCCATATATGGAATTGACCCCAGGGAAATGTGGAAACATGACATCCCCTTTCCTTTCCTGCATTCTCTAAAAGTGTTGGATCCACCTTAGAATGCACTAAATTAAACTTAGAGCCTAATTTAGAGCTTCTCCGAATGCTAGTGGTTAGGTAAGGCCTGCTTCAGGCTTGCAGGATAATTATTAATCTCCAAAAAGTGATCTAAGCCTGCCTGACTTCAGAGAAAGGATCTGTAGTGTTTCCCATTTGGAAACCCTGAATTCTCATCCATGCAGTGGACAGTCATTCAGGCTGGTTGCTGCATGGGAGTCCCTGTGGTGTCTGGGTGAAAATGGTCTATGTATGTTTGCTTTATTCATCACAGCAAATGTGATACTATACATTTACATTAGTTTAGAATGTTTAACTGTCTAAAATAAAAACAGTTTAAATTCCAGATACTGATTTTCTTTTCAAATATTTTTTAGCAAACATTTGTTAACTTAGTAACTCCCTGGGAATATTGCACTAGCTACTAGAGCATACAAAGGTAACTGACTTCTAGTCCTTGTAATAAGCTAGATAACTAATTTAATGTAGTCTTTGGTGAGCTAATCACCCTGTGAAATTTAAAATCTGCAGATCATATGGTGACTTCAGTGAAGAGGAGTCATCCTTCTTCGTTAGTGGAGTAAAGGGCGCATTTATTTGGTAAGATGGAGCTAGTGGGGGTTTTGCTCTATGTTTTTCAATAGATCCTATTTGGAAATTAAGTTTTTATTGGCCAGTGGTTATTGTTAAAAGCAAAATCCTTTGTAATAGCACAGAAAGGTTTTTGGAATCTTCTAACTTGGAATAATTCACCAGATACCCTTTCGTCTCTCCTCCTGGCCTGACACTTTCTACATCTTTCTTCATCACTCTTGGATGTTACTGAGTACTGCTTACTCTCTGTGTCTGTTACTTATATCAGTCACCTTCTAGGTAGCTTCAAAATCATAAACTTCCCTCCCTGTCTTTTTATTTTTTTTATTCACCTTTATTTAGACTGCATTATTAATCTCACAATCTCAACAATACTGGATAAGCAGACATAGATTAGTTCAAATACTGTAGCTTAATTTCTAGTTAATAGTTTTACCACTGCCTACCTCATTTTGTTCAGGTTAGCTTTGGAACTCACTTGTTTCATGTTAAAAAAATGAATAAATCAACCACCTAACCAAGCACTAACTTGCCAATGAAGTGTAACATATGTAAATTACTATTTGCTCTAATCTGATTTCTAGTCAACACAAAATGAAATTATGATATGAAGGCTGATGCATAGTTAGCATGGTACTTAGAATTTATGAAATGAACAATTCTTCAACAGAAAAGAAACAGGAACCAAATTTATTTTAAATGTGTTTACTGTGTACCAGATATTGTGCTAGGCTCTACATCCATTATTTTGCTTAATTCTCATGATAATTCTATGAGGTATAAACTGTAGTGTTTGTATATTTGCTTCATTTGCTACATTACGTGTAAGAGTTTATGTCCAGATTAGCAAATCAAGCGGAGTTGTTCCCCATGTGTGTGCTTTGACTGGAATTCAAAGCAGACCTCTCAGTAAAAGGACAACCATGAAGTATAACAAGTTACAAATCTAATGGGTATTTCTGTTCTACTTTTGATCAGTTAAATTCTGCTCATAGTTTTTTTGTTCTGATTAATTAAAAATCTCTTTCCTTAGTAATTATTCCATAATGTCTTATAGTTATATAATTTAAAACTAAGAAAGAAAAAAGCCTTCATACATATTAAATATGTACTACCACAATCATAATACATGGATTGATTATAGACTGTATACAGAACTTTTGTAGTACTAAATGGTCTTAAATGATAGTGCATATAGTCCCTATCCCTTGAGGTAATTGTATCCTAATGAAGTGTATCAGCTAGGATGCTTTTGGCTACAAGTAACAGAAAACCTGACTCATACTGGCTTAAATAATAAGGAAACTTGTTATCTCCCATAACAGGAAGTTCAGAGGAAGAGTGAACTCCAGGGTTGGTTGATAAAGTAGCTCAGTGATGTCAGTAAGGACTCAGGTTATTCCATTTCTTAGCTCTGCTTCATCCTCTGGCTCATGGAAAGATGGTCACAGCCGTTCTCTGTGTCACTGGGAGTGTAGCCACATTTAAAAGAAAATGAGAGAACTGATCTTACTGGTGTCCTTTTAGGGGCAGACATCTATATCAGGAACTCTTTCGGTCATTTTTTCTTCATGGCACAGGCTTGGATTGGGTCATTCACAAGCCCATCTCTAAACTAGTCACTGGCAAGAGAAATGAGATCATTATGAGTTTGTTTTTACTTTTTAAAGATTTTATTTCTTAAGTAATCACCCAACGTGGGGCTTGAACTCATGACCCCAAGCTCAAGAGTCACATGCTGTACTCTGAGTATGTATAACTATCATTAGGAATTCATCATATATTTCCATGAATTCTCTCACTGATGTGCTTGTATCCTTTAATTTGTCTAACCTATCATGCATACGCCTACAACCTTCTCAGGGTCCTGAATTGCTCTCTTCAAGTTCAAGGGCCTGCCTCCTGATTCTCAGATTCCATAGTGTAGTATACAAGTCAATATCCACTGGATAATGTCCTTGGGGACTGCAGTCCTCAGAATCTAAAGAGGCATGAACTTCATAGGTTTGGGACACAATTACCTAAGACAAATAAAATTTTGTATTAATAAAGGGCACATTTAAGTGGCATTGGATAGTAACAGACCCCATATCATCATCATCCTAGGGTATCTATAGTAGGGTTCTGGCATTCTTTGTTTTATACAGATAGAGTATGGGTTTTGAACTTCAGCTGTTACACTTGCTGCACGTAGCAAGCCACAGAGCTGAGTACTAAGGGGCGGTTGACAGAAAAGGTATGATCACTGCCCTTGGCAGCTTCTGCAATGTCCTGCAGCTGCCAAAATTCAAAATTCAAAACATAACTTGATTTCCATTTACTTTTTATGAATTAGGTGCTAGGAGAGATATTAGAAAGGCACATTAATGTTCGCTTTGAGAAATTGCTATAATGATTACTGAAGTTTTTTCATACTGAAGTATTTCAAAATATTTCCTCTACTAGAAACATATCCTATGATTAGAGAACTAAAATTTCTTCTTCTGACTTTTAACTTTGTTATGAAATTCTTATTTTATACAAGTATACATTATAGTTAAGGAATTTAATCATATCTCTTTTTCTTTACATTTTATAGTTCAGTAATTAGCCCAATAGTTCACCTCGTGTTTTGTTTTTGTTTTTAGTTTTTCTGTAATTGAGATATAATTGACATATAACATTGTATTCGTTTTAAGCGTACAACATTTTATCTGAAATGATTGCCACAGTAAGTTAGGTTAACATCTATCACCACACATAGTTACAAATTCAGTCATATCTTCAAAGAAAACATTTTAGTAGGAAGTCACTAGGAGCAACTTCACCCAATAGTTAATTACTCGTCGATGGACTAGAGTAGGAGTCAGCAAACTCTGGCCTGCAGGCCAAATCCAGCCTACCACCTGAATTAAGAACAGTTTTAAAATTTGGACATGATGGAAAAAAGATCAAAAGAAGAATAATATTTCATGACATGTGAGATTTATATGGAATTCAAATTTAATGCCTATAAATAATGTTTGACTGGAATATAGTCATGCCCATTGATTCAGGTATTATCTGTGGCCACTTTCACTCCACAGCATCAGAGATGGGTGGTTATGAAAGAGACCGTGTTGCCTGCAAAGCCTGAAATACTTAACCATCTGCCCCTTTAAAGAAAAAATTTGTTGGTCTAATTCCTGGACTAGAAGGAAGAAACATTAGGCATTCACCTTTTGAATTTGTATCAAATGGTTGTTTTATACATGGTCACTCAGAGTTCATTCTCTTTTGGAAAGAGCCAGTTTTCTGGAAATACTTCCCATATTATAGCACAGTTAGACTTGATTGTGAATTTTGAATTTATTTACTCTACAATGGAAATCAATTTTAATCCCTAAGGGAATAATAAGTCTTTCTACATCAGCATTCATCAGAGCATTGTAAGAAAGTTCCTCTGTAGCAAAGGTTATTTTTGTCTCCTTTTGAAATCCCATTTAGAAATCATAGCCAGACTTTTTTTTTTTAAGTAGTAGGGAATATTCTCTTTCTGTAGTGATCTTTCGCTTCTTTCATTTCAGATGTGTAAGCAGTTTTAGAACCAACAGTGAGTTATAGGGGAAGATAGTGGGAAGACTAAATATTATGTAACTGACTCATGATTTCATTTATGCTTAGTATAGCATGACCACATTTCTAAGAGGTTGCATATATCCAGTGATACTGTGCACACAAGTGACTTATTAACTTGACCTATAAAATAATTCTGGACTATAGTCAAAACCCACGAACTTAACTTACTGCTTTCTTTCTCCCACTTTTTCCTGAAGTGATGAATAACAGCTATTTTAATCAACACAGAGTGTGAAATTTCAAGTTTCAAAAAACCCGACTTTTCTCGATTACACTAAAAAATATTTTTAGGGTCGTTATTTGACCCATACCCCAGCTTACCTGTAGCTCAGTGTTTCACAACAGATTACTCTTTTGAAGATAATTTCATGTTCATGATCTCAGTAAGTTAAAGTACAGAACTAAAAGTCTTTTCTAGATTTTTCTTCCTAATAAGTTTTGTTCAATTTGGGACCTACATACATACTCCATGTCAGTAGTTCCTTAATTTTTAATCCAGTATTCTAATTTTACATTATTTAAGTAGGAATTTAATATTTCTTCTGTTCTGTAGATCTGTATATTTGAAGTTGATTTGAAGATCATTGGGGAAATATCCCACAAACCTTTCTGTTAACAGTTCATATTAATGAATCATAACCAGATACATTATTAAAACAATAAATACCATATGTATATAGTTGACTAAATGGATGTGAAAGTTACAGTGGAAAACTGTTGCCTATATAGACTTTTTTAAAGTGACGATCAATGGAATATAGCTCCCTAGGCCACAGATTTGAGAACATTATTGCCCACTGGAGGTCACTTTTACAACCTAAAGAGTATTACCTTCCTCGTAAACTCAAATTATGGTGTTGTGTATGATTTATTAGACTATTTAAAACTGAAAAACAGAAACCTTCTCTCTCTTAGTAACATACCTTCAATTAAGTCATGCCTCTCCCCATTTCCAAAATTCTTTTTTAGACAACCTAGTTATTTTTCAGAATATTCAGTTTTATTCTTTCACTGCTAATCGTTATTCAGCCTGCTCTCTTTGTTTCTAAGTTGGCAGCAATTGCCTTTTCAGATCACATTTTTTTAAAAATACCCTTTAGTTAATTTGCTTCTTTTTCATCCTCTGATGAAAGAATTTGAAGACAGTTTTAAGCCCCCAAATATTTAACATATCTGAAATTAGTAAGGGTCAATGTAGTGATAAAAAAAATGTCTGTTACCCTTCCTGGGCAATCCAGTGGTGTGCTACCAGAAAACCTTGTACCTTTGGCAAGAAGTGTCACCATTTTACCAAGACCCATACTTAAATTTCTCAGTCTGAAATGCCCATATCTTCCTACCTGGTTCACTAACCTCATATGCAGAGAGAGAGGTCATGCCTTCACATAGGTTCTTGCTGTAGAAGAAAACACATTAAGAGATTTTTCAGCTCTGGGGCAGAGTTGCTTGGCTGCAGTTTCCATGTTGTGGATACATTTCTGCTTTCTAGGCCACTGTTTGCTGGTCTCCTTCCCTAGCATATTCTTACTGTCTTTTTGGCTGAAACTTGAACTCTGACTCCTGGTTATTTAGCTCCTGTCTGCTCTGTTGGTTTGTCTTGGCCAACTAATACTTTTGTTCTGTTTGGTCTTGTACTGCCTAACTGACCCTTGACATTGGCTTCTGACTGTTGTGTGTCCTTCTCTGCACCTTGCATTACAGAGTCTCATTGTTCTCATATTGCTCTCCAAATCCAAAAGTGCTTATGATTGACAGAAGTCCGTTTTATCAATATTATATTCTACAGTCATTATAAAATCCAGAGAATATTGATTGACTTATTGGTGGGACTGATATCATGTCCTCTGATATGGTTGTACATACGTATATTAAAAGGTTTAAATATTTTCATACTACTTGGTAAATAGCTGCTGCCCCATATTTCACCCCCTACCATCATGGCCTCATGTCGGGGACCTGTAGGACCTCTTCATGATCTAGGAACCTTATAGTGGATCATTTCTTGGGACAACAGGAGTTTTCAAGACTGTTTTGTTGTCTGATTTCATTGATGGGTGTTCATGCCACACAATTATTAAAAATGTTAAATATCACTTCTGCTCTCAGAGGTATATGTGAAAGTTTAGTTCTTCAAGGGAAGAGGCATAGAGACATCCTAAAGTGATCATTTCTCTTAAGATTTTTGAAAATTTCCTTAGGAAATGAAGAGGCATTTTGTTAATTCAGCAATCATGTACTAAGCATGTCCATCACTGTAGTAAACAGTAAGAAGTATTTCCAATTTTGAAAACTGGGAAAACCCTCAAATTGAGTATAATCAAAAGTTGGAGGTGGGCTATATGGGAACTCTCTGTACTTCCTGTTCAGTTTGTGAATCTAAAATGCTTTTAAAAATAAAATCCATGTAAAAGGAAAAAATATTGGAGAAACAACAAAACACATCCAGAAACAATCGAGAACTGATTGCAAGCTGACATGATTAGTGTCAGAAATGTTTACAAAATCTGTATATGTATATGAATATTGAAAAGCTGTGGAATACAGAAATGATTGAGAGTAGAAGAGTTCACCTCATTAAGCTTCTTTTAGGAGTTGATGGACCCAAAATTGAAAGACAAATCACAAGGGCTCTCCACATAGGGGAAACAACATGAAAAAATTAGAAACATGGAAGTTGGCAAAGGAATATGTGGATAAAGAAAAACTCAACTTTGTGGGAGCTCCAGGAATAAATGATGCTGCATAAGATCAAATCAGTTGAGTGCATTTTGACAGCTAGGTTAAGCAGTATGAATTTTATGTTTTTGCAGCAAAGAACCATTCTTCAGTCAGTAGCAAGGGATATGATTATGCTGGTGTCTGTAAGGTCAGTCTAGTAGCCAGATGCAGAATTGACTGTGGTGGTTATCTTGATGGGTGTGTCTCTAAAAATGGCAAGAAAAACAGCATCTCTCCCAGAGACATACTGCATGAAAAGATTCAGCAGAATTTGGTGACGAGCTGAGTATGACAGAAAGAAATAGAGGGATTAAAAATAGCTTTAAAGGCACACTACCAATATGGCAGAATGAGAGCTGGACAACTGTTTTCAAAAAGAAACAGTGAAACTAGACAAAAGTTTCAAAAAGGGCAATTTTAGCACTCTGGAAATTGACCAAAAGCACTCAACAAATCGAGAACAATTCATTCATGGAAAAACTAGTGGACTTCAGGTAAGAAAAATAGGATTCTGTGGTGTTCCTGTCTGGAGCTGCTGCCATGCCCCACCTTCAGGCTCAATCAAAATAGTAGTTCTAGAATGATGAGGAAAGCCATGAAAAACAGCAGTGTCATTGGAGGAAGGCCTCACTTGATTTATAGTGAAATGCGAAAATCCCTATGCCCATAGGCATTGTGAACGGCAGTAGACATCTTGGTGGCAAACAAATAAGAAAGGCTAGCTAGCAGCTCAAGAAACCTGAGGTTACAGTCTTGGTTGGGGTCAACGGGCTAGCCAGAAATTTACCAATGAGATTGGGGAAATGATGCAGTGAAAGGAGTCTTGATAAGCCAGAATATTTTCCTAGCTGGTCAACAGGCTTCATACATCTGCATGAGAGACCAGAAAGGGCCTAAGCTATCTATACATCCCTTGATGCTCATGGAATTCTGCACATATACAGAGGAGATGCAAGAGTGTCTGGCAGAAAGTAAATGCCAAGGCAGACTTGAGAACTGCTTGAGCTTTGAGCTCTCCAACCCAAACACAGCTTCACTGGCAATGTAAAACCTTTTTGGCTTATTGTGTTTGAGCACAATTACTAATCAATAAATGAGTAAGCTATGCAGACCCAAGTGTGATTCCTAGGATGTTAGAGAGAGACACAAAGAACCACATGCCTTGGGGAAATCTATTCCACAGATTTAATCTAGGCAAATTCATAGCAGAAGAACAGCAACAACAACCCTGAGAGAGGAACATCAAAATCCAGAGGTATTACCATATAGTATCTAAAATTCCAGATTTTAACAAAAAATTACAAGATATGAAAAGAGAGGAATGGTTTACCAATACTGAGTGGAAAAAAAAAATGTGGGCCCAGATGTTGGACTTAGCCAACAAAGACTTCAAAGCAGCTATAATAAATATATTCAAGTAATGAAAGGAGCCATGTTTAAGAATTAAAGAAAAATATAATGACAATAGTTCAACAAATAGAGAATCTCACTGAGATAAAAATTATTTAAAAGACCAAATAGAAATTCTAGAGTTGAGAATTATTGAAATGAAAAATTCACTAGAGTTTTCAACAACAGATTTGAGATGGCAGTAGAAAGAACCCATGAACTTCAAGATGGATCAAAAGGAATTATCCAGTCTGAAAAACAGAGAAAAATGAATGAAAAAAATGAACAGAACCTCAGAAACTGTGGGACAACATCAAGCAGCATATAAAAAACATTAAACACCATTATCAAGGTTGATTTAATATCTGAAAATCACATACTATGTACATCAAATTAATAAAGGAGATAAAACACAATAATCTCAGACACAGAAAAAGCATTTAACAAAATCCAACACCCATTCCTGATTAAAAATTGAACAATTTAGGAATAGAACTCTCAGGTACTTTCTTAACTTGATAAAGGGCATCTATGAAAAATCTACAGCTAATGTCATCTTATTGGTGAAACATTGAACGCTTTGCCCCCTAATTTGAAAACAAAGCAAGGATGCCTGCTCTCAATGCTTCTACTCAACATTATTCTAAAGATTGTAGCCAGGGCAGAAGAAAAATGAAGGGAGAGAAAAAAGAAACAAAAGGCATGCAGCTTGGAATGGAAGAAACAAAACTGTCTTTATTGTAGATGACATGATCCTATATTTAGAAAATCCTAAGAAATCCACACATACACACACATTCCCAAACACCTGCTAGAACTTAAAAACAAGTTCACAAAGTTGTAGAACACAAATCAATATTAAAAAATCAATTGTGTACTCGATATAAAGATACTGGAAACAAATATTCTAAAAATAAACTTAAGAAGACTATTTCTTTCACAGTAACATTGAAAAAAATAAAATACTTAAGAATCAATTTAACCAAAGAGGAATTAAGATCTTTACCTTGAAAGCTACAGAATATTGCTGAGAGAAACTAAAGATCTAAATATATGGGAGACATTCAACATTCATAGATTAGAAGACCCATTATTGTTAAGTTGCCATTTTCTTCCAGATTGATCGATATGGTCAATGCAGTCTCTATCAAAATCCCAGCAGGCTTTTGTTTGGTTTGGTTTGGTTTAGAAATTGACAAGCTGATCCTAAATTTAGTGGAAATGCAAAGAGCATAGAATAGTTAAAACAATTTTGAAGAGGAAGAACAAAATTGGAAGATTTACACTACTCAATTTCAAATTTTTTACTGTAAAACTACATTATTCAAGTTAGTGACATATGGATAAACATGTAGATCAATGGAACAGAATCAAATGGAACAGTCCAGAAATGAACCTTTATATTTGAGTTCAATCTATTTTCCACAAAAGTGCTGAGGAAATTAAGTGGGAATGGATTGTTTTTTCAAGAGATGGTACTGGGAAAATTAAACATCCATGTGAAAAAACACGAATTTAGAGTCTCACTTCAACCATATACAAAAATTAACTTAAAATGATAAAAGACTTAACTGTAAAACCTAAAGATGTAAAACTTCTGGAAAAATTGTAGAAATTTTCATGACCTTGGGTTAGGCAAAGTTTTAGATTCAACACCAAAAGCATAATCCATAAAAGAAGAAATTGGTAAATTGGATTTTATCGAAACTTAAAAATTTCATGCTTCAAAAGACACCATTCAGAAAAAGGAAAAAAGGAGCACCTGGGTGGCTCAGTTGGTTGAGCATCTGCCTTCAGCTCAGGTCATGATCCCAGGGTCCTAGGATCGGGCTTCCTGTTCATCGGGGAATCTGCTTCTCCCTCTCTCTCTGTCCCTCCCCACTGCTTGTGCTCTCTTTCTCTCACTCTATCTAAAATTAAAAAAAGAAGAAGAAGAAGAAGAAGAAGAAGAAGCCACCAACTAGAGGGAGCTATTTACGAATCACATATCTTACTTGTGCCTACAAATATATGATGAGCTCTTATGAACACAATAATAAGAAGGCACTCAATTAAAATGGATAAATGGTATGAATAGACAGTTCATCCAAGAAAACGTGTGATTGGCTAATAAATACCCGAGAAGATGCCCACGTCATTAACCATAGGGAAATGCAAAGTAAAACCACAACGAGATACAACTTCACACCCATTAAAATGGTTATACTGAAAAAGGCAGACAGTAACAAATGTTGACAAGGATGTGTGGAGAACCTGAAAACTTCATGGCTTGCTGGTGGGGATGTAAAATTGTATGGCCACTTTGGAAAATAATCCGGCAATTTCTTTTTTTTTTTTTTTTTTAAGATTTTATTTATTCATTTGACAGACACAGAGAGAGAGATTACAAGTAGGCGGAGAGGCAGGCAGAGAGAGAGGAGAGAGGAGGAAGCAGGCTCCCCGCCGAGCAGAGAGCCCGACGCGGGCCTCGATCCCAGGACCCCGGGATCATGACCCGAGCGGAAGGCAGCGGCTTTAACCCACTGAGCCACCCAGGCGCCCCGGCAATTTCTTAAGTTAAACAAATTTACCCCGTGATCCAGCAATTCTACTTTTATCTACCAAGAAAAATTAACATGTTTACACAAAGACTTGTATGTGAATATTCATAACAGCATTATTCATAAGAGATAAAAACTGGAAACAATCTGAACGCCCCCTAACTGGTGAATGGATAAATAGTGTGATATAGCCACGATGGAATACTGTTTAGCATTAAAAAGGAATGAACGGATACACTCTACAACCAGGAACCTCAAAAACACGCTATATGAAAGACACCAGTCACAAGAAACCACATATCGTATGATCCCATTTATATGAAATTTTCAGAAAAGGCAAATAATCTATAGAGACAGAAAGCAGATCAATGGTTGCCTTGGGCTGGGAATGGGAGCAAGGAATGACTGCAAGTGGGCACAGGGAAATTTTTGCAGTGACAGAAATGTTCTAAGACTGGATTGTGATGAAGTTGGTACAACTTTCTAAATTTACTAAACTTACAATCGATTAACTTGATGATATATAAATTATACCTCAGTAAAGGTGTTTAAAGAAAGACACCCTTTTAACTTTCAAAGCCTCAGAGACCAAGAGGATTATAAGGCCATTCGTGATCATGGAAATTTTGGTAAGCAGTCATCTGTGTGGGTGCGGAACCTCAAGAAACCCTCCAGCAAACTCTGTTTTGTTGTGTTTTGTTTTTTCCTGTTTTGACGGAGCTAGAGCGGAAAACCAGGCATCACCATGCCTTTCCAGGCCCAAGAATTGCACATCTCTGCTGGTCCTCAGCCCTCTTCATCCCTGCATGTACCTCAAGCCTGGGGACTTGAGCTATGTTACTTCCTCCAACCTCTGTTGCCTCTTATTTCCAATTTTCTTAGCTTCAGCTTTGTGACCTGCCTCAAATTTCCTATGTTCCTGACCTCAATTCCTGTTCATTATTATTGCCTCACCCTAACTCTCGATCATCATGCTTCCTCCTGCCCAGCCCAGTAAACTGATCCTGACTTCTGATTGTTTCCTTTGCTTAACTTGTTTCATTAATTTTTACATACTTAAAAAAAAAAAATCTCTGCCATTTTTAACCCTAGCATGCCCTCTAGTTCTGATTAGCCCAGCCACACTGACTCAAAAGGAAACCCATTCTGCGATGTTTTTCGAGGATCATAACTTAGGCTTTTGACATATTAAATGTCACTTCCAGAGGTGATGATACTCAGTAGATAACTAAAGATTTGAGGTCAGAGTTACAATGAGAAATTAGGGATAAAGGTATAGATTTGGTCCCCACATAAGCACAAAATACAGGAATGAACCAAAACCATCTACCTTGGGAAATACTACAAGGTAAGGAAGGGGATTCAGAATCATTGGAAACCAGGAAACGTTTTGGTTTTTTTCTGGCGTTATAAATCATAAATATATACAAAAAGGATTTATCTTGCCTTCGGTTATCTAGGTTAATCATTGTAGTGAAAACTACTTAAAAAGAAAACCAATAGATATGGAACAGGCCAGTTTGGAAAAATTACCGAAGGTTATAAAAAAAAATCCATCTGATTCTCCTGATATGGAAGAAATGTTTAATCGTTTTCTAATAGGCTGACCTCTGCTCTTAGGTCTTAGACAAAGCACAAACCTCACTGTGAAACTGCCTCCCCCACTAGGTGGCAAAAGTAAGCTGCTAGAGAGAGAGAGGAAACAGCAGGACTTTCTACCCTCCTTTGTCACTTCTTCCTAAGTGACCTTAAAATTGTCATTTTGAAAAACTCGAACACTCTATACATTCGAAATACATAGTCTGTGTAATACCTAAACTTTCCTGTAAAATGAGGAAGACAGAGGGGAAGATATCCCTTGTGTTGATTTTTGGTAGCAAACACTTATGTTTGGGGACACAATATAAAATATGAAAATATTTACATAAAATATTAAAGAGAAAATTACTGTGGTCACTCACAATTTTGTCCCAGAATTTCTTGGGAAATACTGTTAAGGAACGCTGAACTAAATTTTATCAACTCTGTTTTAAGTAAGCCACTGTATCTGGTAGGAGCTGATAGGAAGTTGTCAGAAGTCCTCTTTAAACTCAAACCAATCACTGCAGGTTGCTTTCCCCTCTGGGCTTGCATGAATATAAAAGGTTTCTGGAAGTCTCATTAATTTCTTGCGCCTTGGCATACACTTCAAAATAGCCTGAGACAAAATAGCCTGTTCAAAGTATGGTATTTAAATATATTCTTTATTGAGGTCACCAAACATTAGTTCACTTTTATTTTTTAATATTAACATTAGTAGTGTTTCCCTTCTCTTAGGAGTATTTTTTCTTTCTTGTTAAATGGGTTTTATTTTGTCCTTTTGCCTCCAGATAGCTTTGAAGAAGTAGCCGACTACTGCTTTAATTCTAAAAGAAACAGACTCCCTCTCTAAGGTTTGTAACCCCAGACCAGAGCCATCAGATAGTCACGGAGTTTCCCTGCAGCTCTTGTCCTGTAGGACCAGAAACAGTATAAAGATAGGGGGAACAGTGCTCAAATCTCTGCCAAGGGGTACATTTTTCGTTTCTTCCCCTCAAGTACACACTCAGATATTCACGGTCATCACTTGTCAATGAGTTCTTTTTTAATAGTCTAATGGAAGAGCAGCCAGTCATTTATTCATCCGTTCAACCAATATTTATTCAGTATTTCCATGTGCCAAAGAAAGAAAGAAAGAGAAAGAAAAAGAGAAAAAAAGAAAGGGAAGAAAAGAAGTGCTGTTGCTTTTGAAACCGGAGGCAAGATGCTTGGGTGTTTTGTTGTTCTAGATGAGTAACTTTCAAATTGTGACTCACCGTTTAGGTCAGTTCCATGAAAGGAAACCCTGTTTTATTAATTCTTCCATTACAGTCTTCTCAATTTATGTAGATGATAGAACTCTGAGCAGAGAATCATGTATCATCTCAGGAAATGAGCCTCGCTATGACTTTAAGCCTCATTGATTTGGAGGTTTTAAAATTTGACCACTTAAATAGGGTAGTAAAGAATATATTAAGCAAAACTTCATTATAAAGCACTTCAGTGTACCAGGTATTCATTTTTGTTTTACGCCAAATGATGTCTCCCATCATGTACTTTCCTATGCAGTGTATCGTTTTCACAGTTATAAGGAAACCTATCACTCAGGGCCTATTGCTCAGTCCCTGGCTTCTACTGTCTCGTTTTATGAATGAGGCTGATCTCTAGTCTCACCTCCAATTGAATTTATAATTGAGGGATTAATCATTTCTATTGTTTGCTTTCGAGAGGAGATTCCAGTCAGTAACAGTTTTGTTGCTGGTTTCTACAGTGACTGCTCAAGTATGAATAAATCCAGAATAAAAGATTATGATTACATAACACTTAATTCATCCAATAAACCTTTATTGAACATCTGCTGCATACAAGGCAGTGTGACAATATATGGGTAAATGGATCTGAAGATGTGTGTAGAAAATGGATGTGCCCCCTAAGGAGTGATCACCGTGCTTAGAAGAAAATCTATAATGCAAATGAAAGATCACTGGCCCATGAGAAATATGAGCAAAATGTTTAAGGACTTTTGAGGACAGGGAAGGGAGGTTTTTGGCTGAGAAAATTTTATGCAGAAGGTGGCCTTCTCTGTAGAAGGTAGGATGAACAAGATTTCCCTCCAGGCAATAAAGAAAAAAGCATTTAGTAAAAGGCATTTGGTCTGGCAAGCGGGCCAGCAAGAGCTCAGGCACTGAGGAGGGAGGAGAGAGCCTTATGCAGTGGGCAGAACTCTCTGCTGAAGTCTAGCACTGGTCGTTAGATAGCAGTGGAAACGAGGACTGGAAGGAGAGATAGAGATCAGACTGTGAAGTGTCTTGGAAGGCAAGACAAAGAATTTGGATCTCATCCAGTCATGAGAAGCCGTGAAAATCTGTATGTACACAAAGCAGTTCTGACTAATGTGCTGGCGTAGGGCATATACAACAATTACACTAAGCAAGAAATAATTTAGCAAATTAATTTGAGAGGTATCTTTTTAGTAGTTCTAAAATTCTGTGGCATTAACAATATAATACTGCTCTACTTATAATCTAACTTATTATTACATGGCTCAGATCAGTTAGTTTATTTCTTTAATTCAGAACATCCTAAAAATATTAGGCAGCAAAGGAAAATCCTACTGTAACGTCATGGGTATTCCTCCAGTGAATGATTAGCCATAAAAAAATTTCCAATTTTAAGAAAATATTTTTCACAAATTAGGTAATCAGGTCTTTTGAATACCCTTGGAAGGAACCCTAAGAATCCTCTCTTGTGTGCCACTTCTGGACGCTGCCCCCACCCCACCCCACAGTGGCTATAGGAATGGAAACCCCTTCTTTCTTGTTCCTTTGTGGAATAATTGGTACTTTCCCAGGATTAGTTGCTCCAGGAGAAGAAACAACAGATAATTGAAAACGTCTTATTTACATTTATATTTTGCTTGAAATTTGTGAGCCAAAAGACAAATGCAAATGGCCTTGGTCAGAGAACCATAATCTTGTTAAACATAATAATTATATTGTTTGGGATATTTTTGGGAGATCTAGATATAAATATCTAGATCTCCCAAACAATATCCTTATTTTATAAATATATATATGTATATATATACATATATATGTATATATATATATATTTTTTTTTTTTGTCCATTTAGGCTGGAATTATGGATTCCATGATAGGTAAAGGAGAACAAAGGCAGAAAGAAGTCTAAGGTTCTCTCCCCAGAAAAACATGTTAAACATTATAATAGAATTTGTTCAGGAAACTGACCTAAGCCTTTACCTTTACAAGTTTAGAGTCTGGGAAATGTTTTACTTACACTTGCTGGGGAAGATTTATAGAGAAGTAAAATGTACTGGTATACTTCTTGCATAGATAAGGCATCTGGAATGTGTGTATATGGAGTGTATAACATAGTAGCAACAATTATAATCAATATTTAAAAGTTTTAAGACATTGAACATAAATACACAATTTTAAAAATAGGTCATACTTTGCCATTAACATTTATTTTCTGTGTATAGGTTATATTTCCATTTAAAAGCATAATGTTATTCAAGATAAATTTTTAAGACCTAAAGTACTTAGTTCTCTTTTTATTAAATAAATTTTAATGAGAGTTCAACAGTTTTATTTAGTAAATATCCAACTGGGAAGGTTTCCACAGTTTTTTTTAATAGGAAAGTTTTAACAAAAGGAGTGTTTTCTTATTACCAAATTAGTTACTTTGAAGTATCTGGCAGATTACATCAGTCTCTTATTTGAATTGGTACTACAAGAAGACATCTATTGTACATCATTAGTGATGCATTAAATTGGTTATTTATGTTTTAAAATCTAAGCATAGTAGAATCTTTTGTGTTTGCCTTCGAAGATTGCTGTTATAATAAAACATTTTGAAATGAGTAAAGTTGTCCTTTTGGTTTAGTTAATGCATCACTGGAGAACCTAAAGATTTTAGCTTCCAACTACCCATCTTCTAGTTTAGTAAAAAGTGAGAAAATTATGCAAATTTCTTTATGTTTTAGGGAAAAAATGTCATAGACTATTTGTATAATCATCTTATATTCACAGCTAAGAAAATAATAAAAGAATTGTTGATCACATCACTAGTCTCAAGCTTAAGTCTTCTAAACATTTGAACATAATAAGATTAAAATATACCATGCTATTTTATCATATTTTTATATTATAATAGTGGTCTCTTCTTCTGACTGCTAAGATCGTGTCATTATTTTTAAAATTGGAATTATAACTAAGGTATGTATTCAGAATCTTGTTTTCAAGCTTCCATTAAAAAAATTTGTACAAATGATGAAAGGCAGAGGACCAATAATATTTTTTACTGATCACTGGCAGAGAGTAGTATGTTTGGGTAAACGTTTCCCACAATATACTCCATGACCCTATACTAGGAATGGTTAAAACTTTTTGTTTGTTTGTTTAGTGACTAAATATATACTAGGCCATATTAGCTGGACAGGTAGACTGGCAGAGAATGGGTTTCATACTTTTTTGAATCCCTTATAAAACTAGACAGATATATATTATTTAGTAATGGCTCTTACCCATAACCTTACCTCTAAATTCCCTGAGAAAATAAATGGTAAATAAGACATGGAGCCCCAGCTTCAGAGAAATCTGTAAGACTCCTTGTCCCTTACCTAAACACTGCTTACCTTACACTAAGAAGTCTTAACACTTCTGATTAGAGTTACCCCTACCTCTGTGATCTAGAGTCCGTCTTCTGGGATATTCTACTTCTTCTGGGACTTGGTTTCCCAACAGTTGACATCTGCCTTTATCTTCTTCTCCAGTGTCTTCTCTCCCCCAACTTACAAACATCCCCCTCATTCTAAAGTCTTTCCCCTCCATTATACCTTCCTTTTTGAGCTATTGTATTATTTTCTTCCTTTTCTCAGTTGCCAGAATTTTCCACTGAGCTCTTATTTATTGGTAGATAATGCAAAGGAATACAGTATGATTTTTATCCCAATCACCACTACAGTTGCCCTGGCCATGGTCACCAGTGACCTACTAATTGCCAAATACCAGGACCTAAAGTCATCCCTCATCCTAGTTGACCTTTCTGCAATATTGCTTCCCTCCTTTGTGAAACCCTCTTTTGCCTTGATTTAATCTTTTCCTTTTGACTTCTTGTCTTCTGCGGGGCCCTTAAATGCTGTTGTACCTAAGTTTTATCCTTGCTACCTAGGTTCCTTTTGTGTCCTATCCACGTCCATGAATTGCATTATTCACATTTTGATGCCTTCCCAATTTCCATTTGCTATGACTCCCTGTGTCAGTGAAGGTTCTCTAGAGAAAAAAACCTAATATAATAAATATAAATATAATAAATATAAATAAAATATATATTGTATATAAATATAAATGTATGTATATATTTGTATATAGAGAGAGATTTTAAATAATTGCCTCACAGTTGTCAGGGCTGAGATGTCCAAAATCTGTAGTGCAGGTCAGCAAGCTGGAAACATAATCAGAGTTTTTGTAATCTTTAGTCTGAAATCTATAGGGCAACTGGTAGTATGGAAATTCAAGCAGGATTTCTATGTTATGGCCTTGAGGCAGAATTCCTTCTCTGAGAAACATGATTTTGCTCTTAAGATCTTCAAATGATTGTATAAGGCCCACCATCATTATCAAGGATATTCTCCTTAAAGTCAATTGATGTATAAATATTAATTAAATTTACAAAATACCTTTATAGCAACATCTGAGGTGGTATTTGACCAAGCAAGTAGGCACCACAGTCCAACCAAGTTGACACATAAAATTAACCATCACACCCCCTAACCAGCTCTATCTAGGCTTGTGTTTCCTGGGATAGTTGGAAGACATATGGGTTGAGATTTGACACCTGGTTCTTGTACTCAACAGACTGGGTTACCTTGGGCAAATTTCTCAGTCTCTCCAAATAGCAATTCCTTTGTTTACATAATTATTGGTCTGTTTGTTTTCATGATATGTTTATTCTTTTTATAGCAGTCCCATACCTTTCATAGTGCTGGTTACATAAATACTTGATGAATGAATGCAGTGCATAATGAATGAAAGCAGGAAAAAGATTTGAATTTTTTTTAAAAGATTTTATTTTTAACTAATCTCTATACACAATGTGGGGCTTGAAGCCATAGCCCCAAGATTAAAAGCCACACATTCCCCCAACAGAGCCAGCCAGGCACCCCAAGATTTAAGTTTCAGTGTCACCCAAATGGAGAGCTAAGATTCAGACTTCAAAATCAAATTAAAAGTTCTTACTAACAGATTTCTCTAGTAAAAAAAAGAAAAAAAAAAGACATGGGGGCACCTGGGTGGCTCAGTCGTTTGATCGTCTGCCTTCAGCTCAGGTAATGATGCCGGGGTCATGGGATCAAGTCCCACATCAGGCTCCTTGCTCAGCAGGGAGTCTGCTTCTCCCCCTGTCTACATCTTCACCTGCTTGTGCTCTCTCTCTTTCTCTCTCTGACAAATAAATAAAAGCTTAAAAAAAAAAACCAAACCATGTACCTATGTACTATATGTACTGTGTGTGTGTATTTATTTATTTATAGAATGAATGCAAGCCACAGTGTCTACACTGTGTAAACATAGACATGTATGTTTACATACACATATATGTAAACACACACATATGTTTACATATATATTGTACAGTGTATATCTTCTGTAGCCATTCATGCAGCAAACATTGAACAACTCCAAAGTACCAGGCAGTACAGTAGGCACGGGTCACATAACATTAAGAGTTTCCCTGAATTTACCTTTATTACTCTTTTCAATGGCTTCTGTGATCATATTTACCTTTTTCTTCAGAAATTAGTATTGTGTATTGCGCTGGCTCTGCTGAATGCTCCTTAAATAATACAAATCATGTAGAAAGTTGACCTCAAATAACATGATTTTATCTTATAGGCAAATTTACAAACACAACATATTTTATGCTAGTTATTAAGAGATCAAATATGTTATGTTGCCCCCTATAAATATGAATTAATATCAGCTTTCACTATATATCATGTTGAAGCACATTTTAGAGATTTTCAGAAACGCCTCTTGTATTTTGACAAAGCATGTGAGATGTTTTATTAACTTCTTTTTTTATAAGATTTTTATTAATTTTGTTTGACAGAGAAAGAGAGAGATCACAAGTAGGCAGATAGGCAGGCAGAGAGAGAGGAGGAAGCAGGCCCTCCGCTGAGCAGAGAGCCCCATGCGGGGCTCGATCCCAGAACCCTGAGATCATGACCTGTGCTGAAAGCAGAGGCTTTAACCCACTGAGCCACCCAGGTGCCCCTATTAACTTCTTTTCAAAATAAGAGTTCTGTTATATAGTGATTTATAATGATACAAAAACAGTTGGGTGTGCTGTTACTCTTATAAATTTGAGAGGAAAAAGAAAGTTCTAAAGATTATAGTAATGTCAGAGAGTACCTTCATATAATTTTTTTGTGTGTTTACTATTTTTATTATGTTAGTCACCATACAGTATGTCATTAGTTTTTGATGTAGTGTTACAAGATTCATTGTTCTTTATAACACCAAGTGCTCCATGAAATACATGCCCTCTTTATTACCCACCACCAGGCTAACCCATCCCTCCCCTGCCCCCAATGTCCTCCATGCTATTCCTTATGTTCCACAAGTAAGTGAAACCATATGATAATTGACTTTCTCTGTTTGACTTATTTCACTTAGCATAATCTCCTCCATTTCCATCCATGTTAATGCAAGTGTTGGGTATTCATCCTTTCTGATGGCTGAGTAATATTCCATTGTATATATGGACCACATCTTCTTTATCCATTCATCTGTTGAAGGGCATCTCAGCTCTTTCCACAGTTTGGCTACTGTGGACATTGCTGCTATCAACATCGGGGTGTATATGCCCTTCTTTTCACTACAGCTTGGGGTAAATACCTAGTAGTGCAATTGCCGGTCATTGGGTAGCTCTACCTTCATATAATTTTTGTAAAGTTTGGTATAACAAACTCATAAGCTATTTGAGATGATGTACAATTGTACCTGGAGATAAGTAACTTGTAGGGGTCTGTTGCAAGTATAATTGATAATTGAGGTATTGTCCTGTGATGTAAGTAGTTTCTACTCCAGTCTTTAAATTACTAAGGTATACAGCATAGCTAATGGTTTGTCCATTTTTCTCCATTAGAATCTATCATCACCTGTTTTATTTTATTTTTTTATTTTTATTTTTTCTTTTTTTAATTTATTTTTTTATTTTTATTTTTTCAATGTCCCAAGATTCATTGTTTATGTACCACACCCAGTGCTCCATGCAATACATGCCCTTCTTAATACCCATCACCAGGCTCACCCATCCCCCCATTCCATAACCCTCAGTTTATTTCTCAGAGTCCACAGTGTCTTATGGCTCATCTCCCTCTCCGATTTCCCCCCATTCACTTTTCCTTTCCTTCTCCTAATGTCCTCCATGCTATTCCTTATGTTCCACAAGTAAGTGAAACCATATGATAACTGACTTTCTCTGCTTGACTTGTTTCACTCAGCATAATCTGCTCCAGTCCTGTCCATGTTGATACAAAAGTTGGGTATTCATCCTTTCTGATGGCTGAGTAATATTCTATTGTATATATGGACCACATCTTCTTTATCCATTCATCTGTTGAAGGGCATCTCAGCTCTTTCAGTTTGGCAATTGTGGACATTGCTGCTATAAACATTGAGGTACATATGACCCTTCTTTTCACTTTTCTTCTGTATCTTTGGGGTAAATACCCAGTAGTGCAATTGCAGGGTCATAGG
Source organism: Ailurus styani (assembly GCA_002007465.1). Classification (NCBI taxonomy): domain Eukaryota; kingdom Metazoa; phylum Chordata; class Mammalia; order Carnivora; family Ailuridae; genus Ailurus; species Ailurus styani. Next base: position 812,077 of record LNAC01000277.1, read on the forward strand.
GTAGCTCTATTTATAACTTTTGGAGGAGTCTCCACACCATTTTCCAAAGTGGCTGCACCAATTTGCATTCCCACCAACAGTGTAAGAGGGTTCCACTTTCTCCATATCCTCTCCAGCATTTGTTGTTTCCTGTCCTGTTAATCTTTGCCATTCTAACTGGTGTAAGGGGGTATCTCAATGTGGTTTTGATTTGAATTTCCCTGCTGGCTAATGATGATGAACATTTTTTCATGTGTCTGTTAGCCATTTGTATGTATTCTTTGGAGAAGTGTCTGTTCATGTCTTCTGCCCATTTTTTGACATGATTATCTGTTTTTTGAGTGTTGAGTTTGATGAGTTCTTTATAGATCTTGGATATCAGCCCTCTGTTTGTAGTGTCATTTGCGAATATCTTCTCCCATTCCATAGGTTGCCTCTTTGTTTTGTTGATTGTTTCCTTTGCTGTGCAGAAGCTTTTTATTTTGATAAGTCCCAAAAGTTCATTTTTGCTTTTGTTTCCTTTGCCTTTGGAGATGTGTCTTGAAAGAAGTTGCTGGGGTGATGTCAAAGAGGTTATTGCCAATGTTTTCCTTTAGGATTTTGATGGATTCCTGTCTCACGTTGAGGTCTTTCATACCTTTTGAGTTTATCTTTGTGTATGGTGTAAAAGAACGGTCAAGTTTCATTCTTCTATACGTAGCTGTCCAATTTTCCCAGCACCATTTATTGAAGAGACCGTCTTTTTTCCACTGGATATTTTTTCCTGCTTTGTTGGAGATTATTTGACCGTAGAGTTGAGGGTCCATATCTGGGCTTTCTACTCTGTTCCATTGGTCTGTGTATCTGTTTTTTTGCCAGTACCATACTGTCTTGGTGATCACAGCTTTGTAACAAAGCTTGAAATCAGGCAACATGATGCCCCCAGCTTTTTTTTTTTTTCTTTTTCAACATTTCCTTAGCGATTTGGGGTCTTTTCTGGTTCCATACAAACTTTAGGATTGTTTGTTCCAGCACTTTGAAAAATGCCAGAGGAATTTTGATTGGGATGGCATTGAAAGTATAGATTGCTTGGGCAGTATAGACATTTTAACAATGTTTATTCTTCCGATCCATGAGCATGGAATGTTTTTCCATCTTTTTGTGTCTTCTTCAGTTTCTCTCATGAGTGTTCTGTAGTTCCTAGATTATAGATCTTTCACCTCTTTGGTTAGGTTTATTTCTAGGTATCTTATGGTTTTTGATGCTGTTGTAAATGGAATTGATTCCCTAATTTCTGTTTCTACAGTTTCATTGTTAGTGTATAAGAAAGCAACTGATTTCTGTGCATTGATTTTGTATCTTGCCATATTACTGAATTGCTGTATGAGTTCTAGTAATTTGGGGGTAGAGTCTTTTGGGTTTTCCATATAAAGTATCATGTCATCTGCGAAGAGAGAGAGTTTGACTTCTTCTTTGCCAATTTGAATACCTTTTATTTCTTTTTGTTGTCTGATTGCTGTTGCTAGGACTTCTAGTACTATGTTGAACAACAGTGGTGAGAGTGGGCATCCTTGTCATGTTCCTGATCTCAGTGGGAAGGCTGTCAGCTTTTCCCCATCGAAAATGATATTCGCTGTGGGTTTTTCATAGATGGATTTTATGAAGTTGAGGAATGATCCCTCTATCCCTATACTTTGAATCAGAGTTTTAATCAGGAAATGATGCTGTATTTTGTCAAATGCTTTTTCCTGCATCAACTGAGAGGCCCATGTTGTTCTTCTCTTCTCTTATTGATTTGTTCTGTCACATTGGTTGATTTGCGAACATTGAACCACCTTGCATCCCAGGGATAAATCCTACCTGGTCATAGTGGATAATCTTTTTAATGTACTGTTGGATCCTATTAGCTAGGATCTTGTTGAGAATCTTGGCATCCATATTCATCAGGGATATTGGTCTGAAATTCTCCTTTTTGATGAGGTCTTTGCCTAGTTTGGGGATCAAGGTAATGCTGTCTTCATAGAAAGAGTCTGGACTTTTTCCTTCTGTTTCTATTTTTTGAAACAGCTTCAAGAGAATAGGTATTATTTCTTCTTTGAATGTTTGGTAGAATTCCCCAGGGAATCCATCAGGTCTTGGACTCTTGTTTCTTGGGAGGTTTTTGATCACTGCTTCATCTTGTTACTAGATATTGGTCTATTCAGGTTGCCAGTTTCTTCCTGTTTCAGTCTTGGAAGTTTATAGGTTTCCAGGAATGCATCCATTTCTTCTAGGTTGCTTAACTTATTGGCATATGGCTGTTGATAAAAATTTCCTTGGTGTTAGTCATGATCTCTCCGCCTTTCATTCATAATTTTATTAATTTGGATCCTCTCTCTTTTCTTTTGGATTAGTTTGGCCAGCGGTTTATCAATCTTATTAATTCTTTCAGAACCAGCTTCTAGTTTCATTGATGTGTTCTACTGAATCTCTAGTTTCTAACTCATTGATCTCTGCTCTGATCTTAATTATTTCCCTTCTTGTGCTTGGGGTTAGCTTAATTTGTTGTTGATTTTTCAGTTCTTTAAGGTGTAGAGAGAGTTGGTGCATTCGGGATTTTTAAATTTTTTTGGAGTGAGGCTTGGATGGCTATGTATTTCCCCCTTAGGACCACCTTTGCCATATCTCATATGTCTTGGACCAATGTGTCTTCATTCTCATTGGTTTCCATGAATCGTTTAAGTTCTTCTTTGATTTCCTGTTTGATCCAAACATTCCTGAGCAGGATGGTCTTTAGCTTCCAAGTGTTTGAATTCCTTCCAAAGGTTTTCTTGTGGTTGAGTTCCAGTTTCAAAGCACTGTGGTCTGAGAATATGCAGGGAATAATCTCAATCTTTTGGTATCAGTTGAGGGATGATTTGTGACCCAGTATGTGGTCTATTCTGGAGAAAGTTCCATGTGCACTCGAGAAGAATGAGTTTTTTGTTGTTTTAGGGTGGAACGTTCTGTATATATCTATGAGATCCTTCTGGTCCAATGTGTCATTCAAAGCTCTTATTTCTTTGTTGATTTTTCTGCTTAGATGATCTGTCTGTTGCTGAGAGTTACATGTTAAGATCCCCTACAATTAATGTATTCTTATCAATATGACTATTTTGATTAACAGTTGGCTTATGTAGTTGGCTGCTCCCATGTTGGGGGCACAAATATTTACAATTGTTAGATCTTGGTGGGTAGAACGTTTAAGAATGATGTAGCATCCTTCTGTATCTCCGACTACAGTCCTTAGCTTAAAATCTAATTTATCTGATATGAGAATTGCTACCCCAGCTTTCTGTTGAGGCCCGTTGGCATGAAAGTTGGTTCTCCTCCCTTCATTTTCAGTCTGGATGCATCTTTAGGTTCAAAATGCGTCTCCTGTAAACAGCACATGGACGGGTCCTTTCATTTTATCCAGTCTGCAACCCTGTGCTGTTTTATGGGAGCATTTAGGCCGTTCACATTAAGAGTGATTATTGAAAGATAAGTTTTTAATGACATCATGTTGCCTGTGAAGTCGTTGTTTCTATAGATTGTCTCTGTAAATTTCTGTTCTGTGTCACTCTTGGGTTCTTTCTTTTATAGAACCCTCCTTAATATTTCTTGTAGTGCTGGCTTGGTGGTCACATACTCTTTTAAACCTTGCTGGTCTTGGAAGGTCTTTATCTCTCCATCTATTCTGAATGTCAGCCTTGCTGAATAAAGTATTCTTGGCTGTATGTTCTTCTCATTTAGTGAAATGAATATGTCTTGCCAGCCCTTTCTGACTTGCCAGGTTTCTGTGGACAGGCCCAACATTATTCTGATGTTCCTCCCTCTGTATGTAAGGAATCTCTTCTGCCTGGCTGCCCTTAAGACATCTTCTCTGAATTTATGACTCATGAATTTCACAATAACGTCATCACCTATTTTAATGAGCATGGCCTTGCCCAGTAATAAGCTGCCAAGAATTGATAATGATACCTATTACTGAACATTGATTTGCTTGTGGTATGATACACTAATAGAAAAACGATTTCATAGCATTTAGACTTTTCATTTCATTTAGACTAAAGGTAACAAAGCAGAAATTAAATAGGCTTTGTCACTGTAGGAGTAACTTTGAAGGTTTATTTATTTGAAAACAGTCTTAGGTTTCTTAGGATTACATAAAGACCTAAGCTTTAGAGGTAGGCCAAATCTGCATCATATAATATGAAATGAGGACTTGGCAATTGTTTAACAGACATAAACTAGTTTAATAGGTTAATTAATCCACTCTCTGGGGTTGAATTCAGAATATAGTTGCCAGTTCTTTACTTCTTAATGGTTGTTCAATGTTAGGAAAAATCATCCACAGCTTATAAATGCTGGATAAGATAGGAAATTAATGAATCTTTGCTGATGAAAGTAGACCTCCCATGGAAGTATTTAATCTATGATTTTCATATCCTTGGCTGAATTTCATATGGATTCTATTAATATATTAATTTTGACAACAGAATAATAATAGAGTTTTTAAAACTGAAAGAACCGTTAGGAACTGTCTGGATCTGTGCTGTCCAGTATGTTAACCATTAGCCACATGTAGCTGTTGAGCATTTGAAAGGTGCCTAGTCCAAACTGGATATTTGCTGTAGGTACAAAATACACATGGATTTCAGAGACTTAATTACCCTCCCAAAGTGTAAGATATCATTAATGATTTTTACGATTAAATATTGAAATGGTAATATGTGGCATACGTTGGGTTAAATAAAAACATATTATTAAAATTAATTTCATCTTTTTCTCTTTACTTTTAAATGGGCTATAAAAGTCACATATGTAGCCCCCATTATATTTCCTTGGAAATAGATCAACTCTTCCTTTAAAGATGAAGAAATTGAAACCCAAAAAAGTGAAAGGACTTACCCAAACTTGCACAGCTTGTAAATGGCAGAGCTGAAACTCAAACCCAGGCTTTCTGATGCCGACCAAGTTCTTTCCATTCTGGCATACTTCCTTCAAATGTGGCAGTTAATCACAGATACACACACATTCCAGAATGTATACATCTAAGTATTGGTTCCTCCAAAGTGGCCATGTTAGCATCTTGGGAGGCAATGTATGTTTATTTTAGTGATATATTTAAATTTCCACTTTCAGAAATGTCTTCAGAATTTTCCAAACATTCTTTCAGTAGGAACTTTATCACTTTTTGTGGTGGCTTTGATTCTTAGGAATAACTACAAGTCATTTGAAGATTTGAGCTAAGGAATACTATGTCTGAAATTCTGGTCATAAAAGAAAGTAACTTCGTGTGTGTGTGTATGTGTGTGTGTGAGACAGAGAGAGAGAGAGAAGACACACATTAACACAGTCTTGTAAAAGACAGTTCCAACATGGATTTCCACAAGTATATTAATTGTTGCTTTCCCTGATGAATATTAATAAGACAATACTCACTTGTATACATAATTTCTGAGATATTTTAATCATTGTTATCTTACAGTCACATTTTTCATTAGATAAACCAAGGAATTAATGTTAACTCTACACATATATATTGAGCTTTGGGAATTAATTATTCCCCCTAGTAGTTTATGATTTACTTTAAAAGACCCAGTCTTTAAATGTGGCTAAATTAAGTAATGAGAAAAGTATGAATTTTTATTGACATTTTATTTGACAACTGAGAAACTATAATATGACATTAAATAAAGAAGACATTCGATAAGGAAAGAAATCAGTTGGTAAAGTAACTGATAATGTGTTTTTTAAAATAACTCATTTAAAAAGTAAATGCTTAGGGACACCTGGGTGGCTCAGTTGGTTAAGCGACTGCCTTCGGCTCAGGTCATGATCCTGGAGTCCCTGGATTGAGTCTCACATTGGGCTCCCAGCTCCATGGGGAGTCTGCTTCTCCCTCTGACGTTCTCCCCTCTCATGCTCTCTCTCACTCTCTCTCTCAAATAAATAAATAAATCTTTAAAAAAAAGTAAATGCTTAAAATAAACTTAACACTTTGACCATCTCTCATACCCATTAAAGAATTCTCAATTCCAATTAAATGACAGACTTTTACTTTATTGACCTATGATGCTAAGTATTTATGTAACCGAGAGGAAAAAGCGCATTGTTTTATGCAGCCAAATGAAGAAATCCTTCTGGGGTCTATTATGTGGTTTTATATTAAGTAGCATCTTCAAATTATTGAATACCATAAGCACACTCCCCTATATTTCATCAAATTTTATATATAGTAATATATTTGGCACTTAAAATATCTAAAGAGACCAGTACACTTCTATTAGATCAGTTTCTTTGCATGGTATTTTGGGTCATACCCAATCATCCCAGAATATGATACAAAGTAGATTTATTGTTTCAATTGCCAATAAAAAATCACACCCAAAAAATAAGAGTATAATCTCTTCTTTTTATTAATAAAGTACATTGGTTTAGAAATAGGAGCACAGTTTAGGTTTTTAATCTGATTTTATGGTAAAGGTACTCTGAGATTATAATAAAATGTTCTTATTATACATGACCCTGGATGGTTCTATAGGATCTTGTGGTTTATCTCCATTTTTTGGTGCAACACAATTGGAAAAATGTTGCTTTGCCTTCTGCATGCATATAAATCAGCCGTCTACAAAAGTCAAAATGTTATTTGTTGAGAAAGCTTTCCATTGAAATTTAAGATAACATTATTTCTTAGTAACCTTTATATTTCTAATTAAAGTATAAGTGGCTTACAGTTGTTACTCGAGATCTGTAGATGAATTGTTATTCTAGATCATTTTTAAAAGATTCTTTGCTCTGATCCATGTCAGAGATTTTTTAATAGAGGGTGGCACAACTATCGCTGCATTTGCATATTGTTCCCAAAGGTGACAGACTTTGATATTCAAATACCTGACCAAACCGAACTAGTTGTATTTCCTACCTTCTTTTGACATTTGTCATAGATGGTTGTGAAAATCATTCAATCCTTTCTTCTTTTAGGAAAACTTCATTGTATACAAAGATGAAAGAAGTATCTGTTAATAGAGGTAAAATGTCAGTTCAGGAAAATGTTATGTTGAAAAATTATACATGCTTCTTGCAGATCACTTGCATTCTGACTACTATACTTGCTTCATCACATATCTCTCTATTTCAGCATCTCCATTCATCTGTCTTTTGGGGGGGAAGTATGTCAAAGAAGGAAGCGAATATCCATCCCCATCCCAGTAATTTTTAAAAGGATTTTATTTGTTTGTTTACTTATGTATTTATTTAAAGAGTGGGTGAGGGGTCGGGGCAGAAGGACAAGGAGAGAATCTTAAGCAGACTGTGCTGAGTACATGGAGACCAACCCGGGGCTCGATCCCAAGACCCCAAGGTCATGACCTGAGTAGGAACCAAGAGTTGGTCACTAAACCATCTAAGCCTCCCAGGTACCCCCCAACCCCAGTAATTTAACATTCATGTCCTTAACTTAATATTTGTTTATGGTTCCTCTTTTCCCCTTGGAGGTAAAATTGTACAATAAAATGCACAAATCTTAAATGTATCAGTTGACAAGTTCTGACCATATGTCTGTGTGACTCAAACCCCCATCAAGATAGAAAACATTCCCATCACCACAGAAACTTCCCTCTTGTCCTTCTTCAGTAAATCCCAGCACTCACCACCCTCAAAGGCAACCATTGTTCTGATATTCTTTCCTGGTATATTATTTTTGCCTGTTCCAGAACTTTATATAAATGAACTCATATAGTATACACCATTATGTAATGCTTCTTTTATTCAGCACTGTTTTGTGTATCTGTAGTCTGTTTTTTTTATTGCTGAATAGTATTTTGTTGTATAAATATGCCACAGTTTGTTTATTCAATATTCTCCTTTTGATAGACACCTGAATTGTTTTCAGTTTTTATCTGCCGTGAATACAGCTGCTGTGAACATTCTTGTACAATCTTTTGTGGACATGTTTTCATTTCTCTTAGATTGATCCCTAAAAGTGGAATTGCTGGGTCATAGAGTAAGTGGATGTTTTATGTAAGACACCATTCAACAGTCTCACCAATGATGTATGAGAGCTCCAGTTACTGCACATCCTTGTCAACATTTGGTGCTGTCCTTTTAATTTTAGCCATTCTGGTGGTTGTGTAATGGTATCTCATTATGGCTTTAATTTGTTGTTCCTTGATGACAAATGATGTTGAGTACTTTTTCTTATGTGTTTATTGGTCATTCATATATCTTACTTTGTGAGAGTGTATTCAAATTTTTGCCCATTTTTTTCTATTTTATTTTTTCAGTGATCCAAGATTCATTGTTTATGCACCACACCCAGTGCTCCATGCAATAGGTGCCCTCCTTAATACCCATCACCAGACTCACCCATCCCTCCCTCCCCTCTCTGCTCTATAACCCTCAGTTTGTTTCTCAGAGTCCACAGTCTCTCATGGTTTGTCTCCCCTTCCGATTTCCCCCAATTCACTTTTCCTTTCCTTCTCCTAATGTCCTCCATTTTTTTCCTTATGTTCTGCAAATAAGTGAAACCATATTGACTTTCTCTGCTTGACTTGTTTCACTCAGCTTAGTCTCCAGACCCATCCATGTTGATACAAAAGTTGGGTATTCATCCNGATAATTGACTTTCTCTGCTTGATTTGTTTCACTCAGCTTAGTCTCCAGACCCATCCATGTTGATACAAAAGTTGGGTATTCATCCTTTCTGATGGCTGAATAATATTCCATTGTATATATGGACCACATCTTCTTTATCCATTCGTCTGTTGAAGGGTGTCTGGGTTCTTTCTTTCTTTCTTTCTTTCTTTCTTTTTTTTTTAAGATTTTATTTATTTATTTGACAGAGGGAGATACAGCAAAAGAGAGAACACCAGCAAGGGGAGTAGGAGAGGGAGAAGCAGGCTTTCCCCCAGAGGAGGGAGCCTGATGCGGGGCTCGATCCGAGGACCCTGGGATCATTTCCTGAGCCCAAGGCAGACGCTTAACGACTGAGTCACCCAGGCACCCCACATCTCGGTTCTTTCCACAATTTAAATTTTTGCCTACTTTTTAAGTAGTTTGGTTGTCTTTTCCTTATCAAGTTATGGATGGGAGTTCTTTATATATCCTAGATACCAATCCTTTGTTATATATACTTTGAAAATAGTTTTTCTTAGTCTGTGGCTACCTTATTCATCTGATCAGTGTATTTTTATCAGAAGAAGTTTTAAACTTTGAGAAAGTCAAATTAATGGTTTTTTATTTTATGATAACTTATCTGTATTTTTAAAAAAACTTTTGCCTATTCCCAACATGTGAAGATATTCTTTTTTGTTTTCATCAAAAAGTTTTATAGTCTTAGCTTTTATATTTAGGTCTATGATAGACCTAAAGTTAATTTTTGCGTGGGGTGAGAACAAGGAGTTGTGGTGTTTAGTTTGTTTATTTTCACACATAGTGTTCAGTTAGGAGTCCTAACACAGTTGGATAATTTGGGTGTTTTGTTGATAATCAAATGAACAAGTAAGTGTGGGTCTACTTCTCAGCTCTCTATTTTGTTCTGTTAATCTATTTGTCAGTCCTTATGCTGATGTTACTATAGCTTTATATTAAGTAAATGACCATTTTTAACAGCTGCATATGTGCCAGTATATATATATATATACCTATAAATATATCTTTATTTTCTTGCCAACTTAATTCAGTATTAATTCAGTTTAATTTCCAACTTTGTACTACCATAAAAAATACTGCCATTGGGTGCCTGGGTGGCTCAGTGGGTTAAAGCCTCTGCTTTCGGCTCAGGTCATGATCTCAGCGTCCTGGGATGGAGGCCCTCATCGGGCTCTCTGCTCAGCAGGGAGCCTGCTTCCTCCTCTCTCCTCTCTCTCTGCCTGCCTCTCTGCCTAATTCTAATCTCTATCTCTGTGTCAAATTAAAAAAAAGAATACTCCCATGAAAATCCTTGCACGTGTATCTTTCTCCATGTGTTGAATTATCTCCTTGGGGTTAATTTCTATGTGTGGGAATTCTGGGTCAAAGAATGAGGGCATTTTTCATTGTGATGTAAAAACCCAGTCTGTCTTTTACACTCCCATCAGCCTTTGCATTAGATTCCCTTTGCATTTCCTTACAATATGAAGAGTTAAACTTCTGAAAGGTAAATTTCGGTAAGAGGAATTAGTGAGCTCGGGCCCTGAGAGGTTTGTGTATTTGGTTGTGTGTATATGTTTATGGGACTGGCATTTACTTAAGTTTCTTACTAATTTTTACCTCTGAATTGTGTAGAAAGTATTTTCAACAGGGTACTTTTCTGGGAAACATCTTGCCAGTATGAGGCAATTTACTAAGCATTCAGATTCCATTTTAGCATTGGCTGGTAATGACTGTGTGTTGATGGGAGCAGTAGGTGAGGTTGACTAAGCTAATGAGCACGGCTATGATTGTGGAGTCACCTCTGAGAACTCTCACTGAACTTTGTACTTCGGCTTTCAAAAACAACTAAAAAAATCCTTGAACAATAGAAAGTAGTCTGGGCTCATTTAATGGATACCTGGTAATTTTCTGACATAATAGTAGCTTGTATCGCACACTTTACAATGCCAATCTGAATCAGTAACAGAGAAATGCTGTCTTATTTTTGTACTCTATATTTGTACTAAACTCTTAAATGTTGAAAGTTGAAAACAAAGCTTGGTATTGGACCTCTTTTCACCCTCCCCCCACCCCGCCCCATTCCACCCCGACTTCTTGGTAATGTGGGGAAGAAATTTTCCTTTAACTCTATCTCTCTGTGGCAAGTTTAAAGAAAAAAAAAAAATTAAGACATGCCAAATCAGAAAAACACTGAACCATGAGATCTTGCCTGGTTTAATGGTGTCTTTCCTTTAGTAATTTTACATTGCTAAATGAAGCCTACTTCTGATTTCTTTCTATTTTTTTTTTTAAAGATTTTATTTATTTATTTGACACACAGAAAGATCACAAGTAGGCAGAGAGGCAGGCAGAGAGAAAGGAGAAAGCAGGCTCCCCGCTGAGCAGGGAGCCCGATGCGGGCCTGGATCCCAGGACCCTGAGATCATGACCTGAGCCGAAAGCAGAGGCTTTAACCCACTGAGCCACCCAGGCGCCCTTCTGATTTATTTCTTAAGGACAAGTATAATCATACTGAACCCCGGAGTCAGAAGATGGACATTCTTGTCTAACACATCAATCAATAAATATGAGATCTTTGACAAATTACTTAAATCTTTACTGGGTCTTTGTGGGCCTCAGTTTCCTCAACTGTAAAACGAGAGTTTGATTTGGGGTATTGCCAAGATTTCTTCCTGTTCTATAATTCTAACTGAATCTGTTCCAGATTTCTAACTTAGGATGAAAGTTTGCTTGAAAATCAGTAGATTTTAAATGCAGCTTAGCTAATTTTTTATTGGTTAGAAAAGAAGGAAAGCATAACTTCTAAAAAATATATTCAGACCCCTTCGATCACAATTTCCCCACCCGTGCATGCTCTGCCTTCTTAAATAATGCCAGAGAAGTCTAGGATAATTTTGTTCTGTGTGAGTACACACAGAAATGTTAGGGGAAATAGACTGTGTGTCTTTTCGAGTCACCTGTTGAGGAAATAGGCAACTATTGACAAGTCTGATTCATGGCTGAGTGACTGCTCTGCTAGCCTTCACATGATCCCCACTGAGCAAAATCTTTGACCGCCTGCTAAACGAGGTCTGTTTGAAGTTTCTTTTTAACATTTCTAAAACGTTAATTCAGCAGGATGTCTCCACTGGGGTTCTCCATGTCACCAAATCAGCAGCTGTTGAAATCCATTCACTTCAGCATGAAATGTTTTCATAAGTGCTTTTTTTATTTGTGACAACAGCAAAGTAAACATAAGGCTAAAATTCTACCTCATTCAACATTTACATGTGTTAAAACTGCTTCTGATTGCAGTTTACATTCATGGTATTTATTTGCAAGCATTAATACCAACAGACAGTTTTATATAGAGGGTTTGAAATCAGTCTTGCCTGCAACATATACAATACCATGTATTTCTTTCTTAAATAATTTATCTAAACATTTATACTTGGAAAAAGCAAAGATTCATACAATGACTTTAAAGCCAAAGTTTATATTCCTTATGAAACCCTGATTTTTGTGATTTTTGTGTCCATAGCCAGTTTAAGATATGTTTAAATCTCCGGATGAACTCTTTATCAATTTTGCATGACAGTATTTATAAATTCTTTAAGATATTTGCTACTTTAAAAGGAAAAATATTAAGCTTCCAGAGAAATAATTCAACAGAATAAAGTAACATAAAATTCTTGAGGTAAAGACCTGAGGCTGGCACAATCTGATGGTAAAGATAAGGCACACCAAAGCCTACAGATTGTATTGAATTGTTTAAATAGAGCTGTACTCCTTAGAGTTAGGGTCTTTTATTCATTGTAAGTAAGAGCCATATATCTTTAATTGCTTGCAGAGTTAAGCATGAGAACTGCTACATTTTCTTGACATAGTTTGAGCAGAGTCCCTTTTCCTGTTTATTCAGGTTTTAAAAAGACTTAAGTGTAGTTTTATAAGTTCATTAACTTGCTTCATTCTTTGGGATGCATTTCACCTCCATATTATCAAATTTCATTACACGCAAAGAATTATCAGATCAACCCATTATACAGCCTAGCAGCATGAAGTCTTTTTCCGTCCACAGGGAGAATATTGGATAAATCAGCCTCTCGGGTTTCAGTGGGAGGCAGAGGGTTGCACGGTGTCCATTTGTCAAGTTGATTGCACCGCAGTGAGGTTACATTAGCTTGTCTTTGAACAGAAGTGAAATCGTATGCGAAGCTCCCCTTTCTGTCATTTACACTAACATCCATCCTCTTAAACCAAGGCCTCTGAGAAAAACAAAGTGATGGCACAATGTAATCAGTCACTCAACTTGTCTGTCATCTGTTTTCTTAAGGAAATGACTTTTAAGTCAGAGCAGAGAACTGGAGAAAATTAACAAAGGTTGTAGTAGTAAAAGTAGGTGGAATTTTTTTAAACTGCAGATGTCTTTTTGAGAAGATTTCATATGCAGAATGGCAGAAAGGGTCCCCCCCCCCCACCTCATAATGAATCTTGAGAAATGTACTTCTTCTTGAACAATAGACCTACTGCTGTTAACAACTGGAGTCTTTTTGTGCTTAATGGGACTACATGTTAATGCTCCCAAGAAACTTTCTGTAAAACTGAGTCTATAAAACTCAGCCTCAGAGGGTCTTCTGACAATTAGCTTGCCACCTTTCAGTTCAGAGCTAGCTGATTTTCAGTTATGTAATGGCAAATCTTGCATATAGTAGGCTGCTTTAGGGTAAATGGTACTTTAAATGGAAGTTATTGGCATTTCATTACCTAATATTACGCTTAGACAATTCCTTTAAAAGTCTTAGTCTCTGTTAAAACCATAGCTACATTGCCAGTGATGGCCGATCTGAGGCTGGCGATCAAATTTGCAACTTTTATTTCCCTAAGCCTGTTTTATGGGCTGAAACACTCAGGTCATTTGCACCCTTCATTCATCATGAAGTGGTTAAACTCAGATTGCTAACCCAGGAGAGACTAGCTGACAGACAATGGTACATTAGATTAAGGCTCCCTTCAGTCACACTTAACTATTTATCCATCCCGTTTCTGCAACGTTTACAGCAAACTCTGTCTTTTTAGTGGATTTTAAAAGAAGCAGAAAGAGAATTTTAAAACAAAGGGAAATAACCAATCTTTTTTCAGTAATGTGATTAATATTTTTTAAATCATTTTCACTTGCTCTCTCATTAACTAATACCAAAGACCTCTTGAAAAAGAAATGACTTTCCAGTGTGCTAAATTTAATGTAAAGGAAGTCTCCTTTGCATTTGCTTTGTAGGCATATTTAGCAGTTACACTGCTGTTAGGTTTTTAAAAAAATAACAAATTTGAAAAAACAATCCCTTCTGCCAAAGTATTGCCAAAGCACATTCAACCTTTTCTTGAAAAAACTATTCTAGAAAATTCTTTAAGAATTGGTAGACAAAATTGATTCGTCCTTCTCAGTAATGGAGAACAGAAGCTTCAATTCCAGAAAAGAAAATAGATGCGTGCTTATTTTAATTATAGTTAAATGCACTTTACAAAATATGACTATTATCAATCGAGTGCTCCCCTAGAGAAATTTTAAGCATTTTATTACAGAGAAGTTTTTTGTTTTCTTCCCTTTTGAAACTTACGTGAACATTTGGAATTGGTGAACTTCGGAGAAACCCAGGAGATCAATCTTGATTAGTTTATTTTTCTTAGCAAAGATTTTGATAGCCTGGTATAGCCCCCCCCTCTTTTTTAAAGACATTCCTTATTTCCTCTGTTGAGGGATGAAATACTGTTAAAAGCAACTCATAAATAAAATAGTGAAAAACAGTTTAAGTAACTGAATCTTTCATTGTCAATGAGGAGACCTCAGATTTAAAAGACTGATCTTTAATTGCCCTTTTCCTCATATTTCTTCCCAATTTAATCAAGATGATTTTTAAAGTTATAGCTTAATTGGGTGGTCATTTTACCTTTGCTTTGGAGCAATTTACTATAGTTTTATTTCCTTTACTCAGCTTTATTTCCTTGGTCTAACAGACATAAATGCTGCATTCTTTGTAATCAAAAGCTATTTCCTGATAAATTTGATCTTCTAAATAGGAAATGTGAACATTTTTTACCTTCAAATATTCACAACTGATGATACCAAATGCACTGTAAAACTACAAGATATATGTATATATATATAAATTATATTCAAAAGTATATATATAATTTTCTGATTTTAGTCACATCATTTTATTTGGAATTTGAAATTATATTTACAAACAAAACTAATTTAAGAGTTTATATTCTGTGGAAGAGTACACTTATCCTGTTGTGCTTTCAAGGGACAAAAAGTAATTCCAGTAAAATTTTCATTCATTCACACAAATATTTCCGAACATTTACTGCAAACAGACTATGTGCCACAAAACTGAAGCTGTTTTGCCTGGATTGAATATGTGAACCATTCAAAATGGTTTTTGTTTATGATAAACTGACTTTTTAACCAAACAAATTAGGTAAGAAAATTTCGTATTCCAGAATCGCCAAGTCTCCCAAATATTTCATTACGATTGGCTAATGTAGGTTATGATTTGTTATAAAACATGAATTTTTATGTTACATATAGGTTGTATCTAATGACAACTTACACTCTGCTTTCTAACCAAAGTTTAACCTCCCCTCTCTTGGACCCCAAATTTTTATTTTCTTCTGCATTTGTTGAACTGCAGAATCAACTGCGGTATCAGTTGTTGATTTGAATCAAGCTAATTTGATCTGGGATTATTTAAACCACTGTCCAACATTGATAATACTGCCACAGTATTGCCTCGTAAAGATACACTGAGAGCTCTCCAGGTGTGCCAACATGCCTCATGCGGGCGGTTTGCAGGAGAAGTGTTCTTTTTCGAGTTGCGGAGTACACCAGGATAAGGCAAGAGTTGGACACTAAGCAAACAAACAAATCAGAAGCTCTCCTATCACCCTCTTTATCAAATAGAAAGGCACTCCTGTGTGTTTATGTGAAAGGGGAGAAAGGTAAATTCTTCATCCATAATCACTGCTGTGTTTTGGAAGCTCCCGCTATTATTATAGAAAATCCACAAGTCATCTCTTCACCTCTTTAACGTCCAGTGATGAGCAGAGGTTTTTAGTTAGGGGAGGAAACACCAGATTTCCTCTCGTCCATATGTCAAGACACATTTACCAGCCTCTCCATGCCTACCACTCACTAGAGTTAATAACGGGCACTGAGTCCCGAGCTCCTTCCCAGAAGTAATTTCTGGAGAATCCTTTCAGAAGTAAGTTCTTCGCATCATTGCCCTAACTGACCTACGGATACCCTTGGCAGCCTGATGAACAAGAGTGTTCTTAAACCATAGCTTCATGAACATACTTCCTTGCTTGAATAATGCCAAAGATAGAAGGAGAAGCATGTATTGCATTTATCATCCCCACCAGTTCTAAGAGTTCAATGGCCAATGAGGAGGGAAAATTCCGGAGTATTAGATATGGATTTCTGTCAACATTATAAGAGATTTTGTTGCATTTCTAATGTAAAACAGCCCTTTTAAAAGCAGATATAAAGAACAGATATTTTTAAGGAAAAACTGATCAGAAAAAGATTTTCTATTATTAGATGTCATCTTTGGCAAAATACCTGCTTTGCTTTTCATACAAAGATCTAGTTGATGATATGCAAAACCAGTCTCTAGTACAAGTCTGTGGCATTAACTCATTGCATATAATATTTGTTAATATTTTTCTATTTATATGATCTTCTGAACAACTTAGAAAGGAAATCACGTGGAGAAAAGAAAACCCCATTGAATTTTTCATGTGTGTATTCATTTGAAATAAATAACATAGGAACTTACTGGTATGAAAAAATATACCAATAGTAACATTAAATTTTTCACATTTACTTTTAGTTAATTTAGTTATTGTCCATTTATTTACATATTCAGGAAGGATTTGGGCATTTGCTAATGGCAGGCTCTGGAGATTCAGAAGCTAGAACACGGGATTCCTGTGCCCACTGAGCTCCCACAGCCAATAGAAGACAATGTATCCTGTATTTAATTGACATAGTTTCAGATTAGTTGTCTGTAGAAAGAGCATGAACTCCATTTCTTCCCTCCATCCGGACTCCTTAAGAGAAGAATCCAAGATCCTAAATGTTATTCCCCAATCTTCTTGACAGCCTCTTCTCCCACTATCCCACCCACAGCTTTGGCTTTGGCCACACCACCTGATTTTCTTTGGGCTTTCCTGACTGGTTTGTTCTTGCCTTTTCTTTATTTCGGACAGCCTTCACCCTATCTTTTACTTTCATGGTTCTATTGCTTCTTGAGTCTCATTGCAGAGGTCACCTTTATCCAGAAACATGTTTTTTAATTCTGTTTAATGCTCTTTCAGATCTTTCCCTTCACTGAACCTCCCTGTACTTTGCACTTCTCTCCTGGAGCCCTTTGTAATTGGATTATAAACTTCTCGAGGGTGGAGCATCATCTTTTAAGTACAGGGAATTGTGCCTAGAAGATAGTCAAGATGCCTCTAAGTCACATTAAATTGACTGATAACATTAGAACAGACTATTATTTTAAATGTAGTTCTCTAAAAGGATAAGCAAAACAAAGCAACTCTTAAAAAATTGCTTGTAATCCCAGTTGCTGGTGTGGATTCAGATAATAGGGACCCTTCTGACAGTGCCCACTGCCCTGCTTCTTCCTTTTGCCCGTGAGATTAGAATGTGTCTACCTGAATTTGGTCTTTGAAGAAGGATGAAGTGTAATTATGATGTAACATTACTAAATAATAAGGTATGGAAAAAGTAAATACCTTTAGGTTATTTCCTTTACCTCTGTTGGGGCCAATTGTCAATCCTTATTTTATTAGAGAAAAATTTGCAGGTAATTAAAACTAACCTCCAGTGTGCCTAGTTTTTACAAGTTTAATTGCCACAGAGAATGGAGTGATCGACTGGGGTGACACAGGGAGAGGGAGCAGAACTAGGAATCCCAGGTTGGTCATTTCTTCTAATGTTCTGTAACTTGGGTGTCCGTAAACAGGAGTATCGTACATTCTACAGACGCTTATACTTTAATCGCGAGGACTAGGTGGGTTTAGTAAAAACATCATTTAACCTCACTGCATCAGAATTTATGTAATAAAAAGCCATCTATTAACAAGGTTCTACTGTGCTAGGTTTCCAGGGCCTCACTTCTATCCCAGAAAGGAGGTTTTAAAGACAGAATATTCAAATCCATCCAACTAACCTCTATTCCATCACAAGGTCACTTGCCCTAGAAATATATACTCCGAGCTAACTCTTGTCTTTGAATATTTCAAGGATGTTCTGTTAACTTGAGCTAGATTCCAATGCTCTGTAGCAATTCTAGAAGCAGCTTCAAAACAGTGACTTATTCCATATTCCCATGCTCATAAGTATCAAGTTTTTAAAATTGTTTTTATATCATGTCATTATGCTGGCTTCTAAAATCTTACCGTTTGCTAGCAATACCCAAAGGGACCTACTGATAGGAACATAGGGACTTGATGAACTCATGGCCATTGTCATCCCTGTCTTTGTATGAGATGTAGCATTTTAAATTGTTGTTGACACTAAAAGTGAACACTAATCACATCTTAATATGAGACTAACTCTGGCCATGACTCTATTTTTCTTTTCCTCATGAAAATGCTCCCTTGCTGACGCCATGGCTGAAACAGAATCCTCGGCATTTAAGAGAAAAGAGCCCGCAAGAGCAATGACTCTGTAAACACCCCTTCAGTCAAACTCTGATACCAAATATAGCATTATGTGCAATGCATGTAGGCACGGCCTCAGCATGTCCCACACAGTTAATCTCAAAGTCCTGCATATCAATCACACCTCCTTCACATACCTGGCCTGGAGCCTTAATGGAATTCCTCCTCGTTATTTCAGTGATAGCTTACTTCCTCTGTTTTTCCAATTGGCTGATCATTGTGCCAACTTCTTCAAGGAGCGTTTTCTTACCTAAGCAACATTGTAATGTTGTAATATATGCTGACAGTTCATTTATACAGCCCTTTTTGTTCCAAATGTTTTTATGTTCAATTACTGAAATTTAATCATCAGAAGAGATTGAATTTTCTTTAGATCATACAGCTTTGCTTAAATGTTCAGTTAATAGTACATTACTGAAATATAAGATTTCAAAGGTTTAACAATTCAATATCAAGAAAATTCATTAAGCTTTGAACTGATCACCTTGAAATCATAGATAAGAGTTGTGTAAATGGTCACATATAAATCACATATTTTAAGAGGAGTTCATTTGAAATTACAACAAACCAAGTCAGTGATTGCATGTGATTGTCCAATTTGTGAGCATTTTTCTGTTTTATTTTTTATTTTTATTTTTTCCTGATTTCTTCAAGTTATTGTGGACATACTTCTTGGTTTTATTTTACGGCCTCTGCTCTCCTTACTGTTACATTGTTAAGATTCCTTCAAGCCAAGTGGTTCTTTTTACTTTTTTGTCAGCATGTTGAAAATACTTTTTCTATACCTCCATTTTTGTGCTGTTAGAAATAGAGAACAAAGAGGAAAGTCCAACTACCAAGAGACCAAAGTGTCTCTTGTTTTAGGCTTTCTGTTTCTTTTGTTGACCACTGACTATTCTGTGCATGGTTTTTTTTTTCCAATTTCTTGTGTAAGGTATAAAGCAAATATTAAATATTATTTTTGGTTCTGATACAAGGAAATTAGAAGAGGTATGGGAGCTCTGTTTACCATTCTTTGTAGAGAAAACCACCAGTTAAGCCATCCCAATTGGGTAAATAGCATCCATGCTTTAATCTGAACCTAGTTTCTTCATGTGATTCTGAAAATGAAGTTCTTAAGTTTTATTTAGTGAGTGGTTCAAATCAATTATTAATTATTAATTATTAAATTATTAATTAAATTATTAAATTAAAATATTATAATACTCAATTATTGCTGTATGACAAAATTTCCATACCTCAATTAGTGATTCTTCCTTTTTCTGATTGTGAAAAAAAATTAAATAGTATATGTAGCTCAAATAAAAGACATGTTAAAAATAAACTTATTTAATACAAATATGTAATCCAGTCTGTATTACATGAAAGGCAATATACTGAAGTGACTTCTGCTACTCTTTATTGGAAGAACTTTTTTTGGCTTAGGGTGTTTGCGTGAGGGTGTGTGTTTGCATATAGTCAATTTACAAAGTGCCAAAGTAAGGATTTTCTTCTCCTTCCTTTGGATTCCCTTCATACCAAGAAATATGTTGTATATGCTGGAATAAACCAACTTGTTTACTATTCAAATGTCTATTAAGTTTTGAACTAAAAGGAAAGAGCTTTTTTTTTTTTTTAGATCATGAACTTTTTTCCTTTCTGTATTCTTTATGTTTCATAGTTATAACTAGTAGCTATGGTGGCCCCAGTGGGCATTCTCCAGGATTTGAAGTCTAGAAGTAAACTGCAGCTCAGCTTATACACGGACCCCCAGCAGTTGGGCCACAGGCCACTTGCTCTACCTATCTCTGATGAAAAATGTCATACCTGCTGGCAGGGTTACATTGGGAATTAGATGAGATAATACGTATGAAGAACTGAGTGCAGCCCCGCACCTGAAAGGAGCTTTTAAAATGGTACAGACTAGCTGCAGCAGGGAGAAAAAAAAAAGCCTCCCTAGGAATAAGAGTCTATTTAAATAAAAGGAAGAAGAATCACCTGTGTGGGATAACACTCAAATATTATTATATACACAGACTAACTGCACAGTAGGGAAACTTCACTGAGAAGATAAGTGACCCACGTATTGTGCTAGACTTAAAGGAAAACAAAGTTGTTTTAAGAGGAGAGAATTTTTTAGCCATACCCAGCTTTGATTCACCCCCAAGACTCAGTAACCACATGCAATGAAAATTCATTATAATCTTTCCACAAGCAGTATTTTCTACTTTTAAAAGAATCACAGCTAAAAACTCAAAGCAGTGAATGCTTCCCCCTCTTCTATGAAATAGTTATATTTAAAACAAATTTTAGGTTTTTTGTGTGCTTACTTAATCTGTTATTACACTTTAATCAGGAGTATTATTGTATAACTAACTTATATAAAACTGGATCTTTGGTTGGGGCAACATCATAGAAATGTAGAGTTGCAGAAATGCCCTTCTAGCTAGAGAGAGCTTTCATTTGGTTTGCCCCCCAAAAAGTATTTTTTGGCTTACTTTGATCCAAATATTTGTCCCTAGAATCAGAAGCTAGAAGTGACTCTCAAATTTTGATATGCCTCACAATTCCCAGGTGTAGTTGTTAGAACACAGATTTCTGGGACCCATCCCAGAAAGACTGATTCAGTGTGTCTGGAGTGGAGCTTGAGAATTTGGATTTCTATCAGGTTCCCAACTGATACTGATGCTGTCAGTCTGAGGAATCATACTGCCCTGCTCTGGGGGTCATCTGTTTAGATCTTTTTAACCACTCAGAACTTGTTAATGTGTTACTGTTATAATTTGTGTCAGAAATTTTATAGAGGGCGCCTGGGTGGCTCAGTGGGTTAAAGCCTCTGCCTTTGGCTCAGGTCATGATCTCAGGGTCCTGGGATCGAGGCCCGCATCGGGCTCCCTGCTCGGCGGGGAGCCTGCTTCCTCCTCTCTCTCTGCCTGCCTCTCTACCTACTTGTAATCTCTCTCTCTCTGTGTCAAATAAATAAATAAAATCTTAAAAAAAAAAGAAAATTTATAGAGATGATTGTTCTATAAGCATGGCTATTTGTTCTTTGCATTCAAAGATACTCAAAGAAAATTGAAAGCGGAAGTGGCTATATTAATGTGGGACAGAGTAGATTTTAGAGCAAAGAATATTAACAAGGATAAAAAAGATCATTTCATAATAATAAAGAGAGTGATTCATCAAGAGGACATAGTCCTAAATGTTTGTGCATGTGTTAACAAAGCTTCAAAATATATGAAACAAAAACTGATAGAACTGTAAGGAGAAATAGACAAATCTACAGTTTCAACACTCTTTACTCAGTAATTGAGAGAACAACTAGAGAGAAAATCAGTAAGGATATAGGAAACTTGAACACTGTGAAACAACTTGACCCAATTGACATGTATAGAACACTCCAATGAACTGTGTGCACATTCTTTGCAAGTACGACACGAACATTCTCCTGTACAGATCGTTCTGGGCCCTAACACAAGCAGCAATAAATTTAAAGGGATTCAAGTCATACAAACAATGTTCTCTACCACATTGGGATTAAATTAAAAATCAGTAACAATAATATATGGAAAATTTCTGATATTTGGAAGCTAAACACGCTTCTAAATAATGGACAGGCCAAAGAAGAGATCGCAAGAAAAATTAGATCATTTTTCAATTGGGAAGTGAAAATACAATTCGTTAAAATTTATAAGCATAGCTAAAGCAATATTAAGAGGGAAGTTTATAGCACTAAGTGACAATAGTAGAAAAGAAGAAAGGCCTCAGATTAATGGTGTCAGCTTCTATCTCAAAAAAAAAAAAAAACTAAGAAAAGAAGTGGAAATAAACCCAAAGTAAGTAGAAGAAAGGAAATAATGAAGATCAGAGCAGAAGTCGGTGAAATAATAAACACAAAGAACAAAGAAAATAGGCAGGACCAAACCCTGGTTTTTTTTAAGATTAGTAAAATTGATACATCCCTACCTACCCAGACTAGAGGTCAGGATGAAAAGAGAAAAGATACAGAATTCCAGTATCAGAGGTGAGAGGTAACATCACTGCAGATTCTGCACACATTAAGAAGAAAGTAAGCAAATATGATGAACAGCTTATGCCAATAAATTCAATTTATATGAAATGGACAAATTCTTTGAGAGATAAAGACATTTCAAGATGTTGCTCCTGAGAAATTCTGTTAAGTTGGAATACAGGGTCATCAGGGAAGAAACTTTATAACAATTCCGTTGGGCAGAAAACAATTGAGTAAAGCTGGCTATTCAGTAAGCCCAAAAGAACACAATAGCTCTTGCCACACACTGCACATATAATGCTCGTGTAATTCACCTGGTCTTACAGCTAGACTGCTCTTCCTAACGTTTGGCTCCATTTTCCCTTTGCTCAGAAGGTGTGTCCTTTTCTTTATTGTCGTGGAACATACAAATATGATGGTGCTATTTCCCAGAAATGTGCTTTCGTTTGCTAATAGAAGGATTAGAAAATAAAGTTGAGGAACATTGTCAAAAAACAGAACAAAGTTGGAGAGGCTGTGGAGAAAGGGGAACCCTCTTACACTGTTGGTGGGAATGCTAATTGGTGCAGCCACTTTGGAAAACAGTGTGGAGACTCCTCAAAACATTAAAAATAGAGCTACCCTATGACCCTGCAATTGCACTACTGGGTATTTACCCCAAAGATACAGACGTAGTGAAAAGAAGGGTCATGTACAACATTATGTACCCCAATGTTCATAGCAGTAATGTCCACAATCGTCAAACTGTGGAAAGAGCCGAGATGCCCTTCAACAGACGAATGGTTAAAGAAGATGTGGTCCATATAGACGATGGAATATTACTCAGCCATCAGAAAGGATGAATACCCAACTTTTGTATCATCATGAACAGGACTGGAGGAGATTATGCTGAGTGAAATAAGTCAAGCAGAGAAAGTCCATTATCATATGGTTTCACTTACTTGTGGAACATAAGGAATAGCGTGGAGAACATTAGGAGAAGGAAAGGAAAAGTGAATTGGGGGAAATTGGAGGGGGAGATGAGCTATGAGAGACTGTGGACTCTGAGAAACAAACTGAGGGTTTAAGAGGGGAGGGGGATGGGGGGATGAGTGAGCCTGGTGGTGGGTATTAAGGAGGACACGTATTGCAGGGAGCACTAGGTGTGGTACATGAACAATGAATCTTGGAACACTGAAAAAATAAAAAAAATAGAAAGAACAAAAGTACAAAGAGATGGAAAATAGAAATAGGAAAACAGAAAAGAGGTCCAACATCCAAATATTGTGAGTTCCAGAAATAGAGTATAAAGAAGAAAGGACTTAGTTTTTCATATTGAAAAAAAACCAGAGTGTGCCATGAAATGGATGACAATAGCTTCCCACCAAAGTAGGTAGTGAGCATCCACAACATTGAGGACAATGAGAAGGTAGCACAAGCAGCTAGAGATCACATAGAAAGGATCAGAAACTATAACGGCTTTGGGTTTCTTGAAAGCAATGCAGGAATGATAGTGGAAAATGCCTTCAGAATTCCAAAGGAAAATAGTCACCAACTAGAATTCCATACCGACCAAACTAATCATCAGTAATTAATGAATAAAATAACATTTTCAGACATGCAAAGTTTCAAAATATCTGCCTTATATGCCCCCTTTGTCAAAAAGCTACTTGAAAACATGCCCCCTCAAAATGAGAGGAAGAGCAAGATAGGAAGCAGGAGATCTGGTGCACAGAGGGGGCAGAGGCCATCTCCATGAGGAAGAAGAAGGGTGAGACCAGGATACATTGTATACATTACGGAACAGAATAGACACATTGGCTGCTGTGATCGCCAGGACCTCTCCTGGGGGTGTACTGTCTTTTAAACCTGAAGACGTTATACCAGGAGAGCCTAGTCCAGATTCTTTTCTGTATTTTTTTCACCTTTGATCATGTACTAAGGAAGTTCCTATTTTCCTCTCCGTGTCCTCCTGTCTGGTCATCTGAGGATGCTCATTTCTCCTCTATCAGTATGTACTCCTGAGCTGGAGGTATAACACAGCTTAAAAACAGAAGATACAACAAGAGCAAAAACAAACAGCCTAATTCAGTAACAGCCCAAGGACTTGAGTAGTCATTTCTTGAAAGAAGGTAGACAAATGCTCAACAAACACATGAAGAGATATTCAACATCACGAATCATTAGGGAAATGCAAATAAAAACTACAAGGAGATGCCACTTCACACTCATTAAGATGACTATTATCAAAAACCCAGAGCATACTAAGTGTTGGCTAGGACCTGTGGAAATCAGAGCTCTGTGCAGTGGTGGGGGTGTGTGTGTGGAATGAACCGTGCAGGGGCTACAGAAAACAGTAGAGCAGTTCCTTAAAAAACCAAACAGAATGACCATGTGGTCCAGCGATTCCATGTCTGGGTAAATACCCAAAAGAACTAAAAGCAGGATCTCCCCAAGAGTTATCGGTATACCCGTATTCACAGTGGCAGTATTCACAATGACCAGAATGCGGAAGTACCCTAAGTGTCCATCAACAGATGAATGGATGAACGAAATGTGGTAGATACATGGAACGGGATCGGATTCAGCTTCAAAAAGGAAGGGAATTCTCTCACGTGCTACAGCATGGATGAACCCTGAGGACCTGACACTGAGTGACATAAGCCAGTACAAAAAGACAAATATGGTGTGATTCCACTTACGTGAGGGGCCTGTCTCCACAAAGACAGAAAGTCATACATCAGCAGGGGTGGGGTGGGGGGCACAGAGTTTCACTGGGAAAGACAAAGTTCCAGAGACGGATGGAACTGAGGGTTGCACAACAGTGTCAATGTATTTAATGCTGCAGGGCTGTATCTGTTAAAATGCTAAGTTTTATATATAGTTTGCCACAAGAAAAAACAAAAAAACAGAAGGCAGAGAGCAGCCCACACCTGACCACAGTCCTGCCAGACGTCTGGTTCTTGGTTGGCATTACAGCTGTGACAACAGCCCGGAGGCAGCAAGACCTCTGTTTCTCAGGATCTCTCAGCTGCCCTCTGACTTGTCCAGGAGAGGCTCTCATGAATCTTCAGAGAACCTGAAGCCAGACTAGGCCCTTGTTGTGACTCTCTTCTCCTGGCCTTCTGCGTCATATCAGCAATATTGTTCTTTCCTTAGATTGCTAGGTTGGTGCTGTGCAGTTTTCCGAAACGAAACCCGAGTGTTGTTTAGGTGGTAGGATGTAGATGGTAAAGCTATAAAGAAAGAAGAAGGAGTGATTATCACGAAAAACAAGAGAGCGGTCACCACTCGTAGGAAGGGAGGGAGAGGCAGTTGGGAAGAGGATTCTAGGAGATTTCAAGGTACTAGTCATGTTCTATTTCTTAACTAGGAAGTGGGCACTCGTCATAGTATACTTTCATAAAAAGAATTTTTTAAAAACATGTTAATTATTTAAATAACAGACTGAATGTAGCAGCAAGTATGTCATACTCTTTTTTTTTTTAATTTTATTTTTATTATTTGCCCAAGGGGTACAGGTCTGTGAATCATCAGGCTTACATATTTCACAGCATTCACCAAAGCACAAACCCTCCCCAATGTCCATAACCCATCCACCCTATCCCTACCCTCCCACCCCCCAGTAACCCTCAGTTTGTTTTATGAGATTAGAAGTCTCTTATGGTTATAGGAGGATAACTTCACTTTCCAGTGTCGCATTGAACTTCTTCCTTTCACTTGTATTTCAGTTTGCTTCGTAATTTGTTGGAAGTAATTGCTCCAATCTCTCAGTGTGTAAATCAGAATGCTTGGCCTCCCTTTGCTATCCTGCACTTCCACGTTGGTTCCCACAGATTCTGTGTTTATTTGATAGCAAAGACTTCATAAAGTAAATGAGTTATATTTGAGTTTGTGATTATAATCTGTCATAAACATCATAAACAGGGTGTGCCTGGCTGGCTCAGTCGGAAGAGCATGCAACTCTTGATCTCAGGGTTGTGAGTTCGAGCCCCATGTTGGGTACAAAGATTACTAGAAAAATAAATAGACTTACCAAAAAACAATCTGTCATAAACATTACATGTAATAAGCTGAACGCTTTTAGACTGAGCTCTTAAATATAGCCATCCTATAGCCACACGTTAATTCTACATATTTATTTTGGGGGTTCTTAAATCATGGATGGGCCCTCCCTTCTCCATGTGTTTTGTGCATGCTGTATTTCTGAAAGTCTCTTATCCATTACAGAAATTAAGTGCTCCTTCCTTTGTGTCACTGTCAAATCCAGTACATATTAATATGTCTGTAACTCTCATACTTCTCCTGAAATTTGTTTACTTATCCGTGTTTCCCCCCATTAGGTGGTGAGCTCCTTGAGAGCAAAGATCATGCCTTATTCGTTGTCTTTATCTCTCTTTTTTAAAAAGATTTTATTTATTTATTTGACAGAGAGAGATCACAAGTAGGCAGAGAGGCAGGCAGAGAGAGAGGGGGAAGCAGGCTCCCCACTGAGCAGAGAGCCCGATGCGGGGCTCGATCCCAGGACCCTGAGATCATGACTTGAGCCAAAGGCAGAGGCTTAACCCACTGAGCCACCCAGGTGCCCATCCTTGTTTTTATCTCTTCATTGCAAGATCACATTTATTTTCTGTCGGCCAAATAAGTAATACTGCATTTCTGGTGGAGGGAACCTACATGAGCAAAACTGCAGAGACATGAAAAAGACATGCTCAGAGAGTGGAAGTCTTCCAATGCAGCCAGAGTTCAGGGGCGGAGGGGGATGGTGGTGGAAAAGAGCAGTGGGGGACAAGCCTGGAAGAGCAGGCTGCGAGTGGATGGTAATGATCATTGACTGCCACTTTCAGAAATCTGAACTTGGTTCTGTCGACACTGGTTAACAATGGTCGATTTTTAAGTAAGACGTGACAAACTGGAGCTGTGCTTTAGCAAACTGACTCTGTCAGCAGCTGTGTCTTAGATGAAACGGAGAAGAGAGTGGATCAGGGACAGCAGGAAGAGGCTGACTGGAGCAGAAGAAGGAAAGACACATCGAACTCAGTGTGGTTGCTGCTTTTTTTTGTTTTTGGTTTTTTTGTTTTTTCCTGAAGCCATTTACTGTCCTATGTCTGCATTCCCAAACATATTTTGAGAGAGATGTAGTAGATAGAAAATTGTTCAGAAATTTTGGAGTAGGACATTTTACTTCAAATATGCAGTGCAAAGTATATATTTTATGGGCCTACACACACATGCCTATATATGTATATACATATGTATGTATTTATATATGTGTGACTATAGCCTTTACGGACATTCTGCTCCAAGTTTTGATGCTGCCATTAATTACAAATTTGATAATTCTTAAGGCTAGTTTTCTTAAGAGCTTGTTTAGCCTATTTCTCTGCTGTGTTATGGTTTTCATTTTTGTATCAAGCATTCATTTTCACACAACCAGCAAGTTTTAAAGTTTTCCACCTGTCGTGTGTCTGTGTGTGTGTGTCTGTGTGTGTGTGTCTGTGTGTGTCTATGTGTGAGCATGCTTGCATCGGCACGTGAATTGGAGTTGTAGTTGAAGGGGATGAGGCAGAATAGGAGGGACGCAGAAGACCGAAGTTGAAGGAATTGCTGGAGGATCAGCTTCAGACAGTGAAGCGAAGTTTCCTTGGTAAAGTTCTTACTCTTATCCTAAATTTAACTAACTGAGGATCTGTTTCATAAATTGAGCCAGAAATAGTCAGGGTCTAAAATTCAATCTATCTAAAAAATTAAGAAACAATTAGGAGAAGTTTGAACACTGACTGATGTCTGATGGTATTAAGGAATTACTGTTTACTTTTTTTAGGTATGATAATGGTGTTACGGTTACATTTTGGAAGT
Source organism: Ailurus styani (assembly GCA_002007465.1). Taxonomy (NCBI): domain Eukaryota; kingdom Metazoa; phylum Chordata; class Mammalia; order Carnivora; family Ailuridae; genus Ailurus; species Ailurus styani. Next base: position 840,212 of record LNAC01000277.1, read on the forward strand.
GTCCTTACCTTTTGGAGATTCATACTTAAACATGTAGGTAGCATTGGAATGATACAGTGATTGAGATTTGCTTCAAATTAACCCAGAAGTTGGGGAAGTAGGTGAAGTTGAGGTGAAACAAGATTGGCCACGAACTGACTGACAGTTGTTGAAGTTGGAGGCATGGATTCATGAGGCTTCTCTCTTCTTCGCAAATGTTTGAATTTTTTTTCATAATAAACACCTTTTTACAAAGAAGGAAACACAGTTCATGGAACTGATTCAGCTACCCAAAACTAGTAGGTCTTTGATTAGTAATCAAATATGCAGCTGTCCGTCAGTTTCAACCATCTGTCTCTGTTCTATTTACCTATCTATCTACCTGTCTGTAAGCCTTGAATTATTTCAAAAAAAGATTTAAAATGACTTTCAAAAATTCTCAATGATATTTTTTAAGTGAGGGAATTGAAGAAAAGACTTAAAAATCAGACAGAGGTGAGGGGTACAGAGTGCATGTGGTGAGTTTCAGCCTCCTTACTAGAGATACACTGTGAATTTGCCCATTGACCTCTTGGTAGCCCTTGTAAAATAAAGAACAGGGTCAGTTTTGCTCATGAGTCATATCATCTTTTGGTAAATCTCGCTATCATCTAACCTGAGATATACTCATGTAAATAGTTTGTATTGCCATATTTTCAGACCCATAGACAAGGTACAAGAAAGTGGAGGGAAAGAAAAACTAATATTTATAGGGCATCTCCTATGTGTTAGCTGCTATGCTAAATGTTCCTGTACATCGTCTTCAACCTTTTTCTGTTAATAACGATTCTTACTTGCATTTGCTTAAGGTGTCTTTTTTTTTTTAATCTTGTCCCCAGGGTCTGGGCACTTGCAAATTCCTATGTACTCACTCTATTTCCTTACCACAAAAACAAGCAAACGAGAAACCACCATTTATATGTATTTCTAACATTAGTGCCAAATTTTAGTGCTAAGTTTTAGCACCAGACAATAGACACTTGATAATGATTGGTTTGTAAATAAAAATTTCCTATAGAGAAATTTTTATCCGAATTATGCTAATTCTCCATATTTTCAACCTGGTATCTCAACGTGCCTAGCCTAATAATTGTCTTCTGCCTCCCAGACTGCTTTTGCTCTGGTGTTCCTTACCTCAGAGAAAGGCAACAAAACCCAACCAGTTGTGCAAGGTAGAACTTCGACAATCCAGGCTGCATTTCTGGCATCCTCCTCAGTACCTTGGCCTCCTCAGTGGAGGCCCCCGGTGGGGGTACCCAGTACCCTGGTGTCCTTCCACAGAACTTCTGTCCATCCTTACCAGCCTCAGCCTCCATTCAACACTATCATCCATCTCCTGACTATAGAACCTGTTCTTCCTATACTCAGGCCTGTCCCTGCCAGTCCTTTCTACGCCACAGCCAAGTTGATTTTCCAAAGGGCAAGGATCTTTGTATCATCCCCCCTGCAAATACTTCAGAGAAGTGAACCTCAAACCTTTTGGTTTATGGCTCATAATTAGAAATAGATTTATCGTCATGACTAAATAGACACAGGCACACACACACACACACACACACGTTTTATGTTTTCTGTTCTGTCCTGTCCTATTCTCTTTTGATCTCTTTTGTTGAGAAAGCAGTGCTGATTGAAACCCATGAAAATGATTTCAGAGCTAATAGATGAGATCCTGCAGTGTGGAAAGCGCTGCTGTTGTGGATTCTTATTGCACAAATGATAAGAACTGACCTCTGTAGCAAAAGCGTTGGGGCTCTTTGCATTCTGCCTTCTGTTCATCTCCGTAGCCCCAACCTTTGCCCAGCTTTGAAGTCCCAACTTTCCTGAACCCCAATAGTCCCACAGTGATGCTGCCCTCTTCTGCCTTTGAATACTCTCACCCTACTCCACCACCTGCCTCCTAATTCTTCCAGGCCTTCCCGTGTCAGCTTTGATGTAACTTCTTTTAGTCCTTATAGTGTTTATCACATACCAGTCACTGTGCCAAACCCTTCCCATGGATTATCTCTTCCAAACTCCGATCGCCAGAATTGGTACTCACTAAGTATTTGTTGGATCAATTTATTTCACATCATGCCCCCTTTGTTGCTGGGGGCTGGAATGGTATGTATTTAATATTATCTCTATGTTAGAATTTCTACAGTACTTAGAATCACCATGTGATCATTTGTCTCCATATATCCTCTGTGCTGATGGCCCATGAGTCAGTCATCTGTGGGTACAAGTGCCATGAAGCATGTAACCATTTCTTCAGGCTTGAGAGGAAAGTGCAGTCCACGTCCAGTCACCTGAGAGTCTTAGGGTGAGAGTACAATAAGACGCTAACAGCTGCCTCAGTATTTTATGCTGTGAATTCATTTTCTTTGATGGTTGCTTTTGAAGCCTAGTTTAATCTAGCAATTTCTATTATTAGAAGTATACTGAATCAGACTGTAAATGTTATGCAGCCATGATCAAGGCAACTGATAATTTTAATCTGAATAAGGGTCACAATACCAAGTCACAGTACATTACCCATAATATAAAGCCAGGAGGTAAATTGGTTGAAGAATAATGGATCTACTTTGCTTTATGGTCAGTGAGTCTGAGCCATATATGGCCTGGGAAAACAGAATGAACATGGTAAATAGTTTTGACTTTAGGTAATTATTACTATTTACAAATAGTAATGACCCATAGCAGGTAAATAGTCCTTGAAAAGCCATTGCAAGATAAAACTAGTCCAAATGTTCTCAAGCTGAGAAGTTTTATAATAACATCAGATCTATCTCAGATGTATGTAGAAGGGTCTGACTGATTCTATTCTGGCTGGTCTGAGGTCATTAGGTGCTCTTCTGACAGTATATGTTCTTGAATAATAAGGTAAAATAACCCACACAGCTCCCATTGGTAACAATAAACACAATTTCTAATATGAGTATTAGTATTTTTTTTTAAAGATACTATTAACATATGAGTTCCTAAACTGATACCAGCCAGTTTCTAGAAGTCAGTATCCACTTAGGAACACATGATTTCTTGGCCCTGTTCTTTAGAATAAATGAAAATCACAATAAATTCAAATTTTCATGTCACCTTGTAACTTCATTTCATATCATCTCTTTTTGTTGTTTGCAATTCTGTGAATCAACAATAAGTGGAAACTAAAGCGCTAGAATGAAAGTGAATTGGTTTAGTAGTTAGGAAACCTGAATTCGAGACCATATTCTGTTTGTGAATATCTGTATGTCCATAGACATATCCTTTAACCTCTTCGCATTTCAGGCTCTTCATCTATAAAATGAGGGGGTTAAAAATCATAGCATGATCATTTTCAAAAGGATCTTTCAGGATTCTAAATTAGCGTTTAATGAGACCCCATCATATATCAATGGGAAAACCCTTTGTCAATTTAAATAAATAGAATAGGTGGTTTTGACTCGCTTTTCTAGATTTCTTTCTTATAGGGGATGTAGAATCTCCAAGGTTTTTTTTTTAAGACATTTCAAAAATAGAACAAAATCCAAATAACCAAACTATTACCCATTGACCCGTGGTCCATTGAATTCAGAAACGCACTTACTGAATCCATGACTTATAGGAAGAGTAAAAGTGTTTATTTATATATTCTGTGTCTCAGCTTTAAGCCTCAGAAGCCAGTCCAATTTCTGTTGATCAGTTGCTTCCTGACCCGTGGGAAGTAGGAAGTTTGAAAACAGGTGGTGTCAGAGTACTGGTTGGAGCAAATCAAAATGGATCCTGACAACTTAGAGGGTGCTCCACTTTTTTAAAAAAGTTCTTACTGAAGTAAAATTTACAGCAGAAAAAAGTACGTAAGTGTACACTTCAATGTATTTTCAAAAATTGAGCACATCCGTATAACCTGATCATTTTTTAATTTTTTAAAAGATTTTATTAATTTTTTGGAGAGAGGGAGCAAGAGCATGTAAGCGGGGAAAGCCAGAGGAAGAGGGAAAGAATCCCAAGCAGACTCCCTGCTGAGCACGGAGCCCACTGCAGGGCTTGATTTCATGACCTGAGCCTAATTCAAGAGTCGGTCATTTAACTGACCGAGCCACCCAGGTGCCCCGAGACTGATCCATTTTTAAATGTAGACTTGCATGATACTTCGGCATATAGACTACTCATTGTTGGAAGGTTGGGTAGAAATTAGCTTTATAAGTATCAAAAGGCATGATTAATTTTAGTTCAAACCAGCCTACTTTTTTCTCTTCTCTCCCCAACACACACTCATTAAGAACAGCGCTGAACATCTGCCTGAGGAGTGACAAATAGCAGAGTTGGGAAGCACCCATCTAATCCATACTCAGGGATAGAAAGTAGTGGTTTTTGTTTTTGCTTTCACTTGTTAATAGAGCAGCAGTCTGTGGGTAGAAAGAACTTTAAAATAAGGTAAGCTTAAAGTCTCGGATTCACCAAAACTTTTCTAATGTTTCTTCCTTGCACATCATGAAAAGTTGATAGTAATTCGATCATGAAATCACCCCTGAACTTGGCCACCCAACTTCTATTTATACTTCTGTTAGACAGCCTCCCTTTCACCTCCCCCAACTACGCAGTTCTGAAGTGCAGAGGCAGACATTTCGAGAAGAAAATGGCTGCAGACCCAGGGACATGATAAATGCCTGACCACTTCAGATATTCTTCTTCAAGCTTCCTGAGGTGTTCTGTTTTGTTTTTTAACCATTTAGACCACATGCCACAATAAATTATTAAAGGGTTTATAGTTCCTATAAATCATCCTTGCAGACGATATTTCATCCGATTGTCTTAGCAACTCTCTGAGGTCGACGAGAAAGGTTGTGTGGATCATGGACTGGATGAAAAATCTTCCAGCCTAATTTGGAAAGTGCCATCCATTTGTAACTGATCTTATTATGAGCTGTTTATTATTTTTGTAACTGGAAATTTCCAAACTTCTTCCAGCCCCTCCTTCTCACAATACTCCTCTTTATTTTCCCTCTTGGCGGGAGGGTGAGGCAGCTAGGAGAGTCCTGCTCTAAGCTTTCTGCTGCTTGGAGCATCTTCTGATCCACCTTTTAATTTTATTTTTTAGCCAGTAAACACTTAATCCTTTTGATGGTGTTATAGAAGAAGGTGTTAGACTAGGGAGTGGCTTGTCATCTGGCAGCACTGGCAAATCCAGGCCTCCGGCGATTTCTCTGTCTTCCAAGGCAGGGTTCTGATCACGACACTAAGCTGGGGGCTCCCTTGGGGGAGAAGGTACTGGTTACTCACACAATGCCTCTGGCTCCCATGCCTAGCCATTCATCTGAGCTCTGCGGAAATGCCCTGCACGCATGTGACTTGGTCTCGAGGCATGTGGATTTTTGCTCCATAGTCAAACCATGTGACTAAGACCACAAAAACTTGGATAGGATGATTCTTTTAAAAACCATATTGCACAGCCACTCTGCTGCCCTTTGATGTGTGGATGTTCTATCATTTGACTAGCTCCCCCACCCCCCCTTTTTTTTCTCAGAAACATCATTTGATCTGGCATTCTGAGAGAGTCTTAAATCTGTTTTCCCCAGGATACAGCTTTAAATATTCCAGAGACCAAATATTCTCATTTCAGTTTTAATGTCCAGAACAGTGTTAATGAAAATCATCTCTCCCCTTAAGCCGTGTCCGCCTGAGTCACCCGGGGGCTTGCTTACTACGCTCACAACCGGATTGCTCGGGCTGTGAATGTCGTCAATACTGTAATTCACTATTGTTTGAAGAATGACAGTTTTATGTGAGTATTTCTTCCTCCATCGTGTGGGCATTCACCTTGGCTGTTACAAATGATGATGTTTTTTTTTTCTGCAATAAGTTAAATTGGGAGAAGATTCTATGGTATATTGTTTCATTTCTTAGACATGCTGCTGAGTCATTTCCCCTTCATAACTGGGCTAGTTTTCACTAATACCTTTCATTGCATAAGTTCTTTTTAATAAAACTCATTTTTATTGACTTTCACTCTACTTAATGAATCCTTCTTGGTGAAACAGGAGCTTCCTGGCACCGTGTATAAGATGACCCCTTATGACACCTGATGGTCGGTTGCATTTTTCTATCTCCCTTTAGCAATGTATGTTTCTTGTTTTTGTTTTTATTTCTTCATGCTGAACTAAATCGAATGAAAGCTTTATTTCTCTATTACATGGGCTGGCCTTTCCTTATGAAATAGAATTCTTAAAAGCTTGTACTGTACATTAAAAAAAAAGACCTTGGATAACTTGAATCGTATTTTAAATGGCACTTAAGAAAAGCTTAAGGAGAATTCTTTTTATAAAGCCAGTAATTATTTTATATTATAATTATTCCCTAATTTATCTATCCTTATTTTTTTATTCATGACTTTCTAATAGCACACACTTGTAGCTAAGTACATAGGGGGAAAACAAAGGAGATTTGTTATGGAAGAATATGCAAAGACATTTTCTTTAATTGTGCCTGGTGTATGCTTTATTGTAAAGTTAACTTTTATTTACCTTCAGTATACCCTCCCTCACTCCTACTCTCCCTATACCCACCCCATCCCCAAGACCCACCCCATTCACAGTTGTAACTCTCTGCTACTAATTAGTCCATTAGCCGGCACTGTTTTGATTGGGTGTTACCTCACTGTGTGGCTTTTTATCGAGCTTTGTTTTAAACCTGGTGTCATCTCTTCTTAGCACATCAGTTTTTCTTCTCGTGTTTTGACAGATCTGTCCTTCCCTACCCAGTTCTGGTACACCACCACCCTGTCCTATCACACCACACACCAATTAAAGGCAAATCCATTCTGCATTCCCTTCCTGCATCTCAACTCTGGGATTTTGTTAGCAGAGTTAGCCTTTAGCTTAGCCAATGTAGGGGTGTAATAATGCATACGTTTAAAGCAGGGTACCCTAGTCTGAAAATCTTTCTTCCACTGGTCCTGTCCTTCAATGCCCCAAATCATGCCTATACTACCTGTTGCTCTATTTTGCATTTAGACATTAAAGACTGCTATTAAAATGTAAATATTATAAGAGGGCTAACCCATCTTAGCTTGAATTTCTTTCTTCCTGTCTTTTTTTCCTATCTGCCTGCCTGTCTCCCTTCCTTCCTTCCTTTCACAATAGAGGCAATAATCAATCATTGGAATCTGAGAAAATTAAACATAGGATAATTGATATTGGGGAAAAGCAAGAGAAATAGAAAACCCTGGAAAATGGAGCTCACCCTAACATGGCATTAGAGAGTGCTGATTTAGGGGTATTAAAAACAATTAGGGTTGAGGGTAAAGGAGAGAAAAAGTGAAAAATGAAAGCAAATGGTGGCATCAGGTAATGAAAAAGGGAGGAAGACTCTAAAAGCAGCAACTCCACCTCCTACTCAGTTTTGTTGGAAATATGCCTTGGTGTTAGTCCTGGAAACTAGTGTGGGACTGCTTCAGCAGTTTCTCTTAATGGGCTATCCCATGCCACTGTCCCTATTACACTTAATTTACTATTTAATTAGATTCCTCATCCCAAGCTACTGCTTCACTTTGTTAGTCCCCTGACCCCTTGCTTCTGTGCATTTGTGCACGTGCTCTTGCTACCGAGGCTTGGGTGCTGTGGCACAACTTGACTGATCCCAAAGCCTTTCCTAACCCCCGTCTGCCTTAAATTTTTCATCTCATAGAAGGGGAGAAAAAAAACAACCACCACCGAAGCCAGCTGGTAGCTGTTGTCCAGACTTTCTTGCAGCTGGTAGGGGGCCATATAGCAGAAACCTCACTTTTGAGATTTACAGGGATATCTGCCTAGAAGCTTTTGGGGAAACTCGCTGACAACCTAACCCAGTTGTGAACATAATCATTCAAAAAACGAATCTGAACTTCTTACTAAAAGGAGAGTCAGTCCTCAGAGCAACCCTGTAAAAATACAGTGTGATATCATCTTGCAAGGAAACTAAGGTTCAGAGAAGCTAAGTAACTTGTGCAAAGGGACAGAACCTCTCATTTGGAAGACAGAGACCTAACCCCAGAGTTTCCAGATCCAAAAGGGACAGTCAGGCTCCTCCCACTGCTTTGTGCTGCCGGTTGGTCACCCTCCTATGGAAGTCAAACGTATCTGAACATTAGAAATTCATTCATAAATCCGTTGAGCTGTTTCCCTTTTTTCTGAGATCGCAGCTTTATTCTCCAAGCAGCTTGGCTTTAAGTCTAGCGTTAGTCTGATTCTGCAGGGGTACCCTTTGTCTGGATATTTGCATGTGTGCTCTTGCCCAGGAGGGGTACTCACTTGCTGATCTGCCTTTTTATTTTGTTTCCTTTGGCCCATATTCTTTTCCTTTCTTGAATTGACTGGGGATAGAATCCATGCAACAGCACTGACTCTCAACCTGTCTTCTCTAGGGACCACAGAAAATAGGTGTTTCACTCATGGCCTCCTACTGTGTCTGTCCCCTTATCTCTTTATCTCCCATCCAAACCCTCCTCCTAAGCTGACACAGAGGGAAAAGGGATATCATTTTCTAATAGCAAATTTACTTAGTCTCATGGATTGAGCAGAAAATGTGGCTTCTTGCCTGCCCCTACCATCTCTTAAATTTGGGGTCAGGTCATTTATCCTCTCCATTTGTCTTAGTCAGTTTGGTCTTCTTTCACAAAGTACCATAGGCTTCTGGCTTAAATAAAGACATTTCTCATAGTTCTAGAGGCTGAGAAGTCGCAGATCAGGGTGCCAGTCTGGCCTATGTCTGATGATTCCTCTCTTTCTGGTTTGCAAATGGCCGTCTTCTTGCCGTGTCCTCACTTGGCAGAGAAAGAGAGCCTCTCTTTTGTGTTTCTTCCTGTAAGGGCACTAATCCCATTCGTGAAGGCTCCACCCTCATGATCTATTCACCCTCCAAAGGCCCCACTTCCAAATAGCTTCACACTAGGGAATAGGCTTCAACATACAAATTTTGGGACAGTGGGAACACAAATGCTCAGTCCATTGTACCATCCCTTCCTATAAAAAGGGATAAATTATATCTTTCTCATCTTACCTAAGAGGAATATTATGAAGAGGCTAATCAATTACTTATTCAGTTAATATTTAATGGCTATCTACTATGGAACGGGCATTGTGCTTGAGCCTGGAGAATCAAAGATTAGAAGGCAAGGTCCCTGCCCTGATTGCACTGGGTGGAGATAGATTTGCAAAGAGAAAACTTCAATTTATGAGAAGTGCTAAGAGAAAAGGGTACATATGCTGTGGGAACTCAGCCTGGCAGTTCAGGAAAACCTCCCTGAATAGTCTGCCTGAACCTCAAAAGACAAACAAGGAAAAGGAGAGAAAGAACAGTTCAGGCAAGAGAGGCTGCATTGACGGTGAAATGACATAGCAACAAGATGGCAGAGATGGCAGAGGTTGTGCCTGGTGCTGTAGACAAGGGCCAGGCCAGGACTGTGAGCATCCTGAGGGCAGGGGTCATGTCTCAATCATTTTCGTATCCCTGTCATCTAGCCAAGTGCCTGCCATCAAGGAAGGTGCTCAGTGATTGTTTATTACATGTTGAATGAATGGAGGGCTTACAGGAGATCGCGCAGATACCAACGACACAAAGTAGAAATTGGTGAAGACTCTAAGGGAGATACAGAGAAAACATTCTGGATTGCAGTGGTGGGAGAATGGGAGGTGGGAGGGAAGGGGTGACTCGGAGGAGAAGAAGCCTGTGAAATAGGCCTTCGGGGCTTCGTGGTGAGGTTTATGAGAGTGGCTTCTCTATTCTTCTCTTCTGTGTCACATTCTTCCATTCACCGACCTCTTGTCACTGGCTTAAGATTACCTCCACCCCCTTTTCTTCCTGGCTTCCTTCCTGGATTATTCCTTTCATCCCGTGTAGAAGCCCTTCCTCCTCTCTAATAAGCCAGAGGGTAGAAAGTTTCTCGAGTCCTTTCACCTCTCCTGGAAGCATTTTATTGCAAAGACTTGGGATAGAATAGCTGGCAAACTTATGTCTTTAAAGACCCAGAACTCCAGTGTAAAGAAGGAAGGACTCACACTTCTTAACCACATTAAAATGAACAGAACATAGAAATAGTAAAGATGGGCCACTTCATGAACCTGAAACCCTGACAGTTAGAATACACCATGGTGTTGGGGTTTAAAGTAATGTAATTTGTGGATCACCATTCAGGTTTGGGAGGTTTTAGAGATGCTGCTCTAAAATGCAAGCATGCTTCCCTAGAGTTTGCTGAATTAGTCAAGAGATTAACGTGAGCTGATTTGGGCCTAACCCTACCCTAGCATACACTGCCTTCAAAGGCAGGAGTAGGAAAATAGCAATAAAGATACAAAGGGGAATGTTAATTCCACTCTGGTATAATTAAGCAATGCATATACACGCACATACCCGTGTGCACACGCATAACAGATTACTGCAAGGCAAGGCTCTGATGGACAGACAGTACTATTGGTGTCCAAAAATCTATCACAACAAATCCAAAGCAGTCATACCTGTGAAAATTTAGGGGAAGGGAAATTTTAAAACATTGTCTCTAAAGCAGGAAGGGAAGTTAATCACCAGTCTCAAAAAATACATGTAGCGACCCATACTTGCTTTAAAAGACATAGTAAGTTTGAAGAAATAATTAAGAAATAAAAAATAAATGGGTCACCCTAATACCATTTTCTGGTCAAATACATTTCTACTAAATACAGAAGCTAAATAAAAAGGATAGGCTGTGTTCTAGGATAGCATAAAGGAACTGTGGTTTAAAAAAACACCCACTTTAATATTTAAAACTATTCTAAAAATCTCCATTTTTAAAGAAAAAATATTAGGTTTTAAAATTTGCTTTGAATAAAACAACTGTAAAGTAAAAAAAAATTATCATATGTGTTAGAAAACATCAATATGCATCCAAAGGGATTTGAAATGTTTATCATGTTTTTAACTGTTGACCATCAGATAGGATAGCCCCCGCCTCTTTGGCCACACTGCTTGAGGGGCTGGGAGCTGGTGGGGTCAGACCCAGGCTGTCACTGGGTGTGGGCTGGGGTGGGGGTCGTCTCTGTCACCTGAATTTCCTCCTTTGCAGATCTCTGCTCTTGGAAGAGCGAGGCTCTATAAAAATTCAAAAGGATAATAAATAGTTTCCTGGCAAGAGTAGAAAACATCAAGTTGATGTTTATGCTTCCATCGACTTTGGTTCCATACATAAATTATGCTGAGAAAGCAGTGGCATCTTCCAGTGGGCAATGACCTCATTTTAGCTGTATCTTCCTAAAATGATATCACAAAAACAAATCCACCCCCTCTAAAATGGCTTACAAAGAGTAGGCCTTTTATCGTTGTGAAAGAGTTCATTCTTACTTGCAGGTTGATGATATAGCTTCATCTCACTTCCCAACTTCCCTTCTGTTAAGCATGTTAATACAAGCCATGTTCAACTCGGGTTCTTTTTTTAGTGCTTCCTTTGATTCTTCTGTTTCCATTTTTTAAAATGCTTTGTGTTTGAAAGTTTCCTTGCCTTTCCTGAACCGTCAGAGCATTTCAAGAGAAACACTGAGCGACTTAGGCTGCTGGTGTGTGTGTGTGTGTGTGTGTGTGTGTGTGTGTGTGTGTGTGTGTGTGTAAATCCAATGCTGCCTGCGAACAAATGCTGTATTGTATACTATATGGAGCTGCCTCCTCTCCTTCTCGAACAGAGCACCTGGTGTTACTGGTTTCAAAAAATATTTCAAGATTGGCAGTTGGAGTCTCTTCATAGAAGTGTAACGGCGCTTCCCAGAAAGCTTGAAAAATGATATTCAAAGTGGAGGAGAATAGAGAATGGGTGTCACCCACTAAAAGAATAGTAAGCAGCCGCCAGAACCTTCATTCAGAAAGGATTCAGAGAGAAAATGGAGACTTCTGAGAACCAGCTCTACCGCTCAGTGTGAACTTAGAAGATCGAGTAGCCCTCTTGAAGCAGGGTTCTGCCTCATCCGTCTGCCAGCATGCTGCTGGTGTGAAAAAAACCAAACCAAACCACACCACACCAAACCAGGGCTCTCTGCTTCAGGCAATATCCCACAGGCGTTTCATTCAAAAGTAGAAATTTCAACCAATTTTCAGGCAACTTGGAAAGTGGTGCTCAAAACCCCTGACTATTAAAAGGAAAAAAAAAATGGTGGAATAAAGATGCTTCACAACAAATCTGGCCTTGGGTGGGAAGGCTCTTGATCCACCATCGTAAAGTCTTGATTTCAAGGTCACCAACCCCCCACTTCCTCTTCAGTGCACATACAAGGTTAGGGAACCTGCTTGGAAGGTTAAAATGAACAATATTCCAAGTCAATTCTTCAGGACAGAAGGCACTTTCCTTATCTTGCTCAGCTCACAAATGTTCCCTGCAGCCGTTCCCTGATCAGAAGTCATTTTGCAAAACTCAAACTTGTATTCACCCCAGATATGGGATAAATCAGAACCAAAGGAAATTACCTTCTTGAAAGTCTCCTTCACAAATGGAGTAGATACTTCGACTCCTTTTCCTGAACATGCTTCCCATAAAAAGTAAGTGTCCTGAATCTTGGATTGCACATCAATAAATAAACTTTTAACAAAGTCATGGGAAGAGATCAGACTGAGGCCTTGACCACTTAGAAAGCCTCAGAAACCTGAATTGTGAACATTTGTTTTGTGTCATCGGCTTACATAATAATTATGGTGATTTATTTTTCTACAGTCTTTCTTATGAAGCAATATCCTTTACGATCAAGTACTCCGAAATTCATGCATAAAGTGTATTTACTCTTCGGAACTGGCAGATGTGAAATGAAATAGATATGAGGAATACAATTTTTCTGGACAACATTGTTATAAAAGCCATTTTTTATTTGCATCCCGCTCGTTCAAAGCAGGTCAGGAAAGAGTACAAATGAACCAGTAAAAACCTACCTCATGCGTATTGCCACACATAAAGACCTCTGTGCCACTTTCATTTTCAAAGGCCAGCATATTGCTTTGATAAGGCATAAAGTAGGATAAAACTAGACCGTTAGTCTTATCACTGTCTAGCAAGTGTCATAATGTCTAATTAACTTGTCCATGATCACATAGCAAGGAGTCAAAGCCATTTCTATTAGACCCACTTTTCCATTTTGGCTCAACGAATGGTGGTAGATAGGCAGAAAAGCAGGCACAGAGGCAGACCAGAAGGAAAAAAAAAAGGAACCTTCTCATTGCTTCCTACTATGACTACCTTCAAGTTAATTATTGTTTGTGCAATCAGTCTTCAGAGAAGTTTCTTAACCATCATTGGCTATGTGTTCTGGAATGCCATCGTCTTTTCCTTTTTTTAACTTTATTTTTAAATTTGTATTTATTTATTTGTTTTTAACTGAGCTTTATGCCCCATGTGGGGCTTCAACTCATGACCCCAAGATCAAGAGTCCCATGCTGTACCAACTGAGCCAGCCAGGTGCCCCTGCAATAGTTTTTATTAACCAATTGATTGTATATATTCCAAAGGCATTCAAATAAATTGCATTCTTTTAAATACTAGGTATCATAAAGACATTAAGTTGACTAAGAACACTTACATTTTGGCATAGCACAAGTGACACTTGAAGTCATAGATGCCAGAGGAATAAGGGAAATACCTTACATATTTTTACGTTTAAAATTTTTTGTTATTTATTAGCGGATGTGGACAACTAACTATTATACATGGGAGGGGGTGCTAGTGGTTGAAAAGACTGACAGAGGAGGTGATGTGAGAGGCTTGGGTTAGGTGATCAGACCAGACAAAGAAGCAGGGAAGTCGGATTGACCAAGACTGCTGGGGACAATAGCACCAGCCTCTCGGTGGCCCCACAGCTAGGCCGAGACCCAAGTGTGCAGTTCCAAGGGACTGGTCCAGTTCAGCCCTGCAGGCTCCAAGTTTAAGAGCTCCCCTGCATTCCACAGATGGGTGAAAACCTGTGGCTGGGTTCCTACCTGGTTCTGCTTCTCCCACTTCATTCTCCCGTCCTACACAGTCTCCATCCTCCTCCCACTTGCTGCCGCGCTTACACTATCTGTTGACCTCACTGGCTGCCACCAGTATGATGTGATGTAAGTGGCATCCTCTCCCTAGCATATAGAAGCATTTGCAAATACGTAGAAGTCATGTGTTAGGCACCCCATGTTTGCCAAATCAATTACGGTTCCACAAGGTTTCCGATTTTCCTCCCAAACCAGTGAGAGGATCTCTTCCCCTGTTTATCAGTAAGATAGAGCTCAGGGATCAATTCCTATATTCCTCCTCCGAGCCTTGCTGTCCACCCAATTACAAAGCTGGGATAAGCCTTACCCCTTTAAAAGTAGCATTTATCAGAAGTTTTGAAATGGTCTGTTTTGTGTTTTTCTTCCCCACCAGCCCCTGAGCTGTTTGTGGTCTGTCGCATACATCTGTGTAAGCGTGAGAGCTGCTGTGTCTGACACATCTCCTATGTGCCAGGCACTGTGGTAAATACTTTGTGTGCATTATCTCATTTGATGGAACTCATCGAAGACCCTGAGACTCAGAAGTGAAGCCATTTCCCCAGTCTCTTAGCCAGATTCCAGTCCACGTCGGTCTGACTCCATAGCCCATACCATCACTTACTACACACCAAAGAACCTGGCACATAATTATTCAGTGATTCCTTCAACTGAAAGAAGGAAAAGGGTTGGGGGAAGTGGGGGTAAGGGAGCTCAGAGCTATGGTCCAGACTCCTGGTCCAAAGTGGATTCTAGCGTCAGCGGCTAAACGATTTGGAATGAATCCTTCTCAGAAGCATATTGGAAATCTGTAGAATTCAACAAACATATCCTCAGTATGTTGGGAAAATCTTAGAGCTCCTGACGATGTCAGTGTGAAGAAGGTGAAAACATGGCCATGGACTGAGCAGGGCACTAACTAATAGTGGCTCTAATCCTGGAAGCAACTGATGTTTCTGTCATCACTAAAGCTGAGCACCCCCCTGCCAGCCAAAAGCAACTAGGGATTACCACAAGATGCCTCAAGTCTAGAAGAACATGGATCTAAGAGTACTGAAACCTTAGCAGAGAATGAAAATTATCCCCTCCCTTAAGTGTGTTCCTCAAAGGCCCTTTGTCATTACTATTTAGCCATCGTTTACCGCTGTCAATGTATTTGTGACAATTTTTAGGGAAGGTGAAATGGAGTTCTTAAACTAAATATCAAATGTGTTTAAACTTGTTCAAAACTTCTCTCATCCCCTGTAGTTATTTAGCATTCATATTTAACAAGAATTAAAGCCCTTAAGTATTGATTTAGTCATTTGTGCTGTCAGATCCTGTCTGTTTTCTAACTTGGAACAGATGAACCTTCCCAAATCACCCCAGTCAAAACAATAACAACAATGCCCTTTTTCTTCGAGTTCTTGCTTGGTTCAATATGGAGACAAGCCTCCACAGCATCAAGTAGGGGGAAAGTCTGCCAGACACACAGCCCATCAGTTTCCTCCAGCTCGAAGATAAGGATACGAAACTGAAATTGAGTTTGAGCTTGGGTTGGCAGCCACTGCCAAGTAGAGGATGAGGGTGAAGGGAGATGTGCTGAGCTGTATGAATGGTCAGAGAGAAGGAAAGCAACGCAGTTCAGCTGGGGCTCGACGGCTCTGGCCACATTCCTCTCACGTCGGCTGTGAGGCCGAGAGGCCTCAAGGGTCCCAGCCCGCCATGCCTGAGAGAAGCCGCCCTCCAGAGACAGTGGCCATGTTGAGCAAGTAAAGATGTGGAGCCAAGGACAAGTATTCCTGAAATATGTTCTTGAAATTCCTATTTAATGCATATATTCGGCAGCATACCAGAGCCCTTAGTAACAGCCCGTTGGGTGTTGTGACAACGGCGTGGGTGTAATGACAGCAGCCTGTGTGGGACGTGGCAATATCTGGGGGCAGAGCTGCCTGAGTCTGAGGACCAGCTTTTATTTCAGAGGGAGCTCTGCACATACTAGGGCCACAACTTGAGGTCTCTGGTGGTGGGAGGGAGGGGATCATCTTAATGAGAGCAAACTTCATGTAGGAGGCCCCACTTCCTGACAGGGAGAGGATAAAAATGCAGCTCCAGAAACCAGAGTGCCCCTCAACTATTTAAAGTCACTCCTTTAAAAAAACAAAACAAAACAAAACAAAAAACTCTGGACATTCAGATGGCTCTCAGGATGGATTTAGGGATTTCCAATTTCTATATGGAAAATGTATTCTCTAAAGCTATTTCTATAGAGTGGAAAATTATGGCTCTTTCATACAAACATAATAATAAAGCCGATCTGAAATGGCTCATATGCTCGGTATTTGGTGGGAATGAAGTTTTTTCATGCTGGCTGAGGAGGAGCTCTGCTTCTCTTCTGTGACTACACACTCACAAAGTAAGAGCATCCTCTATATGTTTTTTTTTACATGTGTACAAATTATGTTTTGCATCTATCTTATTTTTTTAAAGATTTTATTTATGTACTTGAGAGAGAGCAAGAGCAAGAGAGAACATGGAGAAGGAGAAGCAGGCTCCCCACTGAGCAGGGAGGCCCCCTGTGGGACTTGATCCCAGGACCCTGGGATCATGACCTGAGCCAAAGGCAGACGCTTAACCGACTGAGCCACCCAGGTGCCCTTATGTCTTTGCATCTATCTTTGTAATATAAAAACCTTAGCAAGTTAATAGTAAATCAGCAGTTGTTAGTCATGAGAGAAACATGAACATAGGAAACATCTTTTTAAAAAAAAAACTTTAAAGTGAAAATTTTATTACTTTGACAGAAGTAGGCTTCCATTCATTGAAAATATTTGTTAGATTATTTAGTCATTGCAGGGAGCTGGAGTGATTAAAATGTTTAATAATGCACTGTTGTTTTCCATGAAACTCTAGTGTGGCCCTGTTCCCCAGCCACAGGAATGTAAGAACTTCTTGGCAAATACCCCGACTAGGACCGGGTGGGACGATGTATAATTAATGTCAAGTGTTATTGCCCTTCTCCAATGCCATCCACCCACTGACCAGCATCAACTTCCTCCTGTTCTTTCTGTATTCAGAGCTTGGTTTACAGCACTTGGTTCTGAATATAGCAGGATAAAATTCTGGTTTCCCTTTTTGAGAATACACATGATGAAAATCAAGTTCATGTAACAAGAGCTAATTTTCTTATATCTTTGTTAAAGGCGTTCAGAACGAGCCAACATTTTTACAGTTAGAGATAATATTCAAGTTAGTAAAGATTTTTTTTTTAAAAAAAAGAACATTCTATAGCTACTTTTCAGGGGGTATAATTTTGTTCTCAATTGTTTAACATTTTCCCTTGAGTTTTGCTTGACAAGTATTGGGAAAGAATGTCTGGCAACTGTTAATGAAAGTGCAGGCTCTTTTTTCTCTCTTTCTTGTTTCTATAAACTTACTAGACAGGCTTAAGTCCAAAGAATGATAAAGTAAGAAGATATTTGTACATGAAAATGAAAGCAGAAATAAAAATAAATATTCTTGAATATCTTAGAATATCGAATTGGAATCAGAGTAGAAACCATGAGATTTGGATACATTACCCTGAAACTGAACTGTCTAATGAGGAAAGCTATAATTGTGAAAACCAAAACTTCAAGTCAGTGCTAGAGCCAATTTTATTTTATGGAAGTAAAGCTGAGAATTTTAATTAAATCGTAGTTCTTCCTGTGAGGTTCCTGGGAAGGAAATTTAAGGATAGATCTTAATGGGGATGAGGTTCATCAGATGGGTGTTAGTATGCTCTACTATGCCCATAGTGGTTGTTAAATATTGAAATACTTCCATACCCATTGGTAAAGAGCCATGGCCTAGAGCTCTCAGTGCCCTCTGCCAACCCCGTGGCTGCCTAGGCCCCTCTTTGAGATGCACCCCCCCATCTTCTCTCTCAAAACCCAGCTACTAAAGAACTCATACTCAGTACAACAGGGGGGTCTCAGACCCTGCCCCAGCCCAGAGCAGCAATCTGCGAGGTCAGTGCTCATAGTAACCTGTTAACCGTGTTAACCTGAGTTCAGTACTTTGCATATCATGCCTATTCTAGTGGAAATCCTATAAATTAAAACAGCTAAAATAAGGATATCTCCGTAGAAAGAAAAGTCAGACAAAGGTTACACCAAAGAGAAAAACTAAGAGTGGTATTTAAAGCTCAGATTGAATAAATTGTAAGCAAAGCCTCAGAGTAACAGGGACAGGGAAGATCAAAGTCACGGCATAGCTTTTCTCGGCCTACTGCGTTGCTGATTCACAATGTCTGCAAGAATTCTTTCCCTCCCCCGGCCTCTCATTTTAGCAGCATATCTTTTTTGTACCAAGTCATTAGTCTGGAAAGTAGAAAATGAAATTCCTTTATGACAACATTACAAATGGAAATCTGAGAGGGTGCCTAAGCATGAATGGTTCATTTGAGATGAAGACCCAACCGCATGTGTCATTGCCCCGGGGCTGCGGGAGCGGCCCGGGGTCCTCGCAGCCCCTGGCGTGGGGTTCCCGGCCCTCCTTCCTCCTCCGAACTGGCTCCTTGGGAGGGCCCTGCAGCCTCCAAGGACCCCTTGCCCAGACACCAACCTACAGTCTTACTTAGTGATTCACTGGCATTTAGATGGTAATATCAAACGGGAAGTACTTTTTTAGTTGCTGGGATTTCTTTCTGTGTATTTTTTAAAGATTTTTTTTTTTTTTTTTATTCATTTGACACAGAGAGAGAGATTACAAGTAGGCAGAGAGGCAGGCAGAGAGAGAGGAGAGAGGAGGAAGCAGGCTCCCTGCCGAGCAGAGAGCCCGATGTGGGCCTCGATCCCAGGACCCTGGGATCATGACCTGAGCCGAAGGCAGCGGCTTTAACCCACTGAGCCACCCAGGCGCCCTCTGTGTATTTTTAAGCTTGATTTGGGTCTCAGTATTCTTGCCTTTTCCACTGGAAAAACATATCTGATGGCACAGTGGTCATTCTGATACCTTTCAGTGCCCTTGATTAGCAAGAAAAAGCCAGAGGGGATTATGAAGAAAATCTTAATTCATAGATAAAATGCGCCCATTAGGAAAAATCATAGTATTTCAAAGAGTGTCCAATGCAAATTAAAGAAAGATGTCGGGGCTAGAAAAAGAAAGAAAGATAGATGATAGAGAGATAGATAGATAGATAGATAGATAGATAGATAGATAGAGGAGGGAAGGAAGGAAGGAAGGAAGGAAGGAAGGAAGGAAGGAAGGAAGGAAGTCATTAACAACTTCAAATCTCAATACATTTATTAAATCAGAGAATCAAAGATTTGGGAACAAACAGAAAAGGACCTTGGCTTCCTTTGGTAAATACAATGTGATTCACTATGAAATAAATTGTTCTGTAATAAATTCTCAAATTTGAATTTTGCAACCCCGGTACTATTTCCATTTTTGAATAGATGTTCAAACGTGTGCATAAATTATGCATATTTGAAAAGTGTAGCTGTTGTCATAAAGAAAATGTCAGTGGCTCTAAAAATGTAGGATTGTATCAGCCCAGGTGACCCACAGATGAGTAGCAGGAAGAGAAAGATTATCTGGTAAGATGCACTGGAATGGAAAGCCTCCAAGACCCCCAGCTGCGGCCCCGCGTTCATTCTTGCCTGGCAGCTAGGCTGAGTGGCCCCATCTCTCCTGCTCCCTCTCACTCCACCTGACAAATTCTTCCACTTCCGCATGCACATTTCCTATTTCTTTATGTTCTCTGTGAAGCAGAGACCACGTTGTGCTTGAAGGATGTATTCAAAAGACGCCTGATGGAATGAATGATTGATAACTCTGGGCAGATTTCCGTTATTCTTTCTCTGTGTAATGCAAGATGAGAGGTTCCATTTCTTACCCTGGATTAATTTGGGCTCACCTATTTTAAATAGGTCCTATTTAAAGTCCTCTATACCACCAACTGGGATCTGTTTTAAATAGACCACACTGTATATTTTAGATTGCCCTTTTGTGCCTAATCTCATGCAGTAATTATGCCCTACTTAACATTTAATTCAACAATGCTCCATGGCAACCAGACTGAAATGCATGCTACTCACAGATCTGAATATTGTAAGAGTATTTGTTTTACTGCTGAGCCCGCTCCTGCCCACTGGAAAGAGGCATCTTTATAACCGATATGTGCCAATACATGGATTCCTTTCTCTGACTTGAACCCATCTTCTTAGACTAAAAATAGCCAGTGAACTTTGATTTAGCTGACACCTTCAGACACTGAGCCTCAGCTTCTCAGCCATCTATCCATCCATCCATCCATCAATCCATCCATCCAATATTTATTGAATATCCTATATATTTTGGGTTTGTGTTAGGGCTAGAGAGACACATACAGCGTCCTCCCTGACCTTGAGTAGCTCGTGGCCTGGTGGGGTACAGAGGCGTGCAGTCTCATGTATCATCGATGTGGTAAAAATCTGTAATGGAAATATGGGCAAAGCATTCTGGAAGTACAAAAGGCAGAACAACTCACCCTCGGGGAATTTAGGGAGCATTTAGGGAGGAAATGACAGCTTAGCTGAGGCTTAAATAATGAGTAGTGGTTTTCCAGGTGAAGACAGGTGGGAAGGGCCCTGTAGGCAGAGGGAATAGCCTAAGCAAAAGCACCGAGCACCCCCTGGGCCTATCTCTGGGAGTGTGAGGGCTGTCTCCCATTCCTGGTTTGGACTATACTGGCCTGGCCTGAACTGTGGCTGTCCCACAACTGCTGGGAATATTTCCAGATCAAGGAAGATCTGCTAAGACACTGCAGTGTCTACTGTAGCTGGAGCGAGCCTCATGGGCCTGTTGACCTTTGACTTCTGACCTGTGGTCCTGGCCCCTGGATTCTCTACCCTGGTCACACAGCCCCTGCGAGAGTAGTGGTTGGACCAGAGACTAAAGCTGTGAAGTTCTCCGAATCAGTGCTGCCTCCTTTCTGAATCTACATGAGGAAGCTTCCCCACCAGTAGATAGCAGCAAGTCCCAGGCCAAGCCCAAGCAGAGCAGGCAGTGGGCTTCGTGACCTGCACCTTTGTAAGAGGAGATGGGATCCAGATGGCCCTTCTGCCTGCAGCAAGGCATGTGTTTGGTGGGTCCGCACATGGGAGAATTCCAGTGTCATGCTGCAAACACTGAGTAGGATGACCTGGCTAAATATTTCCATCTCCAGTTGAGGCTGAATCCTGTGTCTAAGCGTGAGTTGGCTTGGAAGAACTGCCCAAACCACTCCTCTTCTAGCCTGGGGAGGACTTAGTCCTCCTGACAATAGTACTGCTTCCCAGGCACCCACCTATCAGTGCTAACAATCATAGACCTGTGTGGTTTGTAGCTCTCTGGCACTGTCACTATCCCCTGGAGAGTGCAGTCTCACGGCCGGCTTTGCTGTGGTCACTGACATGGTGTTTGTGCATTAATATAATCTATAGGCTGTACATCTAGAACTTCTACAGCTCAGTGAGCTGAGATGATATCGAATTGCCTTTTTTTTTTTTTAAGATTTTATTTATTTATTTGAGAAGGGGTGTTTGAGGACAAGCCAGAGGAGAGGCAGAGAGAGAGAGAAGCAGACTCCCTGGCTGAGCAGGGAGCCTGATGTGGGACTCTATCCCAGGACCCTGGGATCATGACCTGAGCCGAAGGCAGATACTTAACCGACTGAGCCACCCAGGCATCCCGATACTGAATTGCCTCTGAAAGATTTCCCCATTAGTCCTTTCCTTGTTGCATACTCTTTGTCTTCTCTCTTTAAAAATAAAAGGTTAAATGCCATTCAAATGTATGACGTCATCATGGACTGTCATTGCATGTGTCATGCTGAGAAAGGGAGCAGCTGGGAAATGACTGGCGGGTACTCTTGGCACAAAGTGACCCAGGACCCCATTCCTGTCGATACTAGTTTTCGCTTTCTTTCTCTGTTGCTGCCACTGAGTTAGGGGTTATAAAAATATCCTTCAATACAGGTACAAACAAAAATCACAGGAAGATGTCTTTTAAATCCACTTTACTGTGATACTATTGAGAAGGATAAATAGAAAGCATAAGCAGAAAAGAGAACCTTCTTGCGCTGTTGGTGGGAATTTAAGTGGGTGCAGCCACTATGGAAAACAGTGTAGAGATTCCTCAAAAAATAAAAAATAGAACTATGATCCAGCAATTCTACTTCTTGGTATTGATCCAAAGGAAACAATATTACTATCTTGAAAAGATATCTGCACCCCCGTGGTCATTGCAGCATTATTTATAATTTCCAAGACATGGAAACAATCTAAGTATCCATCGATGGTTGAACAGATAAAGGAAATGTGGTATATATACACAATAGAGTATTACCAGCCATTAAAAAAAATAAGGAAATCCTAGCATTTGCAACAAAATGGATGGACATTGAGGGCATTATACTAAGTGAAGTAAGTCAGAAAGAGAAAGACAATACTGTATGATATCATGTATATGAAGAATCTAAAACAAACAAACAAACAAACAAAAACAGAGCAAACTCATTGATACAGACAACAGATTAGTGGTTGCCAGGGAAAACCGGAGAGGAGTGAAGGGGGTGGGGGGAGTGAAAGGGTTTTTAAAAAAAAAGCATAAAAAACTTTTTTTTAAAAAAAAGTTGAAGGTACATGTACAGAGCATTTTTTTAACAAGGTTGTGTCTACAAAGAAATTGGCAACCAGATAATCCAAGATGAAATATTATTCTTTAGGGTTCCGCAAATTTTAAATTTGCCCAGTGGGCGTTATATCACAGTTACTGTTCAATGTTTCTCGCCATGTACAGTAAAACAGAACTTTATGTATGTGTGGCATTTTTAAAACTAACGTGTAGCCTCTAGGGCTGAATCTAGCTGCTCTTTGGGGTTGCTGAGACTTCCTATTTGATAGCTTCCTCTATTGAGAAACAAATTCAATAACCTCTGTTTCATAGATCACTTATTTATTAAAGGTAACGAATTCTTAATCTAATATTCTGTTATTGTTGTTGTTGTTTTTCCTAAGAAATGTATTTAGAATCAGATGGTCTCAAGGAAAAGGAAAACAGCTTTCCAGGGGAAATGCCTATTTGTTTTCGGGCTATGCAGGCATGCACCCTGAGTGAAGGCACAGAGCTCTCTAGGATTGGATGGCTGTGAGGGCAGGTCCTCCATTCAGAGGACTTACACCCCAATGGGGAGACAGTGCCTAGCTGCTCTGGCACGCCTAGGACAACTGCCTGCTAAAAAAAGAAGAAAAAGAAAGAAGGAAAAAAGGCTACATGCCTAATCAGCAGCTCTGTGTCTTTTAAAAACACGTTATTTGTGTTACCAAACCAGAGTTGATATTTCTTGTTGGTATACAATGAAAAATTCTACCTACCCTAAGAATTCATTGCCTCTTAAAAGAAAAAAAAAATTCTCCTTCTGATTTCTAAAAAGAGCTATCCATTTTCAAACTGGTTTATCTACTCAGGCCCCAAAGCACCCGAGCTGTGACAAGCCCAGTTGCCAGTTTTCATCAGCTCAGTCTGGGTAGCCAACTGCCTCTCAGTTTTTTCCAGACAGCTCTTAGAATCTAAAGAATATGTTTTCCGAATATATTTGCACCTTAGGTGTGGAATACTGAGCAAAGAAATGGAAATCCATGCTTATGTAATCATGAAAAAATATCAGATGATAGCTTTTATGTTCTTGCTCAGATTCAAATGTTTGGGGCAAATCATTGCCAGCAATGGTTTATGAATATACAGTATTTTATAAGCTATTACAGGTGAATTTTGTCTCCATGGAAATATGTTTTCCCTTTTACAATAATTGCTAACCACAAAAGGATAATCAGAGGTGTATCTTTTTTTTTTACATTTCTGCTTTTTTCTCATATTAAAGGTAAGATATAGAGATTACATTTTTGCAAAGGAACCTGCAGCTGCGAGTCTAATCTTTGAAAATTATTCAGACTCTTTTGCAATTTCTCCTTAAAGACACCGAGTTAGAGTCATTTAATAACCACAAATACAAAATGCATTAGATTTTAACAGCAGATCTAAATTAAAAACTCAGTAACTTGGAACAAATGCCCCTTTTCGTTTATTTCCAAACTAAAATCCTGGCTACGTTTTAGTGTTTCTGAACCTTTCTTACTGCAAACCATCAATCCACCAACTTCTCTCTGGCTCATTTGAGCTTTGAACTGTACCTTTACGGTGCTATAAATTAGCATGTCACTGCGATACACTGTAATTTGCATTAATTTCTTTCCAGTTGAAGTTGTCTATCTTTTAAGACATCTTTACAATACTTAGAATTCACTCCGAAAAGTAATACCCAACGAAAGATGTAAAACATAAATTTAAAAAACATGTTTTGGCTTTTATCTCAAGACGGAAAATAAAAGTGGTCAAAGTTCTGCGCACAATTCTGTGACCCAGAACTCTCTTTCTGATACTTTAGTGCCATTGTTTGAGGCGGAGACGTTTTAGCAGCAGGAAGTAGAGGGAAGAACGCAGCCCTGCTCTCACCCACTTGAAGAGAAGGAGCCATTTTAAAGATACGGTTACAGGGGGAAATGGTCAGGGTCATAAAATTGTCAATGAAATGCACTCTCCTCGACGCTTTCCATGGGATGTGTGGCAGGAAAAGCCGAAAGTCTCAGTTGTGAGGGGGCAAGTCTCCTCCTGGCGCTGGTTTGGCCGACCCAGGTGAGGCTCGCAGGAGTGGCTCTGACCAAGCCCTAGTGAGCTGCCCACACCTGCTATCCTGTCACAGAGCTGCTGTCCTGCTGGGGCAGGACAGGGGGAGAGGGGAAGCAGTGGATAATTGGGCAGGCTCTTGAGGGGGAAAAATGCACCCTTCTCTCCCGTGAACCTGAAACTCTAGAAAGCGAGGCTTCTGGATGCATCAGGGAGCTGTTTGTCCACCGTGCACCTGTCTGTCCGACTGACCACGTTGGCTCCAGTCTGGGCTCATTCCCTGCACCCAGCTCCTTGCTTCCACGGCCCGCCCACCCTTCTCCATTGCTACATCCTGCAGAAGCTGATCCCTCAGTGGAATTTGTTTTCCAAGCTTTAAAAACAAAATTACTGGGAGGGTAA
This sequence comes from Ailurus styani, assembly GCA_002007465.1. Taxonomy (NCBI): domain Eukaryota; kingdom Metazoa; phylum Chordata; class Mammalia; order Carnivora; family Ailuridae; genus Ailurus; species Ailurus styani. The sequence continues at coordinate 865,232 of LNAC01000277.1, forward strand.
GAGAAAACCCAAGCCTTCAGTCCTTGGGCAGCATGCCACCAAACTCCTTGAACTCCAGCCCTGGGTTTTTGTGTCCCTTTGAAATAGACACGGTTTGGGTTGAACCTGCACTTCCTAGCATCTGGAGAAGAGAAGGAAGAGTATACTATTTTTAAAAGGAACTTTCTGGAAAGTGTACAAAACCTGATAATTAAAAAAATAAAAGCCAAACCCTCAGCTGCACAAACAGCCCTTGTTCTCTTCCAGCAAAGGTCTGTCAGGAGTGCCCACCTTCCTCTCCCTGAGAAGAGCAATTAAGGAGACCAGGAAGCATCGCTGAGCTGGTCTGTTTTCTAGCAAAGCCTTTTCAATCACCTCCTTTGATCTAGCAGCGAGTGTGGGAGGGGGAGCGAAACCAACCTGCTTCATGCCTCCAGCGCTATTTGGAGGCACTGTGTTGGAAGAGCGTTTTCTCTCTCAGCATATTTTTTGGAATCAGAGTGTACACATCTGTCTTTATACCCAACCGCCTTTCTGGACCCAAACAAGGTCTCTGTGAGGTTCCCCAGCCGAGCTCAGTGGGATCTCTGTCAGCTGCAAGATTTATGTCATCTTGTTCAGTCCTGAGAACTGTTCCTTCAGCTTTTCACATCTGGATTTAATTGGAAAGACATTAAGTGTGCTGGAAAAGCATATTTCAGGGCAGTTCTTTATAGACACCCCTATTAAAGGAGCTGACGGCTGTAGGTTCAAGTAGGACAAGCAAAGACAACATCTCCAAAGCTGAAAACACGAAATAATGAAAGAGCCGCTGAGAATGAGAGCTTCCCGTTTGAGGCTCACATTGACTCAGTTACTTTGGGAGAGAAATGTGGCAAGATGCTTGCCAACCGTGAGCTTTCCAGCGGCACGTGGGATCAGCACACAGATAACTGGGCCTTTCGGCGTTTTCCTGCCCAACAGTGCCTGCCGTGCCTGCTCTCCACATCCTTGCGTGAGGGTGTTTGGATGCGTGATACACAAACATTTTAGAGGAGCGAGAGGGTGGTTGGTTGGTAACTGCAGATGCCGTCACCTTCTTGCCTCATCATCCCCTCGAGGGGTGGTGACAGAGTCCCCGGGCCACCACACCCTGTGTGGTATCTCCATAGAGAACAATAGCAGTAGCTAGCAAGCTTAGAGCCAAGATAACACACGCTGGTGTGATTTTAGCCAAGTCCCCCACTCCAGCACCTTCTCCCGGTTGAGCAGGCGCTGGTAGGTCTTGAATGCACACATCCACTTTCGAGGGCAGAGGTCCCTGTGGTGGTCAGCATTATACAGATGTATAGACGTAGGCTTGTGTTCAAAAAGGAATGAGAGGTCAAAGAACAGTTGTCATCAGAGAAATACAGATATCTTTCTTTATCTGTATTACAATTTCAAGCCTTAAACTTTGTAGCTCAGGAGCAGCTTAAATCCTCTGAAGTCCTAGCCCCCAAATGTCTCATTAACAGAGGGTAAAATAGGTACTTAGTTTCCTCTCTTTGGACTCTCCTTCTCATCTGTGGACTTGGTTAAGCAAAGGTCCTGAAACTTTTTTGAGCAATGGCCCCTCTGGGCACTCTGGTGAAGCCTATGGACCTCTTCACAGAAGAATATTTCTAAACTACATAAAGTAAAAATACCCAAGATTTCAAAAAATTATATTGACATCGATGATCAAAACATCTTAAGAGTATTTACTATGTGAGAGTAAATATTTCAGAATAAATTTGTGCTGTAGTAAATGGATTTATTAGCACGTGGACTAACAACATCTAGCAATTGGTCTAACAACTATACTTCTGCTGTAATTCCAATATTTTTAACAAAGAAGTGCTAAGTTTTAGTTAGATGTTAATACACCCCCAGAACATGTGATGTCCTCCCTGTCTAAAGTCACAGAGTCCCTAAATGCATGGGCCCCAACTTAAACCCCTGCCTCGGTGAGGACACCGTCTTCTAACACGCAGATGTGGACTGTGGATCTGTTTCTCAATCAGCCCCCTTGCCTCCAGGAGCTTCGGCCTCTCCTTTGGCCCTTGTCCCGCGCTGAGTGACATGGAAGGTGTTTTAGCCTCCTCCCCGCAGCCCCAGAGGGAAGGTGGTGCTTCTTTCACTGTTTGTGGAAGGTGCCAGCAGATCAGGTCAGAACAAACACCTGGCAGGGCTCTTCCTCACAGTGGCCAGTGAGGGGGCATGAGGGAAAGGCCTCTCCACACCCCAACCAGTCAGCCCTCCTGGGCCCAACAAGAGTGAAGGCCTCTTCCTGGAGAAAGCAGTGTAACAACAAGGGGTGTCAGCAGTGTAAGATCTAAAGAAACATCAAGTCAGTCAGGAAGAGAAAAGGCTTCGTCCATTCCAATGGCCTCCCGGCTGGTCTCCCCGCCACCACCACCCTCCAGCTGTGGGCAGGTGGCTCCTTTGGAAACACAAGAGTGGGCATGCCACTGCCCCCGTTATGGTTTGAAATGACACCACAGCCCTTATAAGCTAAATAATGTCCCCCTTAAAATTCAAATGTTGAAGGCCCATCCCCAGTACCTCAGAATGTGACTGTGTTTAGGGAGAAGACCTTTAAGGGAGGCAATTAGATTAAAATGGGCCATTAGGGTGGGCAGACTGACCGGTGTCCCTATAAGAAGAGGAAATGAGGACACAGAGAGACACACGGGGGATGCACATGCTCAGAAAAAAAGACTATCTGAGGACGCAGCGAGAAAGCAGCTGTCGGCTCGCTGGGGAGCGAGGCATCAGGAGAAACCAGCCCTGCCGCCACCTTCATCTCAGACCTCCAGCCTCCAGAGCCGTGCAAAGATAACCCTCTGTGGCCTGAACCACCTGGTTTGTGGTACTTTGTTGTCACGGCAGACCCTTCAGGGCCTACCCAGTCTAACTCTTCAGCTTCCTGGGAGGACGGGCCCCACCTCCCCTCGCCGCCCCAGGACCAGCTCTGCATCCTTGTGGGGCACACACATCTGGCACGCCACCTCTCTCCCTGGTGCCTCTGCCATGCCGGGCCCGGTGTTGTGGCCTCTCTCCCACACCTGCTCATCCTCTGCAAGAGCTTGGACTGAATGACTCCCCAGAAGACTTCCCTGCCCCTGCCAGGTCCCCCCCTGTACACCCCGATGGCCCACCACATGTGTGTTGCTAATGCATGTTTCTGTGCTCCCTGCTCACCCAGGGCACGTCAGGGGAGGGTTGTCTTTCCTTCATCTTTGGGTTGCCAGAGCCTGGCAGAGCACTTGGCACAGGCCCTGGGACTCAGCATGCTGTAAGGGTCAGCTCAACAAGTCCCTGTAGCATCGTGCAGCCAGATTGTCCTCACAGTGAAGATATTCTGCGTTCAGGGCCAGGGCGGGCCATTTACCGGCTCTGTGACCTTGGAAGAGTCACAGGACCTCTCTGAGAGGCAAGTTCCTCAGCAAACGGTGGACTCAGGTCCAGGGCAATAATTCTCCACCCTTTGAAGACCTGTGTCTTTTAGCAAATGTTTGAAATATATATATACAGAATCTTTCCCCAAAATGACTTTTCCCAAAATGATTCTTTTTTTTTTTTTAAAGATTTTATTTATTAGAGAGAGAGAGAGAGTGAGAAAGAGCATGAGAGAGGAGGAGGCGAGAGGGAGAAGCAGACTTCCCTTGGAGCTGGGAGCCTGATGCAGGAATCAATCTGGGGACTCTGGGAGCATGACCTGAGCTGAAGGCAGTCGCTTAGCCAACTGAGCCACCCAGGCGCCCACCCAAAATGATTCTTGATTCATGAGTTCCTGTAAACTAAGATGATTTTGCCAGACTTTCCTCTCTCTGGTTTAAAACTCACTGATGCTGGAGCAAGGAGGGAGAGGACGAAGTTGGCAGCAGGCCAGTTTCAGAGTTTTGCCCAGGGTCCTTCTGGGGAGAGCCCCATCACTTTGCACCGGAGCTAGTCCAATGTTCAAGTCAAACTAGAACTGTGTTGGGAATGGGCCTATGGTGGGAACAAGGAGGGTGAGAGAGCCAGTCATTCCCCTGACCCGGCATCACACCGGGTTCTTGGAGGGTCAGCTGTTAGCCAGCGGATCCTTTGGTCAGTATTGCTCGCTTTTAGCAATGAGGGATGGAAGAAACTATACGCACGCTCTCTTGGTTAACTATGCCATCCTGTGGCAGTTAATAAGGCCAAATCCTGCCAAGCATGTAACTTTTTTTAAATAAACAGGTGCAAAAATGTTTATATAGCCTATTCTTATAAACACAGGAAAACCCACTCTAGCCTCAGGTGCTCCAGCAGGTTCAGACCGAGGCAGCTGCATCAATGTCCCATAAGCAGGACCTGCCAACCCTACAGGTGGGTCAGGTGACTGTCCCCCAAGGACATAGGTGACTCAGGATGATGGAGCTCTAGACCCAAGGGCTCCTGAGAAGGAATCAGGGTGCTAGACTTGCTGATCCTTGTTCTTCAGTAATTCAGAGAAGGTGATTCTGTATTATTTCAAGCAAACCCCTTACCTTGAACACTACTTATTATACCAACACTACTTATTTTACAAAAAAATAGAAGAGGGACAGAGCTGGAACAGGCCAAGAAATCCATATTTCTCACATCTACTCCCCATAGCCAAAAATTAGCCCATGCTCAGTGTTCACACAAAAACAGATTGAGGGGAGAGAGAAGGGACATGTTCAGAAGAATCCTTAGTTACTCAAACTCAAGTCAAACTCGTGTGTTGTGGCAAAAATTCAGTGGCATGGCACAGATGTGTGAAGCTCCTGCTCTGCTAGGTACTGGGTATGAAAACCTGAGTAAGAAGATATGGCCTACAGTTTTGAAGAACTCCTGGTCTCCCAGAGTAGATAGACAAGTAGATAATTTTTGTATGGTGTAGAAAGTGCTAGGTGTCTGCAGAGAACAAACTTTGGTCCAAGTAAAAGGCCATAGGCCAACTTCCGAGAGGAAAGATGTCTAAGTTGGATTTGAAAGAAAAGTCAGCAAAGTCAAGACAGGTGAGGAGGCCATTTGGTTCCAAGCAGAGATATCAGAAGGAGAAAGGCACAAGGGTAAGGAAGAACATGATGCAGGTAGGACAACTACAAGCAAGTTGAAGCTACAAAAAAATGAAATAAAAGGAAGAAAGGGAATAGCAGAAGCTAAAACTTGGAGAGGGCATCATCATGAAATCATTGAGAGCCATATTGTCATACTCAACTATTCCACTGACAATGAGGAACCATAAGAGGCTCCTATTAGAGAGACTGGGTAAGACTGGATATTTACTAAAAGTAATAATGGAAAAATGAAGTTTTTACTGATTTTTATGATGATCATAACATGACCATGAGTGTTGCTTTTGTTAAAGGGAAGATTTTAACACCATCAATGAATTCTTTAAATCTATCCCTCTAAATCCTGAAATCAGTATTAACTGGAAAGTCCTCTGAGATGCCCCAGGATTTTAGAGGGAATTAAATTTTTAATATTTCTTTTGATGCAGAGAAGTTGGAAGGTGTCAGCTGAAAGTCCCACCGCTAGATGCTCTAAGTGCAGTGTTGAAGCTCGTGGGAATCTAACAGTGTGTCTTGAGAGGGAAGACCAATTAGACTCACGTTTTCCAGAGGATGGTGAGATAGACCCTGTCACTTCATTTCCATGTAGGGATGAAGTGTCATCTAGCCACCCAGAAGTAGGAGGAAAGAAAAAACAATTCTAACTTCCAGTAAATATGGCTTCCCCACAAGTAGAGGCGGGTGGCAGAGCTGTTCTTGGAGGAGTTTCCACATGCCCTGCCAGGGGCAGCTCCTGTGCTTCTCCCCCTTTCCAGGCCCTGGTGACTCAGCCTGCTTTCCTAGTCTCTTTCAAGCAACTGTCACCCAAAACTTGTTACAACTTTTTCAGAAACCAATTTCACAATATAGAAAAATTTAAATTTATCTCGTAGATGTATTTGCACAAATCATATGTACGAGAATATCCATTGCAACCTTATTTTTAAGAGCTAGAAGCCATCTAAATGCCTGTTAGTAGGGAACTGATTAAATAGATTATGGCACAGCTGTGCAGGAGAATATGATGCAGCTATTAAAAAGAATAAATTGGTCTGGTTTGGGTGGCATGAAAAGATGTCCGAGGTGTCTTTTTTTTTTTTTTTAAGATTTTTTTATTTATTTACTTGACACAGAGAGAGAGAGATTACAAGTAGGCAGAGAGGCAGGCAGAGAGAGAGGAGGAAGCAGGCTCCCTGCTGAGCAGGCAGCCCCTCTCAGGGCTCGATCCCAGGACCCTGAGATCATGACCTGAGCCGAAGGCAGGGGCTTTAACCCACTGAGCCACCCAGGCACCCCCTGAGGTGTCTTATTATATTCAGAAGAAGAACCATAGGGATTCCATTTGAGGAAAAAACAAAAAGTCCATAGATACATATATAAGAATATAACAAGTAAAATACCTGGGAAAACGCAGGCAAAACCTTAATAGCGGTTATTTCTGGAGTGTGGGATTGGAGTTGATTGAAAGGTAAGACAATTCGAGGAACTTGTCTTGACATTTAAGTATTTTTCGAAGTTTTACAATAAGCATTATTCATTTTAAAATTAAAAATACTACTTTTGGGCGCCTGGGTGGCTCAGTGGGTTAAAGCCTCTGCCTTCGGCTCAGGTCATGATCCCAGGGTCCTGGGATCGAGGCCCGCATCGGGCTCTCTGCTCAGCAGGGAACTTGCTTCCTCCTCCTCTCTCTGCCTGCATCTCTGCCTACTCTCTCTCTCTGTCATATAAATAAATAAAATCTTTAAAAAAATACTACTTTTTTCAAAAGCACAGTTTTAATTTTGTTTTGTTTTTAATTTTTATTTTACTTTATTTTCAAATAAGTATAGATTCACAGGAAGTTGCAAGAGTAGTACAGAGTTGTTGTGTGTACTTTGTACTCCAGTGGTTCCATTTTATTTATCTATAGCACAATATCCAAGCCAAGAGGATGCTATCAGTACCATGTGTGTATGATAGGGCTATGCCAGTTTACCAGACGTATAGATTTGTGTAAGAACCACTGTGATCTAGATGGAGAACTTGTCCATCTTTACAGAGATCTCCCTGGTGCTATACCTTTACAGTCTCACCTTGTTCCCACTCCTCCCCCCATGCCATCACTAATCCTTGGCAACCACCAATGTCATCTCCATCTCTATACATTTGTCATTTTGAGAATGTGACATAAACAGAATCATATAGTAAGTGACCTTCACTCATCCTGATGCCCTGATCCATCCACATTGTGCGGACTAATAGTTTGTTCCTGTTTATTGTATAGTAATATTGAGTTATCCCGTCGTGCGGAGGTACCAGTTTATTTAATAGCCCATCTATTGTGGGGTATTTGGGTTGTTTCCAACTATTGACTATTACAGATGAAGCTGTTATGAACATTTGTGTACAGGTTTTGGTGTGGACATAAATTTTCATTTCTCTGGGATAAATGCCCAAGATTGTGATAGGTGGGCTGTATGGTAAGTTTATGTTTCATTTTTATGAAATTGTCAAACCATTTTCCCGAGTAGCTGAACCATTTTTACATTCCCATCAAAAATGTGTGCAATATCCAGTTTCTCTGAATCCTCTCCAGCATTTGGTATAGTTGCTACTGTTTAATTTAGCTGTTTTAATAAGTTTGTAATAAGCTTATGGTCTTAATAGCTAGTGATGTGGAGCATCTTTTCACATGTTTAATTGCCATCTGTAAATCCTCCTTGGTGAACCATCTCTTCAAGCCCTTTGCCCATCTTCTAATTGGATTGTTTGATTTTTACTGTTGAGTTTGAAAGTCCTTTATATATTCTAGACACTAGCCCTTTAGCAGCCACACAGGGGCTGCTCTTGCTTCACATGGAACCAAATGGAGACAGAATAAGGTTCTCGATTTTCACAATGTTCTATAGTCCTGCTTATTTGTCTATAACTTCTGGCTTCCTTCTCAGTTGATAAGGAAGTCTGGTTTGTCCTTGAGGAAGATTTTGATTCCCTTTTTATCCTTGAAATTGGGGTTCACTAGAAACCCTCCATCCTATCCTTTGTCTTTTAGGAACCCAAACTCTCTTCCACTCAAGTGCCTTCTGAGAGGTGAAGGGTGCGAGGACTTTCTCCTGTGAAGGCTTCTTGCATGAAGACACAATGAGAATTAACAAAGTTGGTGCCCCATGCCCACTGTCGGCATGTAGTCCTTTTGTCCTCTGGAAATATCTACACAGAGAGGCCATCTTCAGGAAGGAAGAAAAATCCGGGCATTTCTTGGCAATATTAGAGCATAGACAACCAGTCTTAACATCTCCAGGTTCACTCTGTGAACCTGAAACTGCACATCCCCTGACTACAAACTGAGCGTTAACTCTAGTTCAGAGTTATTGCTACAGCTACCAGAACAGATAAGACCGAATTCTACCCTACTCTGGAGACTTACAACTTAGCGTGAGAAGATAGACATGTAGATGCCTCAGCAAGTGAGGGCAGTAACATGACACCACTTGTGGTAGAGTCTAATTACTCACCACACCTGCTTCCTCTTCTCCTCAGCTCACAGACAGACTTAGTACCCAACCTGCAGATGGGTGTAGTTATGGAGTTAGGCATAGTCATGTCACCAGGTTCTGGTCAATGGTATATGAGGGCTTTCATCTTCTTTCATGAAATCCTCCTCCATACCATCTCCCGTTTTATTTTCCCATCCACTGGTTGAATGGAGAGGACCATAATGCTAGCCTAGAAGAGGGCAGAGTCACAAGATGGAAGGGGTCTGGGACCCTGCTTGACTAGGATCCACAGTCCAGGAACACCCAGTTGGTCTTTTCATTAGCATTGAGATTCTGGGGGTGTTTGTTCAGCAGTTAGCTTACCTTGACTAATACACAGAACACAGAAATCACAAGTCACCATTCTCTTCCAAAGGCGTCATAGAGGAGGTGCCTGATTTCCCCTGGGGCTCATCCCACATTGCATCTCAGATACCATAAGTACTACTTACGTTTACAGATCAGGTATTGCGTTGTTGCTTTTTATGCTTGTCCTCATTCATTAATTTTTCTCTTTTGAAATACCCTTTTATCCTTACTTGGCTAACAATACTGGCTATACAAAGCATGAAACTTGCATGCTATCAAATTCCAAATGGCTTATTGCTTTTAGCACCCTCCCCCCCTTTCAGCAAATTCTTCTAGCCTTTTGATAACTTAATTTATATCCTTTCCACATATTTATCCAAAAGGCAGCTTTTAAATTCTGGCATGGTCACCCACTCTTCCTCCTGGGCTTTGATGCTACCAGATGCTAGAGCAAAAACATTCACAATATGCCTACAATCTATTTCAATATATAATTCTATCCAACTGAATGTCAGGCATTTCTAAAGAATGCTGTTGGCTGATATAATGTCCCTTGCCCAAGTTAAGGTTTTGATTTGAAATTGTGTATTGGAATGCCTTGTGTTACATTTTGCCCCCAATTTATAAATCTATCACAGATTCTCTCTCCAATCTATCTTGCCTCCTTAAAAGATTAACCATTAAGGGTAGAGTTTAATATGATATCTTTAGAAAGCAAATGAAGAAAAATATTTTGCTTTTGAAAGGGAATGTACCCTCAGGCAAGAGAAAAAAATTCTCTGCCTCTTAATACACGTTGGAAACTGCCAGTTGTCATGCTTACAGCTTAAGATGGATTAGGATTCCATCACTGATCATCACATAAATTCTTATACTTACAACCTTACATCTTCGTCTGCAGCCAAGCAATGAGAAAAAAAAAAAAATTCAACCCCTGTGTTTGGATATATTAGAATGTGTGGAGCCTGTAAGAGTACCAGCAGTTTCTTGAAACAACTTAGGAGAATTCTGTACTTAGTATTTGGCAGACCCAAAGCATATCCCCCAAAGTATACTAAATTTCTTCTCATTTGTGGGTGGAGGTAGAGGAAGAGGACCATTTGTGATCATGCTTATTGAAACACGAAGTAAATCTCTTTCTTTGATTATATTGTCTTAATGAAGATGTTTTTAGGAAATCAAGATACTAGTTTTTCCTTTGAGATGGTTATTTCACCATAGAGTTTAAAAATTACTTTTAATGGAGTTTCTAAAAATTACCAAATCAAGTGTGATATTAGCAGCAATATACTTTCAGTGATAATCAGAAAAAGAAGATACAGTTTACTTGAACTTTATAGTGACTTTGCATTTCTCTTAGTCTGAAAAAGGATGAAACACTTTCTAGAAAAAGAAATTACAGTTAATTCCAATAAAGTTCCTTCCGAAGTTGCAATAATTGGTATACAGTAAGTTTACAACAACTGAGACCACTCACTTTGGAGACCTATCATTATACTTCATTTTCTTCACTTAAAAGACTAACATTAGGGGCACCTGGGTGGCTTAGTCTTTAAGTGTCTGCCTTCGGCTCAGGTCATGATCCCAGGGTCCTGAGATAGAGCCCCGCATCGGGCTTCCTGCTCCTCGGGAAGCCTGCTTCTCTGTCTCTCCCACTCCCCCTGCTTGTGTTCCCTCTCTCGCTGTGTCTTTCTCTGTCAAATAAATAAAATCTTTAAAAAATAAATAAATAAAAGTCTATATTTAGCACCTACTCATTCCAGCTGAATAATCAGTCTTTAAACATTACATGAATGGTTACTTCTGGGTTTCAGTAAGTGGGGGAAATGATCTTCTCCCTAATTTCCATAGGGAACTTCTGAGAATCAATAAAACTGTATATATAGAGTGTCTAGGTATTCTTGAACATGGCCTTTGTTTTTAGTTATTCATTCTTTCAAATCATTAATAAATATTTATTGAATGTATACTGATTTAGTAGCAATAAGCACTGAAAATGAGACAGTGTGAGTAACTGCAAGAACACCCGGCTAGGAGTGGGGAGGTCCTGTGGTCACGAGGAGTGACAATTGAGTAGAGAACCAGATGGAGTGAGGGAGAGAGCCCATGTGAAGACCTGGGAAAACAGTCCCGGGTCTAGGGGAAAACATACGGAAATCCTTGAGATAGGAATGAACTCAGGGTGTTCTACAAAGAGGAGAGATGCTGGCATAGCTGGAGCTCTGAGGGTATGGGGTAGCATGGTAGGGAAAATGTAGCCGGGTTTGGGTCACCAAGGGCTTTGGATCAAATCAGAAATTGGGATTTTGTTCTGAGAGCAACCAGAAGCTCCTAGAGGCTTTTGAGCAGGGTCTTGACCTGTTCTCATCTACATTCCCCACCTATCACTCTGGATATATTTGAAGAAATGGCTTTAGGTAAGCATAGATACAGGGAGGTACGGTTAGGAGGCGATGGCATGAGTCTTGCTGAGAGAGGACAGTGACCTGGGCTGGCATGGCAGGAGGGCAGGTAGTGAGACATATTTGGATTCGGGATGCATTTCAAAGAGGAACCAACAGAACTTGATAACAGGTCAGATGTGGGAGGTGAGTGAGGTTGATTGCTAGAGTTTTTTGTCAGAGCCACTGGTTGAATGAGAGTTACACGTCCTGGGAGAGGAGTGGTTTGGAGGATGGTAATCTTGAATTCAGGTCTTAGCAGATTTTAAATGCCCTTTACACACCTAAGGGGAGAAATCCACCAGACAGTCGTATGTGTGAACTCTAGGGCAGAAGGCCAGGCTGAAGATAGAAATTGGGGGCCATCAATGTTTATAAGGGATTTAAATCATAGGCCTCAGTGAAATCGTCTAGGGAGAGAATAATGATGGAGACGATAAGAGGTTCAAGGATGGGCTTAAAAGTCAGGGCGAGGCAAAAGCCAGCAGTTGAGGAAACTGAAAAGAGGTGCCCAGTCACCTAAGAGGAAGAGCAAGAGGGCTAGAAGTCCCCAAACCAATGGAAACTTAATCTGTTAGTATTAGGAAAAAATATGATGTTGCTGATTAACATACATTCACGTATAGGTTCTTGTGAGCCAAGTGAGTATGGGGTCCCAGCCTATCTGGGTTCCAGCCCTGACAGTGACCCTGAATTAGCCTAGCTTCAGATCTTGGTCTCACCTAAATGGTCCCCCTGTTGAGGTCAGTCCTCTCTGCTGAGTCCAGCCAGGAGTCACTGTCCCACCCAGACAAGTCCACAGCCTCTGCTGCTGGCTCAATATCTCCTTCCTTTCTACTGCCCTTCCCCTCTGTGGGGGGGATGGCAGGGGCAACAGTCCAGCTGGGGTGTTCAGTTCTGCCCTGGAGTCAAGATCTGAAGGCTGATAAGCAGTCAGTCATGAGAAGGGGTGGCCACAGGGGCCGGCCAGCCTGAATCCCCGAGGTGAGAAAGAGCTTGTCCAGGTCAAGGAACAGAAGGGAGGGAGCACAGAGTATTTGGGGTGAAGAGGAGAGTGGTGCCTAGGTCCCTAAGGGTGGAGGGAGGTCTTCCCAGGATTTTGGTTATGAGCGACTTGACTTAGTGTGCAGCTTGCTTGGAGTGGAGTGAGGAGGTCCTTGTCCTGCCTGATGTGTCCAGCAGAGAACCAGCATCCCAAAAGGCACCCAGCACAGCTGGCCCCCTTTCTTCCCACAACCCAGCCTCCCCTCCCCCGGTTGTCTCAGTCAAGCCCTGGCTTCGCCTTCTTGGGCCCGACACCAGCTGGTCTCAGGAGAGAACAGGGTATTAGCCCTTTACAGCTCCATGTGACGTTCAGTCCCCTGCTCACGGAATGGTGGCTTCAAACACCAGGGTCTCTCAGTCTGTGGTCAGAAGTCAGACACCATCTCCTGGGGCTAAAATCGAGGTGTCGGCTGCATTGTGTTCCTTTCTGGAGGCTCTGGCAGAGAATCTGTCTCTTGGACTTTTCTAACTTTTGTCAGTTTCTCTCATTCCTTGCTAACTTGCCCTTCCAAGCCTACAACGTCACATCCCTCTGAACCTTCTTGCACTGTCACATGTCCCTCTCTGACTGCACTGGGTGAGGACCCCTGAGGTTAAGGATTTTGATTAGATTGCTGGGTCACTCCCAGCAATGCAGGCTCATCACCCCACCCCGGGTCCCGGCGGGGAGTAGGTCCTGGACAGCTTTGCCATTATTCTGCCTTGCACAAGACTCCCAGATCTTAAAAGATCAATCAAATACAGTGCTTGAACTGTTGGGATGTAGATTCCAAAACCAACTTTAAAAGACATCTTTGAGGCTATCAGGAAAATTTTTACATGACCTGGGTATTTAGACGATAGAAAGGATTTGTTCTTAATTTTGTTAGGTGTGATCGTGGCATGTGTCTTTTCTGATACCTGATTTGGAATCTCCCAGGAAAACATGAAGATATATGAAACCAGATTGGCAAAATACTAATCATTCTTAATCTGAGTGATAGATGTGTGGGGTTCAGTATACTATCCTTTGTACTTTTGTGAGTGTTTGGAACTTTCATTTTAAGAAGTAAAAATATTTAATATATATATATATATATATATATATATATATATATATA
>LNAC01000277.1:878859-954435 GCA_002007465.1 Ailurus styani
TATATATATATATATATATATATATATATATAAATCAGATGTCAGTAGGAGGCTAAGGAGACATTTGGGATGGAGGTAAAGCTCTATCCTGGCCCCCTCTCTGCTGCACTCTGACCACTAGGATGGCCACCAAATGCCCCAAGAAAAGAAATCAGGCTCCTGCATGCCTCACCCATTGAGGGAATCAGCAAGGCCTGCAACCCACCTGCCTTTACCACCTTGGACTCTATTTCAGTACAACCAAAAGTTCAAAATTAGAACTTTGTAGGTTATATTGTTTGACCACCATTCCCCGTTGTTCCCGCCTGCCCCACACAGCCACGCAATCCAAGAGTGCATTAAATGCAGTAAAAATTATGAAATAACAAAAAAAAGAAAATAACCAAAAATTAAGAATCTAAAAAAATTTATGGAATAACTGTATGCCTTTTTCAGTTACATACTCAAACCTAGCTGGAATTTCTGTGTAGACAGAACAGTGTGTGTCCAAGTTCAGGGGCAATGTTTCTCCTTCTCTTTGGAGTAGAACGTCAAAGAACCATGAAGTACCAAAGGGACCTTTGGGACAGGGCAGAATTCAGGTACCACTGCCCTCCAGAACCAGGCTCTCCTCAGGTGGAAGAGAGTCCCCTCTGGTCCTCTATTTCAGGATGTACCACCTTGAAGGTCTCAGGCAAAAATCCCCATTAGGGGGTCTTCCTGGGGAAGGTTTCCCAGGCACTTTCTTTGTAGACCTCACACTGGCCCAGTGAGGGGAAAGCATTGGTTACAGACCCCAAAGATGACAGAAGCCAAAACCCAAATGATTGACCTTTCAAAAAGCCAGTAGCTATCATGTATAGTCCTTGGAGGTAGACTATGGGACAGGAGAACCTTCTCTCACACAAAGGATAGAGACCACCAGCTCTGCTTTCCTGGGACTGTTTGTCCTACAGCATATTGGCTGCAGGGCCTGCAGGTGGGAATGGGAGGGGTGTGTAAAAGGAGAAGAGAGAGCCTCACAGGAGAGAACCTTTAGAGGGTGCCCTGAAGTGAGAAAAAGCAAGTGGGAGCAAGATGCCGACTCAGAGAGTAGAGAGAAAACAGAAAGCAAAAATGTGTCTGTGAGTACTTGTCTGTCTTAGGGAGCTTCAGATGGAAGCCAATAAATACTCAACCAAGGAATATTCCTTGAAGATGTTCTGTAAACACACTGTGCTGATTTCCAATAGGAAAATGGCTCCACTGGCCAAGGGTTGACCAACTATTTGAGAGACAGGACACAAACCTGTTGAAGATAGCCATAGTTCAGGGAGGCAGATGGCAAGGGCCGTCAGAAGTTCATAGGTAGGAGACAAGGCTGGGAATCAGGGCAAGTCCACCCTGGGAAGATGAAAGACTTCAGGAGCAAAGGTGTGGAGGTAGGAAAACTCCACTGTTTCCAGCATACAAGAGGTAGACCCATCAGAGCAGGGCAGGAGATCCGTGTGGGCGGGGCTTCTGCAATGTTGGTGTGTCTCCAGGCCAAATGGGGAGCCCTCGATAACACTGACACCTGCCAGGTGTTCCTGAGGCTGGTGACTGATCTGTTGATCTGGGCATCACATTCTGGGAAACACGCTGAAATGAAATAGCAGTAAATGAAACTGTAGAGTAGAATGGGGCCAGTTGATGGATGCCAGGCCAGGATACAGAATGTTATTTGGCGGCTGGACGTTCTTAATGGCTTTTGATTAAGGAGTAGGTATAATGTTAGAGTTCTCTTAGGAGGAAAGATGGGTAAGAAATGCACTAGAAAAAATAATAAAAATCTATAAGAAATGGGACATAAATGAACATGGAAATAGAGAGTATAAAGAATTTTACGACTGGATGTTGGTCTCAAAAGAGAAAGGTATGGTATGCCTGGGTGGCTCAGTCGGTTAAGCCTCAGGCTTCAGCGCAGGTCATGATCCCAGGGTCCTAGGATCAAGTCCCCCTTTGGGCTCTCAGCAGGGAGCCTGCTTCTCCCTGTACCTGCTGCTCCCCCTGCTTGTGCTCTCTCTTTCTCTGACAAATAAATAAAGAAAATCTTTAAAACGTTAAAAAAAAAACAGAGAAAGGTTTGTAATAAAAGCTCTCATTTATAATCCAGGCATGAACCCCAAGAAGCTCAGAGAGGTAAAGTAACTTGCATAGACACAGAGTTGGTCTACAGTAGGGCTGGCTTTTTAGTCTGAGCCTGACAGACTCCTAACACATGCTCCCCACCCTTCCTTGTCAAGATGACAAGAAGAGTATATTAGTTTCTCTTGCTGCTTTGACAAATGACTAGACTTAGTGGCTTAACCACACAAATGCATTATCTTAGAGTTGTATAGATTAGAAGTCAGGCAGGGATCACCCTAGCCTAAAGTCAAGGCATCAGCAGTTTTTTTGGTTTTACTTTTGTTTTGGCTTGAGGGGAGAATTGGTCTTTTTGCTTTTTTGCCTTTTACAGCCTCCAGAGACCATCTGCATTCCTTGGTTTTATCCCCCTTCCTCCATCTTCAGAACTAACAACATCGCTGTGACCATTTTTCCCTAGCCATATCATCCTCTTTCACCAAAGCTGGGAAAGATTCTCTGATTTTAAGGACTCATGTGATTAGATTGCACCCATCCGGAGAATCCAGAATAATATCCCCATCTCAATGTTTATACCTCAACCTCATGTGCAGAACCACTTTTGCCATCTGAGGTAACACGCACACATTCTGGAGGTTAGGACATAGATACTTCGTACAGGGAGGCAGGGGAGGCATCATCCTGCCAAGCGCAGAGTGACGCTGCCGCCATCATGGACACCTGCCTTTGTACCCAACAGAATGTTGTGGTGACACACCTTTACAGAGGGGACTAATTGTTGGTCAACACAGGCATTTTAAAAGGAATGATGGTAAAACATAATCAGTGTGCTTAGAGTAAGACATGGCAGCATGGGTACCACTGCTGGTGTTTGTTCTAAACACACCACGAAGGAACATTCCTCAGCACTGTCGATCCTGCTTTCAGCTTGACTCTGTATCATTGTCAAGGCTGATAGCTGCATGGATCACCCAATGTAAGAGCCTGACCTCGGAATACAGATGATGCCTAAGTCTGTAGTCTGAGTGCCCAAGTTTGTATCAGTTCCCTAATTCTAGAGTCAAAATTCCTGTTCTCTGCTTTGGTAGATTGCCTAAAACTTGCACATCTTCAGACCACCACCTGCCTTTTTTGTTTGTTTGTTTGTTTGTTTGTTTGTTTTACAATGCTATCACCTTAGCAGGCTGACATTCCTTTGTTCCAACAGTAGGCCATTCATGAAGTACCAATTTTATGGAAATTACACGAACCAATAGGACTATGTGAGCATAAATGGAAAGTGCAGGCTGTATGAAATTGTTAGAATCAGGGCAGCAAATGGTTTAATTAAAGCTCGGTGTAATCCTTTTTCATTTTATTTTTAAAGTCCTATCATTGATTCATCTGAGGATCCTATTGTAATGTGATACAATTTAGAAATACAATTTTCTCTTTTTGGTTTCTTTTATTTTAAAGAAAGAGAGACTTGGCGTTTTGTTATAGAGTTTTCAAAGCCAGAAAACGATAACTTAGGGATGTTGAAATTCACATTCTTGGGGCAATAAGCCTTAAGCTTACTGAAGAACCTGCTGGTTTTCAGCCACTGAAATGATTCAATAGAGAGCCAGTCTCAAAGATTGTTGGGATGAGAAGTTAGGGGAGTCCTCAACTGCAAATAAAGACGTTGGCCATTCGAAGCCTATCATTTTCTCATTTAAGAAAACCTACTTAGTGAGCTGCACATATGACCACTGTGTGCATTCTGAAAGGAATCTAGCCATTAGGGCTGCTCCCAGGAAGAGTTCCACATGAGCAAGCACTTCAGGGGAAAAAGGCAAAACAAAACAAACCTTGAACTAACTGACTTAGAAATGAAGGCCACATTCATGCATGTGTGGTTGCTAACAACTTTAATGGGAACAGCCTGTCCGTTTCTGGGATTCAGGACATAAAATCGGTGGGAAAAGTGTGAAATGGGGGGAAAAAAAGGAAATGAATCCATTGGACACTGTGTTTAAACACAGTTTAAACACAAGAAGATCAGTGTGTCATAAAGTGATAAGTTAAAATTCTAATTTTAATGGACTAGGACCATTGTTGTCTCTCAAAAAATGTTTTAATGCTGTTACATTTAACTCTTGAAGAAGGAAGCAGGAAGAAGAGGTACTGGTTTCAACACAATTTGCTAATTGCTGATTAACGAGAGGAAAGTTAGAAATTGTGGAAATGGCTGGGAAGTCTAACTTCCATTGTGTGGACATACAGACACACACACACACACACACACACACACAGGCGCACATGCACGCGTGCAAACCAAGACAAACAAACAGGCATGGAAAGTATCTTCCTGGCATCTTGTTTCTGGCATTGCTATAACTACGCACAAAACAAGTGATCCATGAAATGGTAGCGACATCTGTTCAAGAACCTGTGGGGCTTTCCTCACAAAACAGTTGTAAAATCTGCTGGGGACCAAAATATTTCTACGTATCTATGTAGATGTTTTCTTCTAAGGGGCACACACACACACACACACACACACACACACACACACACAAATGGATACAAGTGTTGAGCTGAAAAGACAGGAATAAGAAAAGGAATGTCATCCACTTCTTTAAAACACTTCTTTAAAACTTTTCTCCTTTCATACCAAGCTACATGAATTGCCTTGAATATACCTTTCTGCTTTTCTTTTTTCTTTCCTTTTCTTTCTTCTCTTTCTTCTTCTCCTCCTCCTCCTTCTTCTTTTTTTTTTTTTTTGGAATCCCAGAACACATAAATGGTCATAAAGCTAAAGTTCGAGATTCCACTTGGTAGACTGTGGTAACATACGCTTGGATGCTGAGTGAGTTTGTTTTGATTTGGTAGGAAACATTTTCTGACCTTGGAAATGAAATCATTAAGTTGTCTATTTGTTTATGGCCAGAGCCGCTTGGAGGGTTCTGGGTACTTATGTTAGTGCATCTTTGAATTTCTCAAATGCACGGTGTGTGGGAAGTTATACAACTTGGATTTAAACATCGTTTCAGGATGTTCCTCATTAAGCACCCAGATTTACCTCCTTCCCACGATTCCCCAACATTAGTTTACAGTGATCACACAGCAAACTGTCCAGGCTGAGGGGGTGAACTGAGACAGGAGGGGCCGAGCCTCTTCTTCTCTATTTACCCTCTCAGTAGCTCCTTAGTCAGTCTTTAGATGTCTCTCCAAATGAGAGTTATTTGATTTTTCCCTCACTCCAGTGTCCTTTACTATTATGTAGCATTTTTATAATCTGTTCATTTTTTTTTTAAACAACTGGCCTCTAGCAAGTAACAATTTATTCAGTTGGAATAGTTTAAACATGGAGATTTTGTTGATTTTACCATCTTCTGGGCAGATTTGGCTGTGTGTAGTAATATGTTTTTGTGGACTGTTCACTGTTGGCATTTGTTCACAAAGCCATTCCATTATACATTGTTCTTTGAAATGATTGATAATTGAGTCTTGCTAAATGAAGGGTCTATTTCAGGCATTGCTGCATTATCCTATTCTTGGAGCCAATTTGCTGTAGAAAGTGAAGCACGCCCATCTCACAGATGGCATTTTTTCATTTGTAAAGTATCTTTCTGGAAAAAGGAAAGTGGCGGCCGATGAATTGGGGGTAGGGCGGGAGCTCCCCAGTTGAGCTCATGACCAGTGGGAGAGGAAGCAGCCAGGCCGGTGTTCTATTAGTACCTGTGGGAGGAGGCACCTGGTCGACAGCCCCTGCCCATCTCGGTTTTCCTGAACATATTTGGCTTATCGCTCTCTATAAATCACCCCCGAGCCCTCCGAGCTTTCTCTGTCCATTCACCTTTGCAATCCCAGCACCTCCTCTCGCTGCAGGGTCCTACAGCCCACGGGCACAGGCAAACCCTGCAGCTTGTTTTTCCCTTCTTCGGGCGACCCCACACAGGTGAGGAATGAACTCTTTTCAGAACAACAGCGGGGGGCGGGGGGGAGGCAAATAAAGCGAGCAAGACTTAGTATGTTAAGAATGTTAAGAAATGGACAGTCAAGTTACCTTGTTTGGGAGTTGTTGGGTAATTCTAATAGAATAGAACAGAATAATTCCTATAGCAATTAAATTTTAGCCCAAATCACAAGTGTTAGAGAAGCGCTGAATGAGGCCTCAGAAGTCAGCCTAGGGACCACAAGAAGGCTGGAGACTGACAGCTGACGGTGCTCCTCACAAGGTAATAAACCCCTTCTCTCGAAAATGGGGATAATTATATGAGCTTACCTCCAGTAGCTATTGTGGGGAATAATTCATAGAATGAATATGGAGGAAGGAATGAGTGAGCTGGTAATAATGATATTGAAAAAAATCATGCTGAAATTTGATCGGTTTGAAGGAATTAAGGGGATCTGGTCAAGAATGTGTGCTGGGTTCCAATCTCTGCTCACCATTTTCTACAGGTGTGACCTGGAGTAGGTCACTGAATTCCTCCTGGGGAGGACCCACCTGCAGGGCTGTGGTAACACTGGAGGTCACTCAGGTAAAGGGCCCTGTCTCATGACTATGGCAGAGTGATGTGTTCATCGAATGGTAGCTATTGCTGTTTACAGAGAAGATAAGTCATCTTCATTGTCTTTTATAAATTAGTAAGAAGTCCTCTCCTATTTATAAGCAATTGTATTCAGGGTTATCAATAAGATGTGGGTTGAATTATCTCATCAGATAAATAAGGGAATGTTATTTGGAAGTCTTTAGGCATACCTTGGGAGGGAAGCAGTCACGCAAGAATTCTGAAAATCTGTTTGTGGCAGTGAGTGAAAAAGCACGCCGCCATTCCAGGCTGCAGTACATTCTTTGAGTGATGACAGGCATTTTGAAAGTTCATGGGGACCTGCTTGACATGTTGATAAAATCATCCAGGAGATTTTGCAAGAGCTAAAGCACCAAACCTGCTCTCTTGAGACCTGGCCTGCGTCTCCTGTGTGCATCTCTTGTTGGTTGGAACAGAGCAGGTGTCACTGGGTCCTAGACTTGGTGAAGCACAATGTTTGGTTCTGGGCATTCAGGCCACAAGTATCCCCAAAACAAGTAGGGAAAATGAGCTACAGTTAGCCTATGAATGACTTTTGAAAATCGTTTTTAAAGTTGTTTTTGGTTGCCAGTTGACCTCGTTGGGAATAAAACAGGACCAAGGAGCCCTGGTGCTCTTGTGTGTCTCATTCAACAATATCACACGGCCAATTTAAATTTGGGGTTACCAAACAGCCCTCCACAATAGTTCGTTTGGGAAGAAATCGATAAAAATTAGCTTTCCTGACAATAATTCACATACTACAGGATCAGAAAAAATATTTGTTCATTTGTTCAGAACTGTTGAATATACCAAGACCTGTAAGTTCATTAGTGCTGCTCCCCACCCCTTGAAGTTGGGCTATCTGGAAAGGCCAGGCATAGACTGGTCTTGAGAGCTTAGCAGTGAGTGGGCCCAGGGCCTTACCCCATACACACATATGTGAGGCGGGCCTCCAGAGCTCAGGCTCATGTAACAAGCCCATGGGAGTATGCACACCCACAGGGCTGTTCACAGCGAGGCACCTAGGTAGTCTGTCTGACACCCTAGCATTTCAAGACTGGAAAGGACCTCAGAGGTCACCCAATTGAATGAATCTCAATGTGAGCCAAATCCCGCTTCAGACTTCCTCTGGGGGAGGGAAATTGTCCAAATCTGGATCTCTTCAGACTCAGTTTAGTTTTTGAAAGCCACCCAAATTACTCAAAGCTAAATCCAGTGAATAGAGTGCATGGTCAGGATGGACAAATGAAAAAGAAGGTGGGGCCGTAAGATGACAAAACTGGTTTGCTTGAGTGCCCCGCAAAGTGGTTCTGAGAGGTTAATTCCAAAAGCACCTAGAGGAACACTGCTGCTGTGGTCACAACCTCTCTGAGGGCAGAGAGAAAGTGACCGTCAGATATTTATTTATTTATTTATTTATTTATTTATTTATTTATTTATTTTCATGTCAGATCTTTAAAAATGTGCCGGCTTTTTGGCCTAGAAATTCAATTTCTAGGAATTTATCATAAGGAAATTATCGAGATGGTACACAAAAGTTTTAACCATCAAAAGGCTGGATCCAGCGTTAAATAACAGCTTCACTATTGGGTATATCTGAAATGTCCAACCGCAGGGACTGGCTAAGCCGAAGAGGGCACATCAAGTCCACATGCTGTGTCAGGCAAAATGACGCCATTGACTTTGTCTCTATCGACTTGCAAATGAAAAGAGCAGGTTATAAAACAGTGTCAGGATATGATCCAGGTTAAAGTATGTGCATATGGGGAAGGGATAGAAAGCATATGGAAAGACGTTATAGCAAGTGGTAAGCGGGTGCATGGGATGGTGAATATTTCCACATTTCTTTTTGGCTTGTACCTATTATGACTGTGCTATAATGAGAACTATTTTTATAGTAAAAAGATAATAAAAGGAAACATCACAGGAGAAAGAGGTTCCACTTTGCTTAAGGAGGAATTATGATGGACCTCTATTCGCTTGTGAGAGTTCTCACAATGAAATTCCACAAACCGGTGGTTTAATCGACAAAGTATCTTCCCGTAGTTCTGGAGGTTGGAGGTCCTAACCCAAGGTGTTGGTGGTGTTGATTCCCTCTGAGGGCTGTGAGGGAGAAGCTGTTCCAGGGCCTCTACACAGTGTCTGGCAGTTTGCTGGTGAAAGCTGACGTCCCTTGGCTTCTGTCGTGTCACTTCAATCTCTGCCTTCCCCTTCACGTGGTATTCTCTACATGGTATTCTCCCTGTGTGTGTGTGTCCACACCCAGAATTCCCCTTCTTATAAGGACGTTGGTCATATTGGATTTGGGCCCACCCTATTCTAGGACTTCATCTCCCTTAAATCTGCAATGACCCTATTTTCAAATAAGGCCACAATTTGGAGGTATTGGGGGTCAGAACTTCAACATACAGATTTTTTTTGGTCGGGGGAGGGGAACACAGTACAACCAGTAATAGGACCCCACCCAGTGAGATAGCCGCACTGCTTCTACCAACTGGACAGAGCACTTACTGCCACCTCAGCCTGTGTCAGCTGCTGTACGGCAGGAGCAGGGGCCCGAACCAGTGGGGTCGGGCGCTGACACACCTGCTCCGTTTGCCTGTAAACCTGAAACTACTCTAAAAAAATTAATGGGCGCCTGGGTGGCTCAGTGGGTTAAAGCCTCTGCTTTCGGCTCACGTCATGACCTCAGGGTCCTGGGATCGAGGCCAGCATCGGGCTCTCTGCTCAGCAGGGAGCCTGCTTCCTCCTCTCTCTCTGCCTGCCTCTCTGCCTCCTTGTGATCTCTCTCCCTCTGTGAAATAAATAAATAAAATCTTTAAAAAAAAATTAAGTCCATTACCTTAAATATTAAAATCAAGAACTATATTACAAATAATGATGTTTACATGGGATCACACACTTACTCAGCTACCCCAAAGGGCCTTTGGCACATGAAAGTTTAGGAGACTGCAAGAGTTAACCCTTTCTCGAAGGCAGTTGAGAAGATACAGATGACCAAAGTGTGACCCAGCGGGATGTCTAGGATTCAAACAGCCCCCGGCCGCGCTCACACCTATCTCAGACTCAACAAAGCCCTTCTAATGGAGCTTTAAAGTGGTGCTGTGGTGGGGGGGGGAGGGGAAGAAGAACCAAATTCTTATTCGAAGAAATAACAATTTGGAACGTGCACAAGAGTGTCAACAAGTTATGTAGATCTTATCAGCATCGCATTTTTGGTGCCTCCCGGCTATCCAGCGAGGCTCCACCAGCCTGTCAACACCCTTCAGCGTCCCACGCACCGCGGGCAGATCAACACCTCGGGAGGCTCTGCTGTGGCCAGGCCTGCCTCCCCAGGGCCCCGAGGAGCGCACGTTTTCTCTCTCCTCGCACAATACCATCCTACCATCCCCTCCATGTGCACAAGTGTCTTGAGTCCACGTCTCTGCTCACATCCCGTGACTTGGTTGGGGCTAAATATAAAATTCAACAAAGCTTTGTGCTAACTTTGGAAAGAGCACCTCAGCTGGGAAAACCTGATGTGCTCACATCGGAAGGGTAGTTTCAGTAATGTGAGGAGAAATTATGCAAAGTCGTCAAACTGCCAAGAGGCTTAAACTAGGTGTTTTTACATTCGCAGATAAAAACTATGTGATTTAACAAAATTGTGGATGAGGGACAGGGCATGAGACTTTGGGGATTCCTCTCCCCACCTCCTGCCTCCACAGAAGTAAAACCCTCTTGGTATATGCATTGCTCCTTGGTAATATAGCTTTTCAGATGTAATTTTGCTAAATGAAGCAAAAAAGCATTTATTTCGACCAATGAAAATGATAGTCTTAACTCTACATCTCAGATCTCTTTTACAATTACCTGTTTATTAACGTTAAAGTCAGTGAATGGATCTCCTTGTTTGTGTGTTTGTTTTCATTTTTAGGCAGCTTTAAGTGCCTTGAAACAATTTTCTGAACAAGGACTGGATCCAATGGAAGGGGCAATGAATATTGAAAAAGGTTCTCTTGAAAAGTGAGTAAATCTTCTGCTGTATTCTTACATTTCTAATTTTGTAACTGTACAGAAAAATAAGATATAGATGACAATAAGGTAAAAAGAAATCCCCTTAGGACAATAATATCTATTATCAAAGATATCAATAATATCTTACAAAGTTATTCATAACACAATTAAATGTAAATAAATGAGAAACAGTAGCATATATGGTCATTTTCATTTCCCATAATATGTCTGTGAAAGTTTTTATCCATTAACTGATCATTATTTCTGCATTTTTAATGCCTTTGTTGGAAATATTTATGTGAGTTTTGTTGACTATAGAGACTTGCACAACTCTTAAAACATCGGTTTTGGCTTCATACCTTTAAGCTTTCTTCTAGCTAAACCCTTTTCCGAGGTAAAGATTTTCACTCACACTCCTGCTAAGTTGTGGGCACAAGAGAGAGAAAAGGAAAAGCAGCCCAGACGAGGTGTTCCTTCCCCTCAACCGCATTTTGTTTCTCACAGTGTTGTAGAGACACAAGCAGACATTGCCACCTGAGCGTGGCTCCCAAGGGCTGCAGAGGCGAGAAGGCAGCTGGAGCGAGTAGTTCTGAATCCAGCTCGTAGCCTTTTTATGATATTGAACATCAGGTCTTACCTGAGAGCCTGAGGTTTAAGTCTCTCCCAGAGGCCCAATTTACACTAGAGGAACGGAAAGCAATTGCATTACCATAGTGGAATCTCAACTCTTTCAAGCCATTAATAATTGCAGGTGAGATTTCTAAACACACAGAAGAGGAGATAACATTTTTGAGAATGAAAAAAAAAAAAAGATAACCCAGGAAGTAAAAACCAGATATATTGATCCTCCTGGTAACAACCAACAGCACTTGGTCGTTAATGTGTAAACGGGGAGAGCGTGAGAAGAAAACATTTGGTAAACAGACCTGGCATTTTCAGTTGTCTATAGATTGGCAACCATTTATAAGCTAATTTAATCAAAAACATTTCCACATGATCTCATCAGTAGACTATCTGAACATAAATATTGTTGTTTCACTTTAAAATGTCACTTTTGTGGTGACCTTTGAATCCTGTGTGCCATCTGCTAATAAACATGTCTGAAGACGTGCAACCCTGGGCCTTCAGCTCTTGTTAATGTATTAATCTTCCAGACAAGTCCAGCATCTGGGAGAGAAAGCGGACAATAACCAGACACACCCGGGCTCCATCGCTCAGGACTGCAAGAAATCAAAGTCGGTCATCTAGCAGCTCCCAGAACCGCGGCTGCCACCACATCCTTATAAACCTGTCAGCACGCATGAGGGTGTCTGTGTTCAAGGAAATGAATGACTAATACCATTATTTGAGTCTTATGTGAAGACAACACTATTCTAACACAAGAGATAATATACATAGTATTGTTTACTCAACCGGGGGAAAATAAAACTTCGAGCATTTCCCTTGGAACCTGAGATCAGATCATAACTCATTTGCCCAGAGGCAGCAGAAATCTGATCCTGCTACTGGAGCTTAAAATAACAGTTAATGAGAAGTGTTAGAAACAGAGGTAAAAATTTTAAAGGATTAATAGGGAAATTGGGTTTGGTTCTGTTGTTATGATTGTTTTGTCGTGGCGCTTGTGTTCAGTTCTATTCTCTCTCTCTCTCTCGTTTTAAATAATGCTTGATGATTCAAAGATTAACCAATGACGTGCTGTGGAATGTGATGGTTGTTGTCTTCATATAGAGTCACACGGTTCCTCTTTTTCTGCCGATATTTGTAATCTTCATCCTGTATCGATATGAATAACTTTAAGGCGCACGCCTCCAAGATGTATGCAAACAAACGAGGTTGGAATCAGGTCAGATATTTTATTTAAAATATGAAATAATGTTAGGAACAACTAGTTTCAATATACTCCAGGAATTAAACACAAACAGCCAGTTGTGGGTTTTGAGCTCCATAAATACTAGTAGCCACTAAGGAGGCGTCTTGCCTCCACAAACCATTTCTCTGGATTCCACGTTCTGCTGTGGAAATCGCACCCACCCTCATCCGTGTGTCGTAGCCACTCACTGTTCTGCCTCAAGCGCGCTCTTAATAACTGCCGCTGGACTCGGGACAGTGAGTAGGGTCCAAATAACTCATGTACATGGCGGGGAAGGGAAAGCCTGTGGGAGGAGCCGTCACCGTCTTGCCAGCTTGTAGCCAGCCACGCTCTGGACCAGCATGTTGGAATCCGGCGTGTAGCGAATGCAGTAAAAATTTGGTCGGTTTCTGTGTGAAGTGTTGTCGTTGTTGTTCTTTCGTTGCCTGGCTCTCCTCTCTTAACTCTCACCTCAGCCAGCCCCATCGTGAAGGCCACCGCCCAGCCTCGTCAGCCCGGGGCCCTGGTGGCCTCAGCCGGCGTCCGGGCCCCTCGCGCCACCGCGGGGCCGCCTCCCGGGTGACTCGGAGCCGGCTTCCTGACCAGCCCACGTCACCTCATTGTTCAGCCTTTCTCCGTACTGATTCGCCCACGTTGTGCAATGAGAAAACACTCTGTGGCCTCACGGCTCGACCCGACATGACAAGAGAAATATAATTATGTAAGATTTCATAAGCAAAACCACCACAAATCATGATCGGGCTGACTCACACGCGACTGGAGAATAAACAAACAGCAACATAAGGAAATAACTCGAGGGTTGTTGTTAATGATTCCCATGTGGGGAAGTCCGCCAGTGTTGGGAGGGCTGGGTGCCCTTGGAGGAAATGGGTTTCGTTACACAAAGCTGGGTCTTTGTGGAAATAACAGCACGTTTGTAAAGTTGGGGGTCACAAGGTAAGCCAAGCTGTGCAACAGATCCTGCTGCCTAGCACCAGGCGCAGAGGGCCCTGGATCCTTCCCTTCAGAGGGGCGGGCTGTCTCTTCTGCTCTACCTTCACCACCTGAGGCTTAGGCCCACGGCTGGTGGGGGTGGGGGTGGGTGTTGGGGGGACGGGTCTGGACACAGCACTCCTTCAGGCCAGGTCTGTAAATTGAATCTTCAGTTTACCAAACACAATAAACACAGACTACCTCCCGCAGCCCACGGTTAAAACGGTCAGACCACCACTAAGGCCCCTAGGCCGTCAGGGTTGTTGGAGAGTGGTGAGCCCAAGGAACAAAAAAGCTCATCAGTTCTCACCACCCAAATATCTGAAACCTTTAACTCTCGAGCCACCCTCAGAGCTGAGGTATCCCTAACACAACAGGGTGGCCGTCTGTCGGCAAGGTGGGGTGGGGGTGGAGGGGTGCAAATTTGCATAGGACCTCAAGTTTAATGGTGAGGTAATGATCTAAAAGTTTCATCCCATCTACCCGCTTGAAGANGGCTCCGCCCCCCCCCCCCCCCCCCCCAGTGCAGCACTGTCTGGGAACCTTTTGGGTTTTCTTTGGGTTGGATTAGCAATGCAAATGTTGGGTGGCCTGCAGACCCTTGCAGGAATCCACTAGGATGCTCCAAGCTCCTTCCAAAGCGCAATGTTATATATCATTAGAGGGGAAACCATTAAGTAGATTTATTGAAAGAATGTTTCTTCGGCACAAGGAGATCTTTTTGATGAAAAATGGAACTCATTATTCTTTAAAGGACACAGATTGACTTATCTCCTTTATCAATTACAGTGTCTGCTTTCAGCTTTTCTCAATCAGCAGTGGGCTTTGTAGTCACTTCCCAGTGCTGAGGCCAATGTGCTTTATGAGAAAGGTTTGTTTTTACATTGTAATTGGAAATATAATATTGCACTTTGGAACTCTGACCATCCCTTTTCAGTACAACTTGCCAAAGATCGATGGTGAGACACCACCATTCAGGCTGCGACAGGACATTCCTCCCTTTCCTGGGATGCTGTGTCCGAGTCGTCCTAGCTTTCTTCTCCCCAGCCAACCTTCTCGACAGTGAGCTTTGTTGTTGTTGTTGATCGCTTCCACCAAATTCCTGCACCATTAAGTAAAAATAGACAAATGAAAAACTCAACTTATTATACAGAAGTTTTCAGGACTCCTGGTGACCTTGGAAATGTGGTCCAGACAGTTGATTAGTGTTTCATCCAGCTGCAGGTGAGTGGTCACTGCCCGGTTTGTTCTGTACTTTTTAAAGTCCAAAGGCTACTTGTTATCATTATGGCCAAGGATGATAGAAAACCCAACAGTTTTGCACACAGCTAAGACGTCATTAATGGCAAAATCGTATATGAATTTGTCTTTGAGTTTCCCCTCACTTACCCCACCATGACATAGGTACCTGATAAACGTATAAATGATACACTGAATACATACAAAAATGGGAAAATGAATGATCTACTGAAGGGATAGATAAGCTTGTTAAAGAAATAAACTTTAAATCTCACTGCCTAACATGACACAGAGACAGTCACTCATGATCATGTATGGGATTCCCGTTGCTAACATTGTTATACCTCTGACCCCAGGGGCCTATGGCATTTTTTAATCCAAAACATGGGTGGGTTCAAAAAAACCCTCACTTCAGAGGACTTTGGACCCATGGAAACCCACTGTACTATCCCACCCCCCCCATCTTCCCATTTCTGGATTTATATCCTTTCCCTAGGCTAACAGGTTTAATGCCAATCCCCACTCTCAGATACATTCCTACATTTCCATAATCACAGATATGCGTCTCATGAGGAGGAACCTTGTAACACACAGTTCAAAGCAAAGACTTCCTTAGACTCTGTCAAGCCCACTGTCTATTTCTGGTAGACACCACCCAAGTTCAAACTCACCTTGCCAAGACTCATTTAAAAATTATCTCTTTAGGGAAGCTCTCCTTTATGTTCTAGCCTCTTAACATAACTAAAAGCTCCCTTGGATCCCCAGTGCACTCTGATGTATGCTGGGAATGCAGAAAATAAATAAACAAATGAAACTACTTCCCTCTGAAGAACCCACATTCTAGCTGGAGGGAAAGACCCACAAGGAAATGAGCACAGAGAGTGGAGCATTTTATTCTCACAATCATCGCACCAGGGCTCGATGTTCACCTGCTTGTGCCCATCAGTCACTTCTTCCCTCACCTATATTACATACTTTGAGCAGTGTGCTCTATTCCGGTGACACTGTCAAAAAGCCACCATCTGCTTTCCCTCTAGCAGTGTTATCTTATCTCCCCTCCAGCCCACATGCCCCAAATGTCCATGCACAGCCCCCACCTTCCAGCCTCAAATGTACATACAGCCCGTGAAGAAGCTCTTTAAGGCTCCCTCCCTACACTCCAGCGGGCAGACCAACCTCCTGATCATACTCCTGGCCTGGGAACAGAGCCCACTTGGGTATGTAAATGTTTATTGAATAGATGAATGACCCTAAAGCCCCAGCCCTGATGGATTTGCTAGTCTAACTGGATCAGCAGTGACCTGGTTGCATGAACAGAGAAGTCCGGTGTCTTGGATGGAGTCTCGTGACCGGGAGCAAATTCTAGTTGCACTTCTATTAATGTGTAGACTTGTCGAAGTCATTTAACGTCTTCAAGTTTCAGCTTTTCATCCAAAAACAATAGGGGCAAGAATATGCAAGAGTCTGTGACCTATTTTTTAAATGTGCACAAGTTGTGAGAGTAAATACAATCTTTCAATCTAATTCAGTGGGGAGTGGAGAAAGAACCACAGGCTAAGAGTCAAGTGCCCAGAGACCCTGTTCAGATACAGGTGGGACCCTGGCAAGGGATCTGGCTTTCTTGAGCCCAGTTTTCATGTCTATAAAATGATGGCCCTTCAGAACATTATAGATCTAAATTTATACTACCATTCATACCTCTATTACTAGTGGTATGCTTCTATTCAAATTTGGCATCTAATGTGTGGATTTTTTCTCAAATACCTGCAAGGAAAATACCACTCTTCTGTCAGTTTGGAGTCTGTTGGCTGTAAGCTATAGAAACCTATTCGAACCAGCAATGGGAAACTTGTTTTAAAGGTACAGGGATATTTCAAAGAACCTAAGGGCAGAAATGAAGACACAAGCTGGAGCCAGGAAGTAGAAGGCTGTGGGGAAACCAGGAAGCTCTCTTTCTCCCTGACTCTTAATTCCCCTCCTCCCTCTGAATGTCTGAATCATCTCTCTCCACACCAACTCCTCCTTCTCAAGTACACATATCAGAGAACATGGCTACCAAGAGAACACAAGTTAACAGCGACCTGAAGAAACAATGAATCTCTCTTTTGAATTCATTCCTTAAATCAAAGGAAGGGACCCCTGATTGGCCCACCTTGGACCAGGTGTTCACCTCTGGCCCACACTGTACAAATATGGCTGCCTCATTCTACCCCTGTGGAGCAGGGCAGGGTAGTCAAAAGAGAAGAATCACTGTCTTATGAGACAACCCAATAGATATCTGTCTTGACTGCTTCCCAGGGGGGAAGGCTCGTTATAATCATGTGCCAATTCTTACTTTCAATGTAAACAGTGAAGCTTCAATAACTGACAGTCTCCCAAATGTCAAAGATTGGTCTCAAGTTTGTGAAGGTTGTACCGTTTTGTTTAATCCTTTCAAGTCTTCAGTTTCAAGGATCTGTTGACCCACAAAGCTATCCTGAATAAGTCCTAAAACTACATAGGAGAAAAAATGAAACCTTTCCAGTGATCCCAATTAGTATGTTTTTAAAAGCCTCCTTTCCTGTAGCACACATAATGAAAAACTTAGGCAATAGAGTAATCGTCCCTCCTCAGTGATTTCTATAAAACCAGAAGACAGAAGGCCTCTTCCCTGCTTTTGTAATCCTGAGAGGATTTTAACTGTAAAGGAATTTCTGGTTTTTACAATGGAGGTGAGTAGAGATGGAAGAAATCTTGGTCTGATTTTCTTTCAAATTTTACTCATAAGTTTTCAAGGGAGCCCAAAGAAGGGAGGAGATTTGGTTATTTAAGTGGTGGGAGGAGGCAGAAAATAGGATCAGAAATTTGAATTCCAAAGTGAAGTGGGTAAGAAAGCCACACTGCACTGGAAAAAGATGAGGAAAGACATTTGGAGAAGACAAGATGGAGAAGACATTTGTGGCCAGGACAGACTAAGTGTTCCCTGTAGGTAAGTCTTCAAATGCCTGCCCCTTAGCTTGAGGAATGAGTAGTCAAAATCTTCTGTTTCCCCTTGAGCCTGCCCCTAAATCTTCTACATGGGTAGTAATTTCCTAGAAAGGTGTTTGGTCATTGGTCCTTCCTCAACCTCTGAGTGAAGAAGAAGGAACTAGATCTCTCACCAACTCAAGATGATTATTAAGCTCCAGGTAAAGTCCAGGCCTACATGTGAACTCCAAGGAGAAGCTGGCCCTTTGGTCATCGCTGATGTCAGAGGTCAGAACCTCTCTTTTTGCCTGGAACCAGAGTCACTTCCATAGTCACCGTCACAAAATGGGCCACAGCTGTTTGAGTGCTCAGCTCCATGACAGCCACTCTCTCTGTCTTAGAACAGACGACTAGCCTGAAAACGTCTGGCTAAAAGTATCTTGCCTTCTAGTTTCTAACCTTAACCAAATTCTAACCTATTAATCAATTGGCAAATATTGAGTTAATCTTATGGGGAACCAACTGAAACTTAAAGGTGTCTATCCTCAAAGATCTTCCAGTCCAATTGGGCAGATGGGATAGCAACAAGATAGTGAGAGAAAATGCAAGAAGACAGATATAGATATACTTCATTAGGAATCAATTTCAGCTTCTGGTGCTCCCACAATGCTTATAGGAAGCATTGTGAGGAAACTCAGGCCAATGACCCAGGTTTTAGTATTAAAAAAGAATGTCTACCTTAGAATCCTGCTCCCCTGGATCTGGTGACCTGGCCTGGCCAACTATAACCAAGGTGCCATAAGGATCCATTTTTCATGTTTCCTTTTTCTGGGGTAAATCCCCAGGATAGCTGAGGCTTTATGAGCTACCATCCCCTCACAGTCACCAACTTCATCACCAACAACCTTACTAACTACTGACTTATAATCTTGATCCACCTTTTGTCAAGAAAGCAGTGCTGAGTATGGTTAAGAGTTGGGATTCAGGAGTCTGCCTACGCTCAACTCTTGGCTTTCCCCACTCACTCCTTACAGATGTCTGGGTAAGTTCCCTTAACTTTTGCAAGCCTTGCCTTCTTCAGCTGTTAAGTAAGAATGGCAGTGTTGTTATGCGGATTAAATAAATTAATTTTATGAGTTATTACATGTAAAGTGTTTTGAGCCATATGTGGCAGAGAGCAAGGACTCAATAAACATGAGTTATTATTGACAAGAGCCAATCAATGACTTAATCAATAATTATTGATCAACTACTGTGTGCCAGATATTATAAGAGCTGAGAAGAGAAAGAGGCCAAGATGAATAAGGCATAACTGTTTTGCATCATGATGTTCTTTTTTCTTAAAGGCAGCTATAAAACATGTACACAAATAAATGTTACCTCAAACTGAAGAGCCTCAGAGACCTACAGGAAACTCCTGTGGGCTACTCATACAATAGGATCTTCTTTGAGATGTCTTCTCCACAGAGCCATGTATCTGTGGCTCCTAATGCCTCCTGGAACTTGTTTGGTGAGAAAGATCCACAGGTCAGAGAATTATTTCTGACAAAGGGATTACACATTCCCCACATACCTCACAATGTGCCTCTTGCTCTAGACTCCTCAGGATACCAGGAAAAGATGACAGAAGAAGCCCACCAGTGACCCAGAAAGGCACACACAGCCCCAGAAGTCAGGAAAGCCAATGTTGGTAAGGTGACTCTGAAATATTAGACCAAAGCTGAGTTTGGTTTCTGTTGGTATAAGTTTCTAGGTGGTAAAGAGAACTGTATAAAATAGCCCTGTCCCTCCTGGCCAGTATGGAGAAGCAGCTTATTCCTTCTATTCTGTCTGGTTACAAGAACACTAGCACCACATCGGTGCTTTTATTATTTTTTTAAAAGATTATTTATTTATTTATTTATTTATCTGACAGAGAGAGAGAGAGAAAGAGAGATCACAAGTAGGCAGAGGCAGGCAGAGAGAGAGAGGAGGAAACAGGCTCCCCGCTGAGCAGGGAGCCCGATTCGGGCCTCGATCCCAGGACCCTGAGATCATGATCTGAGCCGAAGGCAGAGGCTTTAACCCACTGAGCCACCCAGGCGTCCACAGAGGTGCTTTTAAATCATTACCTCGTATACCATCCTGAGAAAGAGAAGGAGAGGTACAGGACGTTCCATATGATGGGTAGTAAAAATTATTATTTATTTGTTTGTCTATTTATTTATTTACTTTTGTGGGTTTTTAAAAAATATTTTATTTATTTATTTGTCAGAGAGAGAGAGAGCACAAGCAGGGAGAAGGGCAGAGGGAGAAGCAGGCTCCCTCACTGAGCAGGAAGCCCAGTGTGGCACTTGATCCCAGGACCCTGAGATCATGATCTGAGCAGAGAGCGATGCTTAACCAACTGAACCACCCAGGCATCCCTGTAGTAAAAGTCATTTACAATGGAGTTGAGGTAATGAGGGTCTGAATAAGGGCAGTAGCAATAGGGAGGGAGAACAGAAAGCATAAAGAAAGTAGGTTCAGCAGGCCCTAATCACCACATGGATGTAGGGGAGACATGAGGGAGTTTCATCCAGGTGGGCTCCAGTGTCCTGGCCTAGGAACCTGGGTAAACAGCAGTATTATCCACTAAGATAGGGAGTACAGGGGAAGAGCAAGTCATTCATGAATTCAGTCCTGGACTTGTCAAGTCTGGCATGTCTGCAGGACACCCAGAGAAAGATCTTAAATTGGTAATTGAAAATGTAGTGTCAAACATCAGGAGAGACATTTAAGTGGAAGAGAAGGTGTTTGTGTGGAATAAGCACATGGGTGGTAATCAGTGACATGTAAACTAATAAAATCATCCAGATAGAGCCTGTAGAACAAAAGAAGAATAAAAAGGCCAAGGCAAAGCCTTGGGAAATAGAAGTAGGCTGAGAAAGAAAAGCTCACACAGAAGTCTAAGAAAGAATGTAAGTCATAAGAAAAGGATGGCCAGGGGAGGAAGGGATGGGCAAAGGTGTTGGTTGCCACAGTGAGGAAGTGAGTGAACAAGAAAAGAGCCCATAAGATCTGGCATCAGGAGGTCACGGATGACCTTTGACAGTCTTGTTCAGGAAGGAGGAGGAGGAGGACCCAAGGAAGGGAAGCCTCACACTCCTTTTGAGGGATTAGACAGCTCCTTGAGCAAAATCCTGAGTCTATTGTCTTCTGGATGCTTGACATGCTATTAGACTAGATATAAGGACTGTAAATTGGTACATCTTTCCGAGAGAAGAATTTGGCAATGTGTATTTGAATATTTAGTGAACAAGGAATGCTGTTGCCCATGATCTCTGCCCACTCACCACCCAAAGATGGCATCTGCTTGGGTGCTGTCAGTGTAGTAAAAGGAGGCAGTGCCCATGGGAGTTTGCAAGCTAGCAAGTCTCATTCAGATCAGCATGCTCTCCAGGGACCTGTGACTAGGGAGTGTGCTGGATACCTCTGAAGATGGAGCAATGGCAGATGGGCATCTGGTGCCCAACTTGTAGATGCTGCTCCAAAGAAGTACTCCCTGTTGGAAAACCCTTCCCAACTTGGCAGTAACTTGCCCATTCTTCTGGTAGGCTGATGGTCTTAGCTCAGCCTGCTTTTATTTGCCTTCTAAGGACAGGGCTTCTGCTTCAAGAGAAGAGCCATTAATCAGAGGGTATTGGTTTAAATTTCCTTGGTAGTTAGCCTTGTGTGGGGTTCCTTGGTAAGAACTGCGGAGGGGACCAAGGTTGTGAGGATAGAGTGTGGGTGGGCACAGTCTGGGATATGGTGTCTTATGTGAAAAGGCTATAATTAGGTGTTAGTGGTAAATTGAACATGGCTGTAAAATGTCTCTCTCACTTGTGAGAAGTAGAATTTATTTCCCCTGCCCTTAAATCTGGGTTGACCCTGTAATTGAATCTGGTGGAAGTGACATTGTGACAGTTCCAGGTCTAGCCTTCTGGGTCTAGCCTCCATTTTCCTCCCCATTGGGCCACTGTCTCTTTTGACTGTCACTCTTGGAACCCAGCCACCATGCTGTGAGAAGCCCAAGCCACATGGAAAGACCACATTGTAGGCACTTTGGTTAAGCCTTAGCTGAGCTCCGAATTGATAGCCAACATCAACTACTAGCTGTATGAACAGGCCCTCTTGGGTGTTCCAGCCCAAAAAACCTCAGATGACCACTACCCCAGCCACCATCATGTGGAGCAGAAGTTCCACTCAGTGATATCCAGTCAACCCATCAACAGCATCATGAGAAATAATGCAAAAGTTGCTTTCTGTCAGTAAGTTTGGGATGGTTTGTTATGTAGCAGTAGATAACTGGGACAGTTTTCCTTTATAGTTTTCATGGACTTGAACCCAACTGCTGGGTACACAGTCAAAAGCAAACCTTACATTAGCCATCAGTTTCCCTCTCTGCTACCCAGAATTCTTTTCACAATCCGCTACAAGTTGCCAAACAGGGTGGGAGTTCCCTATTGCCTCTTTCTGTCTCCTTGTGGTCGGTGTACACAGTAGAGTGAATGTCTCAGACATGGTGCTGGGACACTGAGGGACTGGGAAAATCCAACTGGAGAAGAGGGGGTCTTCTCCAAATGAGTGATTAGAGCCACTTGGGGTTGGGGCCATTTTTACACATGAGCTGAACCCAGCATTCATCGTTTTTGTTGTTGTTGTTTGTTTTTTTGTTTTGTTTTGTTTTGTTTTCTGGTTAGTCTCCACAAGAGAGGGCCAGATGCCAACACTAGGTGGGCCCAGATTGCTAAACTCCCATTCTTTCTTGCACTGAGGGCTAATTTTAGTTCCACGATATGACACTTGATCCTGATAACCGTGTGTTTGTGGCTTTATTCAGCACCACAGATTCAAGTCTCCCAGGCTCCTGCTCCACTGTAAGCCCTGATGATCCCTGCAGCTTTATTTCAAACCCTCTGGATGATACTAAGCCCGAGCTCCAGGGCACGGTGGCACACTATCTTGTGGCCTTGACTATTATTTCATCCATATCCATTTTTCCCAAAATCTCAGTCATGAGTTTCTCAGGGATAGGGGCCATGACTTGTTTTGGATTCTAGATTCTGCTAGGCAGATCAAGAAAGTATGACAAAAGCCTGAAGTATACTCCTTTTGGTGTTCTGGGAGCCCAGAGTCAATGCCAATTTGCTGGGAAAGTGTGGTCCTGTAAACCAGAACTTTGAGCTTGAAACAAGAATGGCTCAGAAAGTTCTGGGTCAACTACCATGGCCAAAGTTTCACTTTTCTTACTGGGTTGTGATCATTGTTAATAAGCATGCTTAGACTCTTCAGCTCAAATGATTTCATTTATAAAATTCTTTTAAAGCTCATACTACTGTATTTCAGATTTAAAGTAGTTTCTAGCATGATGGTTATATTGTTTTCATATTGTCAAGAACATAAATGATAGCAGGAATATCTTATTACTAGGAAAAAAATAAAATTAAACAAGGTGGTCTGTGGTGAGTTATCGTGTATGGAATTAATTTCACATCCAGGTTTGGATGATCTCATAAATTGTTCTTTTGGTTGGCAGTTTCACCCTAGCCTGATAGATTGAATTATTTCCTTGTAATTCAGACCCCCTGTGTAGTCTGTAACGAAGAACACATTGTGTGTCTTGGCTAGCCTGGGTGGTGGAGGACAGATGCCCACAGTTGTCTCAGAGCCGTCAGCACTGAGTTCAGCCACACATCCTTGAGGGACAATCGATGACATTATCAATGGCGCATTGTTACAATTATCAGGCCAAGGGAGGGTGATCTAGATGAGAGGGAGTCCCTAGAGCCCTGAGTCTGACATGGGTGTGTTTACACTTGAGATCTGTTTCAGACAGTTTGGCCCAACACCCATAGAAAAAGGGGACTTTGCAAACTTCTGTGGCATATCAGAAACACAGTGGCTCAAGAGACTAGCGTTGCAGAGACCCAATCACGGAGTAATGGCTTCCGTATCTCTTTTCGAGGAGAAACCCTCACATATTTGAAGGACAAAAGTAGCAAGAATCTCAGATCCTTCAAATCCAGTGGAGAGGAACAGGTAGACAAGAGAATGAGCTTTTAGAAATAAAAACTGTCTAGCCAAGGTGTCTCCTTTTGACCTTGTGGGTACAACAAAGCACCCTCCCAAGCTATATCCTCTTTCTTCTGGGTGGGAGAAGGGGACAAATTCTACCAACCTCGCCCAGAACCAAACCCTCCCAAGGAGGACACTGATGTGACTTCCCACCACATCAGACAGCCATGCTCACTGCACGTATAGCATTTGCTTCCTCAGAAATTGCAAATAAAACAGCCATGGGCGATATGTTCCCTCACCAAATACTGTGGCAGCTGATCTAGATACCATCTTTGCAGCTGAAAGCCATGGCCTTGGCTCCTCCTCCATGACCGGCAGCCATATTTCTGGGGCCTGCAGGGCTGGCATCTCCAGCCTCACTAACAGCCTGGCTGAAAGAGGAGTGAGTGCTGTGCTCCACTCATCTACCCTGGTTGGGCAGTGAGGTGGCTCTGGAGAACCCTTTTAAGAAGCACTGTGGAAACCCAAGCTTCATTCAGAGAAAAGTGCTCCACAGGACCGCTGCTATTTATAGCGTGACCAACCTTCTCGGTTTGCCCAGGACAGGGCATGGGACTGTCAGTGCTTATACTGGAAATGCCAAGCACAATGGGACTCATGCTCCAGGAGCAGGGGAGAGGAAATCCCAAAGGTGCCTGTGATTCTGTACCGCTGTCAGCTGCCTGGCCCCCCGGGCTCTCAAAGCAAGTGTTCTCTCCACCACCTGACATGCCTAAATCTGAGATTTGTGCCCCTGGGGGCTATTTGAGCTCTTTCAGCAAGCTGTGTTTCCCAATGCCAAAGGAGAGGAAATGCTGGACAATGGTCCACAGAGCTGAGGTTGTTCCAATTGTGGTTCTCCATTGCTTCTCAGAGGAGCATCTGCCACACTAAAAAAGCTTTAAAAAAAAGTTTTTAAAAAAAATTCCAGCATAGTTAACATACAGTGTTATATTAGTTTCAAGTGTACAATATAGTGATTCAACAATTCTATGCATTACTCAATACTTACCTTGATAAGTGTACTCTTAATCCCCGTCATTTATTCTGCCCATCCCCCCCACTTCCCCTCTGGTAACCACAGTTTGTTCTCTATAGTTAAGAGTCTGTTTCTTGGTTTCTCTCTCTCTCTCTCTCTGCCTTTGTTTGTTTGTTTTGTTTCTTAAATTCCACATATGTGTGAAATCATATGATATTTGTCTTTATCAACTGACTCATTTCCCTTAGCATATAATACTCTCTAGCTCCACCTACATTATTGCAAATGGCAGGATTTCATTCTTTCATGGCCGAATAATATTTCATTATATATGTAAAAAATATATGTGTACTGTATATATACTACATCTTTATCCATTCATCTGTCAATGGGCACTTTGGGCTGCTTCCATAATTTGCTTATTGTAAATAATATTGCAATAAACATAGGAGTGCATGTATCCCTTTAAATTAATGTTTTTGTACTTTTTGGGTAAATAGTAGTGTAATTACTGGATGATAGGCTAGCTCTATTTTTAACTTTTTGAGGAACTTCCATACTGTTTTCCACAGTGGCCGCACCAGCTTGCATTCCCTCCAGCAGAGCACGAGGGTTCCGTTCTGTCCACGTCCTCGCCAGCACTTGTTTCTTGTGGTTTTGACTTTAGCCATTCTGACAGGTTTGAGGTGATCTCTTATTGTAGGTTTGATTTGCATTTCCCTAATGATGAGTGCGGCTGAGCATCTTTTCATGTGTCTGTTGGCCATCTGGATGTCTTCTTTGGAGACATGTCTGTTCATGTCTTCTGCCCATTTTTTAATGGGACTTTTAGTCCCACACAGAGGCCAGTTTGGAGCCTTGACAACCCAAGTATGTGGTAAGAGCCACAAGAGCTGGTCAACAGATTTTTCTCCTGCCTGAGGCCATCTGAGCGTCTTTATAAGGTTGTGAGCCAGAGGGGTGCCTGGGTGGCTCAGCGGGTTAAGCCTCTGCCTTCAGCTCAGGTCATGATCTCAGGGTCCTGGGATTGAGCCCCGCATGGGTTCTCGGCTCAGCAGGGAGCCTGCTTCCCCCCCCCACCCCCGCCTGCCTCTCTGCCTACTCGTGATCTCTTTCTCTCTGTCAAATAAATAAAATCTTAAAAAAAAAAAATGTTGTGAGTCAGAGACCCAAGCTTCATCCAGCGTAGAGCCCTTGTGAGGTCTGGAAAAGATATACAGTTTAGAAGCAGTGGAGACATTTGTTCTTATCAGGAGATGGTCTGTCTTACCAGAAAAGGGTGCAAAGCGCAGGAAGCACGGGCTCCCTCTTGTCACTTGCCCTGAGGTGCTGCCAGCCCATTTGGGTTGTATGGTTCATGGGCCAGGCTGCTGAGGGTGGAACACAGGCATCGAAGGGGTGCTCTCTTAACTTGGCCCCAATCCTACTTTCCCTGCCTTCAGAACTGTGGGTAGCACAGGGCAGAGGCCAGAGCCTGCAAAGTTACAAACGGGGCACGTAAGGAGCACTGACAGTGACCGCCTGATCCTGGGACCAGCCATTTCCTGTTCTGTGCAGCTCCTATGAAGTGTAGCCACCTAATTGAAAAACTGTAAAGCGAACCTGGAACGTCACTAGAGCAGTGTTGAAATGACATACTCGATTTTCTGCAACTGAAAATCCCAAGGAATTTTAAAAATTCCACAGTTGTGTCTGGATTTTTGGAGTACTGTTTGTGGCTATAATTATTGGTAACCCAGCACACTGAGCCCCAGAAGAGAAAGGGGGAGAACCCTTGAAAAGCTGAAATTCTTTGGGCTGATTAGCAATGATCAGAGCCCCGAACATCCTGCTGCCTGATTTGATGTTTCTTCTCTCTCCATACTCTTCTAGGCCAGGCAAGCTTGTCTTTTCTTCGTCTTTGTCTGGCCCTGTCCTGCCCTCGTGTTTTCCTCATCTCCTCTAGTCTCACATATGCTAACTTGTCCCACTTTCCCTGTGCAGCTCACATCCCACCTCCTACATGAAGCCCTCCTGGATGCCTCAGCCTCTACCTGCCCAAACACAGGGCACTGCTGGGCTGCCTCATTCACTCCCTTCCAAGCAGATGGGGCAACCCACAGCCCACATGTGTCATTGAAGTGGCCACAGGTGCATGTCTGTCACCCTCACTGGACTGCAAGCTCTCTGAAGGCAAGGTCTGTCTTTCATTTTCTGGACATATCCAGCCAGGTGTGGCCCTTGGAGAAATTCAGTTGTGATTGCTGATATGGTTTGATCAAATGAAACCCTGGTTAAAGCCAAGGAGGCATGCATCTGCGACCCAGCCATCCCACCCCTCAGTGTTTACCCAAGAGAAATAAAGGGACCAAAATGCCTGCATGAAGACGCTCACAGCAGCTTTATTTGTAATCACCAAAAACTGTAAGCAGCTCACATGCCCATCAATAGGAAATTAGATAAACATACAATGGATCATACAAATTCATCGTTTGGATGAATCTCAAATGCATTTCACTGAATGAAGCCTTGCACAAAATAGTCAATGCTGCATGACTTCATTTCTATGAAAGTTTCAGAACAGGTGAACTCACCCATGGTGAAAATGATTGGAGCAGGGCTGGCTTCTGGGGGGTAGGTGGGAGAACTGGCTGAGAAGGGGGCATGAGGGAGCCCTCCAGGTTGATGGTACTGTTCTGTACCTTGATAAGGGTTTGGGTTGCCCTGGCATATGCATCTGTCCAGCCTCAAAACTATAAACCTTACGGTTGTGCATTTCATTGAAAGTAAATTTTTATCTCAAAATAAAACACAGTGACAAATGCTGAATGTTTTTTTAAAGATTTTATTTATTCATTTGTGAGAGAAAGAGAGCACAAGTAGGGGGAACAGCAGGCAGAGGGAGAAGCAGACTCCCTTCTGAGCAGGGAGCCCAATGCGGCACTTGATCCCAGGATCCTGAGATCATGACCTGAGCTGAAGGCAGACGCTCAACCGACTGAGCCACACAGGCATCCCACAAAGGCTGAATATTAACAATTTGCACATTGGAGCACACTGATGTCTGCAATTCACTTTGTGTTTTTTTTTTGTTGTTTTTTTTAAAAGATTTTATTTATTCATTTGACACAGAGAGAGAGATTACAAGTAGGCAGAGAGGCAGGCAGAGAGAGAGGAGAGAGGAGGAAGCAGGCTCCCTGCTGAGCAGAGAGTCCGATGCGGGCCTCGATCCCAGGACCCTGAGATCATGACCTGAGCCGAAGGCAGCGGCTTTAACCCACTGAGCCACCCAGGCGCCCTGCAATTCACTTTGAAATGCATCAGAAGGGAAAGTGTACTGATGGATGGAGAGAGGGATGGACAGGTGGATATGTGATAAGACATAGCAAAACAAAGCAGAATGAAAGAAAACAGTCAGTGCTGGCCACCAGCCAAACCACCTCGCTCACCCTTGACGCAGCCACTGCCTGGGAAGGCAGGCCAACAGGGCCGCAAGGGAGGAGGTGGTGTCCTCTGGGGTGAGCAGGTTTCTGGGGACCAGGAGGCGGGTGGTAAGGTGGGCCAGACGTGGGGAGTGTAGCTAGAGCTCCTAGGGTGCTGGACAGGGAGGGCCGAGTGAGGAAGGGTGGTGGTGGGGTTGGCTGCAAGCAGGTGGCCTAAGACTTTGATCTCCAGCCTCTGGCCAAAAGGCTGCTCTGTCCTTGGCACCACCAGGTACGCAGGAATGCTTAGGGAATGACAGACTGGGTGAGCTCACTCCACTGCTGAGCCTACAGCCCTTGAAGTCCAGAGTTGAATTCATGCTTCAAAGAACTATCTTTTCTTGGG
This sequence comes from Ailurus styani, assembly GCA_002007465.1. NCBI lineage: Eukaryota > Metazoa > Chordata > Mammalia > Carnivora > Ailuridae > Ailurus > Ailurus styani. Next base: position 907,352 of record LNAC01000277.1, read on the forward strand.
AAACACTGATAATCCAAACCACATCTAACCTCATTCCTCCCTTTGATAGGGTAACTGAGCTGGTAGATCAGAGAACCAGAGAGTTAGCCCATCTGGAATTCAGCAGAGGTTGCAAATGGGCAGCCCTCGGGCTGGGTCCAGCCCACAGATGTGTGATGTGTTTTGCTTGGCCTCCCAGAGGGTTGGTTGTTTTGTGTGTGTGTGTGTGTGTGTGTGTGTGTGTGTGTGTGTGTGTGTTTAAGCTTAGTTTAGTTTAGTTGCCAAGGTTTTAAAATCACATAAGATCTAGATTGTCATCTCTTGAAATATTGTAACCTCCAGGAACTGTGGACCTCCATGGTGACAGCTGGCAGGAATGAGTGGCAGCCAGCCCCTCAGAGGCTGTCTCCCATTCACTCCTATCCTATGGGCATGGGCATTCCAACCCCTGTATGACATGCCATCTGTGTAGACAAAAGAGAGAAGTCAAGGTTGGCTGATAGGAACACTAAACTAACCTCAATGCAATAAAGAGTTATTGAGCACCTACCATGTGTGTTTGGTTCTGGGCACACAGTGGAGTACCAAAGGACTCAGTCTCTTTTCTAAAGAAACTTAGATTCTAGAAGAGTAGATGAATCAGGAAGAAAGAAAGAAAGAAAGAAAGAAAGAAAGAAAGAAAGAGAGGAAGAAAAAAAGAGAGGAAGAAAGAAAGAAAAAGATTACAGGGGCACATGGGTGGCTCAGTCATTAAGCATCTCTCTTCAGCTCAGGTCATGATCCCAGATTCCTGGGACAAAGCATCGACTCCCTGCTCAGCGGGAAGCCTGCTTCTCCCTCTCCCACTCCCCCTGCTGTCTCTCTCTCTGTCAAATAAATAAATAAAATCTTTTTTAAAAAGGGGGGGAGGGGGAGATTACAAGCAGTGATAATTATCCCAAAGGGACAAAATGAAAGAGGGGACTCGGTAGAGAATAACTTGGGGTAGGGAGTGCTTGCCTCAGATGGGGTGGTGGGGAAGCCCCGCTTAGGGATACATTTGTCAGCTAAGTCCTGAAGGATGAGGATCACTAAGGTGGATCAAAGACCTTCAGTGGGGCAGTGCTTGGGTTCTTTCAGGAGCTGAGAGAAGCCAGGGGTGAAGGGCGTTTAGGAGAGAAAGGCACACCTAAGGTTGGACAGGTGGGCAGTGGGCAGGACTTCCAAACCAAGTAAAGAGTTTCAGTTTCCCTCTGGATGCAGTGTGAAGCCATCAAATATTTAAGGCCAGAGAGATACACAGTTGGATTTCACAAAACCAGTCTTGTTATGGGTAAGGAACGCAGCCAGAGGTCTCATCAGGAGGCTACCGCGGGGCCGGGGGAGATGGGGGAGACAGTGGTGGCACAGCCAGCAGAGGAAAGAAGTGGATCCAGGTATGCTTTTGAGGAAGTTAATTCATAGCTGCTTTCGGGAGGAGGAGGCCCTGGAGACGCTATCAGTGGCTGTGTCAGAGGCAAGTTCATGGAAGATTTAGACAAGATTGCAGGGGATACTGAAGCCCCACCTTGGCTTCTTCCCAAGTGCAAGATGCTTTCACACGAGGTATGGCTTCCCTTGATAGCTGCATGCTACCTAAAGTGGCAAGCAGTTCATTGCAAATAGAAAATGTCTGAAAATTCTTGTAGATTTTGCATTTGAGTCTATAATGTATCTGCTTTTGATCTGACCTTTAAAAATTGTAAATGATATAGGATCAATAAACAAACAAACAAACAAATGAGAAAAAGAACCAAATGTCCCTTCTAGCATCCCTGGATAGAGCTCTCTTCAGTGATTCCCAACCTTGGCTACACACTGGAATCACTTGGGAAACTTTTAAAGATGCAGATGTCTAGGTCCCCTTCCCAGAGAGTCTGACTTAGCTGTTCTGGGATGTGACCTAGGCACCTAGAATTTTTTTTTTTTTTAGGATTTATTTATTTACCCTACAGAGAGAGAGAGAGCACAGGTAGGTGAGCATCCACGTGTGAGGAGGAGGAGGGGAAGAGAGAGAATCTCAAGCAGACTTCCCATCCAGCATGGAGCCAGACATGGGGCTTGATCTCATGACCCTGAGATCATGACCTGAGCTGTGGTCAAGAGTTGGACATGGATGCCCCCCAGAAGTGGGTGTTTACAATATCTCCCCAGCATGCTGCCTCTCACCTGGTGACAGGTCTGATCCTAGGCCTCCTCTCAAAAGGTAGACATTGAGTCCTGGGCACTCGGGGATGGGGTAGAGGGTGAGCAAATTTGTTCTGTAGAGGGCCAAATAGTAAATACCTCCATGGGCCACACTGTCAAAACTATTCAACTCTGCCACTTTAGGGTGAATGTAGCCATAGACAATATGCAAATGAATGAACACAGCTCTGTGCCAATAAAACTTTATTTAAAAATGCAGTTGTGGGACTGGATTTGGGCATGGGACTACGGTCCTGCTGAGAGTAAGGTTCAACCTAGGATACTGGCCTAAGCCAGGCCTCCACTGAGTACCTGCCTACACCTTGTCCACTCGCAAGCATTGTTCACAGAGCCCAGGATACTCTGCTGTATGGTTGCTCTAGGCTGGGAAGTGAGGAGGGCTGAGACCCAGCTGGAGGAGGTGGAGGTGGAGGTGGTTTTTCTGGCTTCTCCTCCTTACAGAGATTCTGAGGGGTGTGGTTGGTGGGATCCCCCGGCCTGGGCATGTCTCCTAAGTGACAAGGTCAGCCAGGCTAGTACTGCAGGGGCGGTGATAGAGCCAGTGAGCTTGCTATTCAAACCAAGTAGCTCATTCTTCTGGAAATTATCTTCATGGAAAATTTTGGAACATTATAAAGTCACTGAATACAGAAAGGAAAAAATAACAACTGAGTGAAATGAATAGTGAGAAAGAGCCATCAGAGGTGCCAGAGGCAGGCTCTTGGCCTGGTAAAACACACTCAGCCTCAAACCCACAGAATAATTGCAGGAGTCAGGAACCATGCACACTTAACCCTATGATTTCTAAGAAATGAAATGCTTAGGGCACCTGGGTGGCTCAGTTGTTTAAGTGGCTGCCTTTGGCTCAGGTCATAATCCCAGGGTCCTGCAGGGAGCCTGCATCTTCCTCTCCCACTCCCCCTGCTTGTGTTCCCTCTTTCTGACAAATAAGTAAACAAAGTCTTAAAGAAAGAAAGAAAGAAAAAAGAAAGAAAGAAAGAAAGAAGAAAGAGAAAGAAAGGAAGGAAGGAAGGAAGGAAGGAAGGAAGGAAGGAAGGAAGGAAGAAAGAAAAGAAAGAAAGAAAGAAAGAAAGAAAGAAAGAAAGAAAGAAAGAAAGAAAGAAAGAAAGAAAGAAAGAAAGAAAGAAAGAAAGAAAGAAAGAAAGAAATGAAATGCTTGACACAGAGAGAGAGGGCAATCCCTCAAGGTATGGGAATCCTCACTTGGGATCAGTGGCTGGGTCTTCCTGCTTGATATCACATGTAGCAATAGTCCATTTATTTTTATTGCTGACTATTGTTCTATTATATGGATGCACACATATTATTGTGCCTCTGTTCTGCTGATGAACATTTGGCTTATTCCTATTTTCGGGCCTATTATGAATGATGCTGTTTATACAAGTTTCCGTGAACATATTTTCTTAGGTAGATACCTAGTATTGGAATTTCTGGGTTATATAGCAAGTATATGTTCAAATTTTTAAAAACTTGTCCAGCTATTCCCCAAAGTCCGGCTGTATAATTCTATATTTTCATGAGCAAAGTATGAAAATTCCAATTTCTATACATACTTACCAACACTTGGTGTTGTTACTCTTTGAAATTATAGCCATTTTAGTAGGTGTGGACTGGTAGCAGGTTGTGGTTTTAATTTGCATTTCCATAATGGCTAATCAAAATTATCAGCTTTCCCTGTGCTTATTAGTTATTTGTACTGATTATCTATGTAAATGTTTTTAAATTGGATTCCTTGGGGCACCTGGGTAGCTCAGTCAATAAGGGTTTGCCTTCTGCTCAGGTCATGATCCCAGGGTCCTGGGATCGAGGCCCATATCTGGCTCCCTGGTTGCTGGGAGTCCAGCTTTTCCCTCTCCCACTCCCTCTGCTTGTGTTCCCGCTCTCACATTCTCTCTCTCTGTCAAATAAATAAAATAAAATCTTTAAAAAGATAAATTGGGTTGCTTGTCCTCTTACTATTGAGTTTCTTTTTCACCTTTTCTTTTTTTTTTTTAAAGATTTTATTTATTCATTTGACACAGAGAGAGAGATTACAAGTAGGCAGAGAGGCAGGCAGAGAGAGAGGAGAGAGGAGGAAGCAGGTTCCCTGCTGAGCAGAGAGCCCGATGTGGGCCTCGATCCCAGGACCCTGGGATCATGACCTGAGCTGAAGGCAGTGGCTTTAACCCACTGAGCCACCCAGGCGCCCTCACCTTTTCAAAGTTATAAAATATAGATAACAAAAAAATTACTGTTTTAACCATACAGTTGAAATTGTTGTGCAACCATCACTGACATCCATCTCCAGAGCTTTTTTCCATATTCCCAGTTGAAGCTCTGTACCCATTAAACACTGACTCCTCATTCATCCCTTTCCTCAGCTTCTGGCAACCACCATTCTGCTTTCTGTCTCTATGAATCTGGCTACTCTAGGAATCTCATATGAGTGGAATCATACAATACTTGTCCTTTTGTGGCTTATCTCACTTAACATAGCATCTTCAAGGATATCCACGTTGTGGCATGTGTTGGAATTTCTTTCCTTTTTAAGGCTAATAGCATTTCACTTTATCTACATGCTACATTTTCTTTATCTTTTTTTTTAAGATTTTATTTATTTATTTGACAAAGAGATAGAGAGCACAAGTAGACAGAACAACAGGCAGAGGGAGAAGGAGAAGCAGGCTCCCAGCTGGTCAGGGAGCCCAATGCGGGTCTCGGTCCCAGGACCCAGGGATCATGACCTGAGCCAAAGGCAGCCGCTTAATCAACTGAGCCACCCAGGCGCCCCTTCTTTATCCTTTATCCACTGATGGACACTTCAGTTACTTCTTACTGTTGAATTTTAAGAGTTCTTTATATATTCTGGATGTAGCCCAATTTACCAGTATTTTTCTTTTATGGCTCACGTTATTTATTTCTTTTTATTTTTTATGATAGCTGGATCATGCTTTTGGTGATCCATTTATGAATCTTTCCCAAATCCTAAGTCAAAAAGATCTTCTTGTATGTTTTCTTCTGGAAGTTTTATAGGCTTAGCTCTTACATATTGGTCTATCATCCACTTTGAGTTAATTTTTGTGAATTGCATAAAGGTCTAAATTCATGTTTTTGCATTTTGCAATTGGCCCAGTGCCAATTCTTGAGAAGCCCATGCTTTCCCCCACTGAATTGCTTTGACAGCTTTTGAAAATCAACTGACCAGGACGCCTAGGTGGCTCAGTTGGTTAAGCAGTTGCTTTCAGCTCAGGTCATGGTCCCAGGGTGGGATCGAGTCCCATATCAGGCTCCTTGCTTGGCAGGAAGCCTGCTTCTCCCTCTGTCTCTGCCTGCCACTCTGCCTACTTGTGCTCTCTATCTCTCTGTCAAATACATACATACATACATAAATAAGAAAATCAACTGACCATATATGTAAGGGTTTATTTGTGGACTTTCTTTTCTGTTCTGTTCATCTGTATGTTCATCCTTATGCCAATACCATGTGCTCTCGACTGCTGTAGTTTTCATATAATAATTTTTAAGATTAAGCTTTATATAGCAAGTTTTGATATTTTCAAATTTACTTTGTCTGTTTTAGGACCTTCACATTTCCATACGAATGTTTGCGAACAAACAGAGTTTTGTCTCTTCCTTCCCAGTCTGTGTTCTTTTATTTGTCATGTCTTACTGCACTGGCTAAAACCTTCATATGAATAGAAGTGGTGAGAGCAGACTTTCTTGCATTATTCCCAGCCTTTTTTCAACAATTTAAATTAACTATTTCATTTTTCTTCTTTCCTTACAAGTATGTTTTTTTCAATTAATTTTTCAATTAATTCCAGTATAGTTAACATACGGTGTTATATTAGTTTTAGGGGTGCAATATAGTGATTCAACAATTCTAGACATGACTCAGTACTCATCATGATAAATGTAATCTTTAATCCCCATCATCTGTGCCATCCAGCCTCCCTCCCACCTCCCCTCCGGTGACCATCCATTTGTTCTCTATAGTTAAGAGTGCTTTTTGGTTTGTCTCTTTTTTCCTTGTTTTGTTTCTTAAATTCCACATATGAGTGAAATCATATGGTACTTGTCTTTGACTGGCTTATTTTGCTTAGCATTATTCCCAATCTTAAGGGGAAAGTATTCATTTTTTTGGCACTAACTATAAACTTAGCTGTGCCCTTTATCAGATTGAGGAAGTTCTTTCTATACCTAGTTTCTCAAGAGTTTTCATCATTAATGAGCATTGGATTTAGTCAAATGCTCAGTCTGTTGTGATGGTCATGTCATCTTTTGTCCTGTCTTCTACTTACGTGTTACATGAATTATTTGATTTTAGGATGTTAAACCAATCTTGCATTCCTGGGATAAATCCCACTTGCCCAGGGTGTATAATTCTTTTAGTATGTTTCTGGAATCAGTTAACTAATATTATGTTAAATATTTTCACATCTATTCATAAGGGATATCGGTTTATTTAGGTTTTTTTTCTTGTGATGTATTTATCTGGCTTTGGTACCAGATTAATACTGTCCTCAGTGAATTAGTTGTTTTCTCCTTCTATATTTTTCTGAAGAATTGTGTGTATTATTGATATTTGTTTTTTAAATGTTTGATACAGTTTGCTAATAAAGCCATTTGACCATGAGCTTTACTTTATGGAATGATTTTTAGTTGCTCATTTAATTTTTTACATTTTATAATTCTATTAAGATTTTTAAAAATTTCTTCTTTAATCTGCTTTAATAATTTTTAGGAATTTAATAGTCATTCTATAGTTGGAATTTGACTACTTCATGTAAATAATTTAATTTGTTTGTAGAAAGTTGTTCATAATGTTCCTTTAAAAGACTTTATTTAATTTTTTAATTTTTATTTTTAATTAACAAAATGTGTATTCTTTGTTTCAGGGGTACAGGTCTGTGAATCATCTGTCTTACACAATTCACAGCATTCACCATAGCACATACCCTCCCCAATGTCCATTATCCAGCCATTCTATTCACCCCCCAACCCCCAGCAAACCTCAGTTGGTTTCCTGAGATAAGAGTCTCGTGATTTGTCTCCCTCCCTGGTCCCATCTTGTTTCATTTTTCCCTCACTTCCCCCACGAACCCCAACCCTGCCTCTCAGACTCCTCATATCAGAGAGATCATATGATAATTGTCTTTCTCTGATGGACTTATATTGCTTAGCATAATACCCTCTAGTTCATCCATATGATTGCAAATGGCAAGATTTCAGTTTTTTGATGGTTGCATAGTATTCCATTGTATATATATACCACTCTTTATCCATTCATCTATCGATGGCCATCTAGGCTCTTTCCATAGTTTGTCTATTGTGGACATTGCTGCTATAAACATCGGGGTCCGTGTGCTCCTTCAGATCACTACATTTGTATCTTTAGGGTAAATACCCAGTAGTGTGATTGCTGGGTTGTAGGGTAGCTCTATTTTCAACTTTTTGAGGACCCTTCATACTGTTTTCCAGAGTGGCTGCACCAGCTTGCATTCCCACCAACAGTGTAGGAGGGTTCCCCTTTCTCCCCATCCTTGCCAACATCTATCATTTCCTGACTCGTTAATTTTAGCCATTCTGATCGGAGTGAGGAGGTATCTCACTGTGGTTTTGATTTGTATTTCCCATTAATTTTAGCCATTCTGATCGGAGTGAGGAGGTATCTCACTGTGGTTTTGATTTGTATTTCCCTGATGCTGAGTGATGTTGAGTACTTTTTCACGTGTCTGTTGGCTGTTTGGATGTCTTCTCTGCCAAAATGTCTGTTCAGGTCTTCTGCCCATTTCTTGATTGGATTCTTTGTTCTTTGGGTGTTGAGTTTGATAAGGTCTTTATAGATTTTGGAAACTAGCCCTTTATCTGATATGTCTTTTGTAAATAGTTTTTCCCATTCTGTCAGTTGTCTATTGGTTTTGTTGACTGTTTCCTTTGCTGTGCAAAAGACTTTGATCTTGATGAAGTCCCAATAGTTCATTTTTGCCCTTCCTTCCCTTGCCTTTGGTGATGTTTCTAGGGAGAAGTTGCTGTGGCTGAAGTCAAAGAGGTTGCTGCCTGTGTTCTCCTCAAGGGTTGTGATAGATTCCTGTCTCACATTGAGGTCTTTCATCCATTTTGAGTCTATTTTTGTGTGTGGTATAATAAGGAAATGGTCCAATTTCATTCCTCTGCTTATGGCTGTCCAATTTTTCCAACACCATTTGTTGAAGAGACTGTCTTTTTTTCCATTGGACAGTCTTTCCTGCTTTGTTGAAGATAGAGTTGAGGGTCCATTTCTGGGCTCTTTATTTTGTTCCATTGGTCTATCTGTCTGTTTTTGTGCCATTACCATACTTTCTTGATGATTACATCTTTGTAATAGAGCTTGAAGTCTGGAATTATAATGTCACCAACTTTGGCTTTCTTTTTCAACATTCCTCTGGCTATTTGGGGTCTTTTCTGGCTCCATATAAGTTTTAGGATTATTTGTTCCATTTCTTTGAAATAAATTGCTGGTATTTTGATGGAGATTGCATTAAATGTGTAGATTGCTCTCGATAGCATAGACATTTTCACAATATTTGTTCTTCCAATCCATGAGCATGGAACGTTTTTCCATCTCTTTGTGTCTTCCTCAATTTCTTTCATGAGTACTTTATAGTTTTCTGAGTACAGATTCTTTGCCTCTTTCATTGGGTTTATTTCTGGGTATCTCATGATTTTGGGTACAATTGTAAATGGGATCAACTCGTTAATTTCTCTTTCTTCTGTCTTGCTGTTGGTGTATAGAAATGCAACTGATTTCTGTGCATTGATTTTATATCCTGACACTACTGAATTCTTGTATGAGTTCTAGAAGTTTTGGAGTGGAGTCTTTTGGGTTTTCCACATAAAGTATCATATCATCTGTAAAGAGTGAGAATTTGACTTCTTTGCTCATTTGGATGCTTTTTATTTCTTTTTATTGTCTGATTGCTGAGGCTAGGACTTCTAGTATGATGTTGAAGAGCAGTGGTGATAGTGGACAGCCCTTCCATGTTTCTGACCTTAGGGGAAAAGCTCTGTTTTTCCCCATTGAGAATGATATTTGCTGTGGGTTTTTCATGGATGGCTTTTATGATATTGATAAATATGGTATGTACCCATATCCCTACACTGTGAAGAGTTTTGATCAAGAAAGGATGCTGTACTTTGTCAAATGCTTTTTCTATTGAGAGGATCATATGGTTCTTGTTCTTTCTTTTATTAATGTCTTGTATCACATTGATTGATTTGCAGATGTTGAACCAAACTTCAGCCCAGGAATAAATCCCACTTGGTCATGGTGAATAATCCTTTTAATGTACTGTTGGATCCTATTGGCTAGTATTTTGGTGAGAATTTCTGCGTCCATGTTCATCAGGGATATTTATGTCTCTAATTCTCCATTTTGATGGGGTCTTTGCCTGGTTTTGGGATCAAGGTAATGCTGGCCTCATAAAATGCGTTTGGAAGTTCTCCTTCCTTTCCTATTTTTTGGAACAGTTCCAGGAGAATAGGCATTAATTCTTTAAATGTTTGGTAGAATTCCTCTGGGAAGCCATCTGGCCCTGGGATCTTGTTTTTTGGGAGATTTTTGATGACTGCTTCAATCTCCATACCGGCTATGGGTCTGTTCAGGTTTTCAATTTCTTCCTGGTTCAGTTTTGGTAGTTTATACGTCTCTAGAAATGCATCCATTTCTTCCAGATTGTCAAATTTCCTGGTGCATAGAAGCTTGTGATGTGTTCTTATAACTGTTTGTATTTCTTTGGTGTTGGTTGTGATCTCTCCTCTTTCATTCATGATTTTATTAATTTGAGTCCTTTCTCTTTTCTTTTTGATAAGTCTGGTCAGGGGTTTTTCAATTTTATAAATTCTTTCAAAGAACAAGCTCCTAGTTTCGTTGATCTGTTCCCAAAGTTGGTTTCTATTTCATTGATTTCTGCTTTGATCTTTATTATTTCTCTTCTGCTGTGTTTAGGTTTTATTTGCTGTTCTTTCTCTAGCTCCTTTAGGTGTAGGGTTAGGTTTTGTATTTGAGACCTTTTTTGTTTCTTGAGAAAGGCTTGTATTGCTATATACTTTACTCTCAGGACCACCTTTGCTGTATCCCAAAGATTTTTTACAGTTGTGTTTTCATTTTCATTTATTTCCATGAATTTTTAAAAATTCTTCTTTAATTTCCTGGTTGACCCATTCATTCTTTAGTAGGATGCTCTTTAGCCTCCATGTATTTGAGTTCTTTCCAACTTTCCTCTTGTGATTGAGTTCTAGTTTCGAAGCACTGTGGTCTGAAAATATGCAGGGAATGATCCCAATCTTTTGGTACCAGTTGAGACCCGATTTGTGACCCAGGATGTGATCTATTCTGGAGAATGTTTCATGTGCACTAGAGAAGAATGTGAATTCTGTTGCTTTGGGATGAAATGTTCTGAATATATCTGTGATGTCCATCTGGTCCAGTGTGTCATTTAAAGCCTTTATTTCCTTGTTGATCTTTTGCTTAGATGATCTGTCCATTTCAGTGAGGTAAGTGTTAAAGTCTCCTACTATTATTGTATTATTGTCGATGTGTTTCTTAGATTTTGTTATTAATTGGTTTGTATAGTTGGCTGCTCTCATGTTAGGGGCATAGATATTTAAAATTGTTAGACCTTCTTGTTGGATAGGCCCTTTAAGTATGATATAATGTCCCTCTTCATCTCTTATTATAGTCTTTGACTTAAAGTCTAATTTATCTGATATAAGGATTGCCACCCCAGCTTTCTTTTGATGTCCATTAACATGGTAAATTGTTTCCCACCCCTGCACATTAAATCTAGAGGTGTCTTTGGGTCTAAAATGAGATTCTTGCAGACCGCTTATCAACAGGTCTTGTTTTTTTAATCTGTTCTGATACCCTATGTCTTTTGATTGGGGCATTTAGCCCATTTACATTCAGGGTAACTATTGAAAGATATGAATTTAGTGCCATTGTATTGTCTGTATGGTGACTGTTAGTGTATATTGTCTCTGTTCCTTTCTGGTCTGTTACTTGTAGGCTCTCTTTGCTAAGAGGACCCCTTTCAATATTTCCTGTAGGGCTGGTTTGGGGTTTGCAAATTCTTTTAGTTTTTGTTTGTCCTGGAAGTTTTTTATCTCTCCTCCTATTTTCAATGACAGCCTAGCTGGATATAGTATTCTTGGCTGCATATTTTTCTTGTTTAGTGCTCTGAATATATCTTGCCAGTCCTTTCTGGTCTGCCAGGTCTCTGTGGATAGGTCTGCTGCCAATCTAATATTTCTACCATTGTATGTTACAGACTTCTTGTCCCTACCTGCTTTCAGGATTTTCTTTGTCACTGAGACTTGCAAGTTTTAGTATTAGATGACAGGGTGTCGACCTATTTTTATTGATTTTGAGGGGGTTCTCTGTGCCTCCTGGATTTTGATGCTTGGTCCCTTCCCCAAATTAGGGAAATTCTCTGCTATAATTTGCTCCAATATACCTTCTACCTCTCTCTCTCTCTCTCTCTCTCTCTCTCTCTCTCTCTTTCTTCTTCTTCTTCTTCTTCTTCTTCTTCTTCTGGGATCCCAATTATTCTAATATTGTTTTGTCTTATCTAATTCTCCCCTCATAGTCCAGTAGTTGTTTGTCTCTCATTTTCTCAGCTTCTTTATTATCCATCATTTGATCTTCTATATCACTAATTCTCTCTTCTGCCTCATTTATCCTAGCAGTAGGAGCCTCCATTTTTTATTACACCTCATTAATAGCTTTTTTGATTTCAGCTTGGTTAGATTTTAGCTCTTTTAGTTCTCCAGAAATGGCTTTTATTTCTCCTGAAAGGGATTCTCTAGTATCTTCCATGCTTTTTTCGAGCCCAGATAGCACCTTGATAATTGTCATTCTGAACTCTAGTTCTGACATATTACTAATGTCTGTATTGATTATATCCCTAGCTGTTGGTACTGCCTCTTGTTCTTTTTTTTTGAGGTGAGTTTTTCCACCTTGTCATTTTATCCAGTTAAGAATAGTTGAATGAGAGAACAAAATACTAAAAGGGTAGCAATGACCCCAGAAAAATATACACCTACCAAATCAGAAGAGACGCAAAACCAGAGTGAGAAGAAAGGAGGAATAAAAGAATATATATATTATATATATATAATATACATATATATTATATATATAATATATACATAATAAATATATATAATATGTATATATATTATAAATATATATAAAAGAATATATATAAGAATATATATAAAAAATACATATATTATATATATATATATATATATATATATATATAAATAATATATTAGACTTGTGAATAGAACAGAACCACACACTTGATTTTGGCTGTATTTTGGTGTGTTAGAAGAAACTGCCTCCCCAAATTTTAAAGAAAGAAAAACTTATATGTATATATATACAAAAAAATAACATGATGGAGGGATGGAATATGACTGTAAAGTTGAAGATTTAAAAATTCTAAGAAAGGAATTGATAAGATAAAAAGTTGGTTGAAAAAAGAAAAAAAAAGGTGGGAGAATGGGTTCAGGCTGGAGACTAGAACAAAGCCATATGCTAGATTTATGGTATATTTTGACCTGTTAGAAGAAACTGTATCGCAAAATTTTAAAGAAAGAAAACATATGTATACAAAAACTAAGGTTAAATACAATGAAGGGTTAGAATGTGACCATAACAATGAAAATATAAAAATGTTTTTAAAAAGGTATTGATAAGATAAAATAGTTAAAAAAAGGTTAAAATAGGAAAGAGGAAAAAATTTAAAAATAGAATAAGAAAAAGATAAAGTTAAAAATATTTAACTTTGAAAGACTAAAGAATCATGGGGGGAAAGCCATGAATTCTATGTGTTGCTTTCCCCTAGCTCTGGAGTTCTGCAGTTCTCATTGATTGGTGAACTTGGTCTTGGCTGGATGTTCTTGCTGATCTTCTGGGGGAGGGGCTGGTTACAGTGATTCTCAAATGTCTTTGCCCAAGGTGGAATTGCACCGCCCTTGCCAGGGGCCAGGCTAAATAATCTGCTTGGGTTTGCTCTCAGGAGCTTTCGTTCCCTGGATGCTTTCCCTACAGCTTTGGAGGACAGGAATGAATATGATGGCCTCCCAATCTCCAACCAGAGGAGCCATGAGCTCATCCTGTCCTCAATGCACCCTCAGAGAAAAGCAGTCAGTACCTCCCATCCCCCTGGTCTCCCGCCGCACTCCGAGCTCAGACAGCCTGTGACTGAGCATTTCTGTCTCTGGTACATGGCCCATTTGGAGTCTCCAAACCCAGCAGATTCCTGCAGTGTGTTCCCGTGCTGCTGCTCCTGGTGGAAGAAGGGGGATCTCCCTGGATCTGCCACTTGTGGGGGTCTGTGCTTGAAGAACAGTGGCCCAACTGCGCCTTGAATCATGGTTTATGGCAACCTGGAGTTGAGAGCCCCCTCCTTGGATCCGTCTTTGCAGCTGGCTTCCTGACTCCAATACCTGGGAGCTCTGAGACACTCAGACACCCCTGGGCTTTTTGTGACCCAGCAGGACCTGAGACCACACTGTCTCCACGAGGATTCCATCCCCCCACCCCTCCACCCACCCCCACCCCCGCTTAGCCTCTGAGGGGCATCCCTCAGCAGAACAGCCTTCTAAAAGTTCCCATTTTGTGCTCAGCTGTTCTACCGTTTATCGGGAGCCGGCCCCTCCCCCCCACAATCTATCTTCCCATATATCACCTCCGATTCACTTCTCTGCATGTCCTACCTTCCAATAAGTGGTTGCTTTTCTCTTCCTAGACTTGCTGCTATTTTTTTTCTTCTATCTCCTGTTGAGTTTTTAGGTGTTCATAATGGTTTGATAATTATCCAGCTGAATTCCTGGGACCCAATGAAACCTAGATCTACTCCTCTGCCATCTTGCTCCTACCCTCCTTAAAAGACTTTTAATTTTGTAGGGTCTCTAGGTATGATACCACTTACATTTTTAATTTTGGTATTTTGTGCCTTCTCTCCTTTTTTGTATCCCTTGGTCATTTTAAAGTTTTCTCAAATTTCTGGGTTTTTTTGAAAGACCAACTTTGGTTTCCTTGATTTCCTCTATTAATTTTCTCTTTTCTAGTTGTTAATTTCTGTTCTGAGCTTCATTTTTCATACCTTGGACTTACTTTTGGCTTCAACTGGTCCTTTTCTTTTTCCTAGCTTTTTAAGATACAAGATTAGGTTACCATTTTTTAGGTTTTCTTCCTTTTCAATGTAAGTGTTAAAATCCATAAATTATTCTTTCAGCATGCTTTGACTGTGACCAAAATTATGATATGGCATGTTTTTCCAGATTGGTTCAGTTCAAGATATTTTCTAATTTATATATCCCTGTGATTTCTTTTTTGACTCATAATATTCTATGAATAACTTGGATTTTGCCTTCATACGTACTTGACACAAGCTGTAGAAATGAATTAGGTGAGCAACAGAATATGGAACTGAAATATGTCTTGAGATCCAGCTCCCATGGCTATGTACCGCTACCATCTAGCAGTTCTGAGCATGCACTCCGAAGCCAGGCCAACTTTTTTTGAATCCCATCTTTATCACTTAATGCCCTGTGACCTTAAGCAAGTTATTTAATCCTTCATAGCCCAGTTTCCTTACTGTATATCATAAAGTTGCTTCAAGGAATAAATGAGTGATATATGTAAAGCACTTAGTGTCTGGCAAATAGTAAGTCTTAGATGTTAGCTCATCAATAACCAAGCCTAAAGAGTCTCTTCTCTTTAACTATTAATAGTAGCCAGTGGAATTGGATGGGGAAAATCTATAAGAATAGTTTAAAATGAATTTTTGTGTTGTAAGACTTCTTAGGGAATAGAATATCAGGGTTGAAACCAACACTTATCTTTTTATTTGAAAGAAATAGTTGCCTGTGAAATATGAATACATATAGGAATTTTATTTTAATCCCATAAAAGAAACAAAAGGATGATACTCTCAAACACACACAACCATCTTGTTTATATTTTATGGCATGATTAATATCATGATAATCCCAAGTATTTGAGATAGTTGCAATTTTCCTTTATGATGTCACCCATCTTTAGTAGTCTTTCCTTCTGACTCTTGCCATTAGTGATGTTTATTATAGTTGTTAAGATGTCTGTTTTACCACCACAGTGTGAGTTCTTTAAAAGCAGAGACTACAGCTTTTCATTATTATTCCTATGCCTGGCATATAGTAGGTGCTCAGTAAATATTTGTTGAATTAATATATATACATAAATGAATGAATGTATACTTAAAGTAAACAATATCTTGAGATACCCACTCCCCCTTTTAGGGGTGTGTGGGTGTTTCCTTTCAGACTATTTCTTAGAGCAGTCAATAAAGGAGATATTTCATTGGTGAAAGTTAGAGGTGACCAATGTCAATTTAGAGAGATGAGCAAATATATGTGAGCCTTTGATATTTATGAACCCTCCTGTGGTGTCTGGAAAAATATTATTTTCCAAAATAATTTCCCCTTATAGGTAAAGAATACTGTGATGGTTAGTATTATGAGTCAGCTTGACCAGGCTAAGGGACACCGAGGTAGCTAGAACATTTCTGGGTGTGTCTGTGAGATTGTTTCTAGAAGAGATTCCACAGTAGGCTGAGTAAAAAGATTGCCTTCACCAAGATGTGCAGGCATCATCCAATCCACAAAAAGGCTGAGGAAGGGAAAATTCCCTGCTCTTGGACAGGGGAGCTCCTAGTTCTCAGGCCTTTGGACTTAGACTGAATTATGCCATTGGCTTTACTGGGTCTCCAGCCTACAGACAGCTGACTGAGACTTTTTGGCCTCCATCACTATATAAGCCAATTCCTATAATGTATCACCTCTTATATGTCTTTCTATATATACTATTTTTTCTGTTTCTCTAGAGAACCCTGACTACAAATACGTTATGGTCAACTTCCTGAAATATGTTTGACTGCAGATGAGTAGGCTAGGCCAGTTAGTCTAAACCAACTAGTTAATTCTGTCTGCCTTTCAATGATGGCACACGACCCACACACAAGCCAGTTCTGACTAGTGAAACATGGGAGGATGTCTGTAGGCAACTGCCAGGAAAGTTACATCTCTCCCATGAGAAAGGAGACTCACCATAGAACTAGATGCTATTTCTTCCTCATAGGCACGTTGTCTTATCTGGATACACCACCTGGAATAGTTGTATCAAAAGCAGGAAGGTGAAGCCAGTAAGGGGCAATGCAAAGAAATGGAAGGAGCCTGAGATGTTGATGGTTATGCCATTGGGTAGTTAAATCAAATTCTGTGAATCCAGGACTACCCTGTCACCTTCATTTGTGAGATAATAAGTTTCCTAATTGTTTAAGCCAGCAGAGTTCTGTGTCCTTCAGACTAAAGCACGCTTAAACAATAGGAAATACAAGCATATATTGTTATATCTCGGAGGGAACTTGAAATAATATAGTTTAAAGCTCTCATTTTTAAAAATGAGGGAATTTAGGCCCAAAAAGTTCAAGTGACTTGTGTCAAGCCACATATAGAGTAAAAAATAGAACCAGGACTGAACCCAGTCTCTAGGCTTCACTCCTTCTCTTAATATTTGATAATACCTCATTTCATGGTCAAGAGAAGGGTAACTAGAGAAGACATGTTTTGAGTGTATTTATCTGCAACTGCACTCTGGAAGGTTCTAGAAAGTCTTTTGCTTTTCTGAACAGATGCTGCTTCTCCTTTCTTCTTCCACCTTCTCTCTTCCTGGAAAGAAGACAGAGGGCCTGGAAGTGCTGCAGCCATCTTATATCCATGAGGCAAAAAGCCAATCCACTAAAAATGCATAATAAAAAGATAGGAGCCTTGTAATCTCACCAGCTCCAGAATGGCTGATGTGACAAATGTGGGTTCATATTTGTACAAGTTGAGTTTATGAAACTTGAAGATGAAAGCATTCCTTTTTAAAAACTTTTTATATTATTTTTTCAGTGCTCCAAGATTCACTGTTTATGCACCACACCCAGTGCTCCATGCAACACGTGCCCTCCTTAATACCCACCACCAAGCTCGCCCATCCCCCCATGCCCTCCCCTCCAAAACCCTCAGTTTGTTTCTCAGAGTCCACAGCCTCTCATGCTTCATATCCTTCACCGATTTACCCCACTTCACTTTTCCTTTCCTTCTCCTAATGTCCTCCATGTTATTCCTTATGCTCCACAAGTAAGTGAAACCATATGATAATTGACTTTCTCTACTTGCCTTATTTCACTCAGCCTAATCTCCTCCAGTCCTGTCCATGTTGATACAAAAGTTGGGTATTCATCCTTTCTGAAGGCTGCATAATATTCCATTGTATGTATGGACCATATCTTCTTTATCCATTTGTCTGTTGAAGGGCATCTTGGCTCTTTCCACAGTTTGGTGATTGTGGCCATTGCTGCTATGAACATTAGGGTACAGATGGCCCTTCTTTTCACTACATCTGTATCTTTGGGGTAAATACCCAGTAGTGCAATTGCAGAGTCAGAGGTAGCTCTACTTTTAATTTTTGGGGGAATCTCCACACTGTTTTCCAAAGTGGCTGTACCAACTTGCATTCCCACCTATAGTGTAAGAGGGTTTCCCTTTCTCCACATCCTCTCCAATACTTGTTGTTTCCTGTCCTATTAATCTTTGCCATTCTAACTGGTGTAAGGTGGTATCTCCATGTGGTTTTGATTTGAATTTCCCTGATGGTTAATGATGATGAACATTTTTTCATGTGTCTGTTAGCCATGTATGGCTTTGTATGTCTTATTTGGAGAAGTGTCTGTTCATGTCTTCTGCTCATTTTTTGGCATGATTATCTGTTTTTTGGTGTTGAGTTTGAGGAGTTCTTTATAGACCTTGGATATCAGCCCTTTGTCTGTGGTGTCATTTGCGAATATCTTCTCCCATTCCGTGGGTTGCCTCTTTGTTTTGTTGACTGTTTCCTTTGCAAGATAAAAAGCTTCTGCATGTCAAAAGCATTCCTAACTGATATTATGAACCATTTCTTTCATAGTGCACACTTTCTTTGATAGACTAATACTGATTCCAGCAACCAGAGCTCAGCTAGAAAAGTTTCTTTTTTAAGGATTATATGTACTTCCCATGCATTTGCTATTCTTAAAGTGTATCTGACTCATTTTATTTTTTACTCTTTATTTTGAACAAATTTCGAATCTATATAAAAATTGTGAGAATAGTACAATAAATTCCTATGTGCTTTTCATTTAGATTCACCAATTGTTAGTTAACATTTTGCTACATTTCTGGCTCTGTTTTTGTCTCTTTGTTTATACACACACACACACACACACACACACAAACACACATGTATTTCATATATAGTTTTTTCTCAACCTTTTGAGAACAAGTTGTAAATATCATGAACTTTAATCATAAAATATTTCTTTCTCTTAGAAACTAGGGAAATCTTTTACATAACTATATATAACTATGAAATTCAGAAAATTTAACTCTGATATAGTACTGTTACTAAAACATGGGTCATATACACATTTCACTAATGGTCCCAGTACTGTATATAGCAGTACTTCTGTCTTGACAAGAATCCAGTCCAGGATGACACTTTACATTTTGTTGTCGTATCTCTTTAGTCTCCTTTAATCTGGAATGGCCCCTCAGAATTTCTTTTTCTTCTACGAAAAAAAAATTTAAGAGAACAAGTCAGTTGTTCAGTAGAATTTCGCTCAACTTGGGTTTATCCAGTAGTTTCCCTGTGAGTAGACTCAGGTTATACAATTTTGGCAGCAACACAACATTGTTGATGTTGAGTCCTTCGCAATGCATCTCATCAGGATAGATGTGATGTCAGCTTTCCCTGTTACTCATGGAGTAAACTTTAGTCACTTGCTTACAGTGGAGTCCACCTCTGGGTCATTCTTATGACTTTAATGCCTAAACTCTCAGTGAGACAGAGAATCATCTTTCTTAGGTGATTGGTGGGCTACATGGAGTCATTTCCATGGTTTCCTGGGTAGGCTTTAAATTATAGGGCCCTTTGCTAAGGGATGGGTTCAGGATGTACTCTGAAAGCTGAATTTGGAATAAGTGGAGGTTGCTCCCTCAAATATTCAATGAGCCCATTGCCAGATATTCATAAGTCAGTGGAAAGTGTTAATAAGGACAAGGGCCATCTGGTTTTCCTTAAGGAGAGCTGAGCTTCCCCCAAATATCATTCCTTTACACCTGAAGAAGTTAAACGGTCCTGTTCCCATGGAATCCTCAACCAATGTAGCCCTGACCTGTGATTTATATAAAAAGTAGCTGGTCCTTAATTTTCCCCACAATGGCTTCATTCTTACCTTATGAACCTGCTTTGTCAGTGTTCGCTTTGATTTATGGAAGATTTCAAACTCCCCAAATAACTATCCCTTTTCTTTTCATTAAAGTTAATCCCCACAAAGACACTTTCATCCTCTGATTAGTCATGCCCCAGTGAACCTTGCTAACCAGAGGCTAAGTTATTGATGTGTTAAAGATGTAATCTTTAAGTCTTAGGACCACTGAAGAAACCCCAACATGTTATTTGACAGTCAGGATCTCACAATGTATTGCCTCCTTTGAGCAGCTTTGGTCGTACACGTTTCTTGGGGTCCATAAATCTCTCTGGCCTGACTGCCTGTGAGGACTGAGTTATTGTGGGGCCGAGTTTAGGCTGCCAACACATGCTGCCCTGCACCCCAGGGTATCGTGGTGCCTTCTCCAGACTCCAGTTTCCATTCCCAATAACATGTATTCAGTAGCAAATCTATTATACCAGAAGCAGTAGCCCATTGTTTTATGCCCTGACTATGGCCTTCCTCATAAATTTGCACCAACCTACAAGTCAACAAGACTGTAATCTCGGTGTGATACTGGCTACCAATGGCACTAACACTTTCTCCTACCCATTGATTCTGAGCAATGTGCAAGCTTGGCTCAGCCATTAGTGAGTCTTATTAGGTGGCGTTGAGGTCCTATCCACACAGAAGAGGAACCCAGGTGGAAATGTGGAATAATCCCTCAATAACTAATTTTAAATTTGTAAATAAATTAAAAAAAAACCACCAAAACAGTAAACCTTACACTTTTTTTTTTAACCTTAGACCTTTTTACATATGTGAGGTTCAGTTTGGTCCACGTAAAGACAGTGTTTCTCAACTGATGGGATGCTTCATGGGGCAATATGGTGCCTGATGTTTAGTGTTTGGATTCTTCAGTGCTCACAGTAAATGGCAAGAGAAATTCCTAGTCTTTGTGACAAACTCAAATACCCATAGACTTTTTTTCCCCCTGAAAACTATTTGAGTTGTCTCCTGGGAAGATAACATCCCTCCCCTCTCCAAGTCAGCTAAGAACCACAGCCTTAAACAAAAGAAAAATAGCAGAAGGAGGAGATCTTAAGTGCTACCTTCCCAATTTACAAGCAGAAGACCCATCCCAAGGAAACCTATCCTTGATTCTGGCTTCGTTGTTGTTATTGTTCAATAATACCCAGGTGTTAGCATGCTTCTGTAGGTGAGAAGGCCAGGTGGGTCCTGCTGGGGTCTAGGCCCAGGGTATCTCTGGGCTGAAATCCAGTTGTCAGCTGAACTTATCTCAAAGCTCTGGAAAAGAATTGCTTCCAGGCTCATTCAGGTTGTTCACAGAATAAAGGTCCTTGTGGTTGTAGGACTGAATTTCCCATTTTCTTGCTGAAGGTCAGCCAGTATCAGCTTCTAGAGGCCATTCACATTCCTTCTCAGGTGGCCCTCTCAATCTTCACACCAGCAACATCTTGAATCATTCCCTCATTTGGAATCTCTCTGCCTTCCTCTTCTGCCACCAGCTGGAGGAAGCATTCACTGAGCTCAACAACTGGCCTGTACCCTCTTTATTGAGATGAATCCACTGATCATGAGCTTGGACATTGGGGCATTGTTAAATTGCTATAAAATTGTCTAATGGCTTACTCTCCATTTTGGTACCTAACTCACCGCGGACCAGTTTATTTTTTTAAATGAAACTTATTATTTTTAAATTGCGTCAATTACACACAAGATAGATGATAGCTACCAAAAACTCAGAGAACTACTGTGACATTATGATTTGTCCTTGTCTTTAGTTTTGGCACAGAGCTTCTAAAACCCTTGGAATTTCCTAAGTGATAAGAGGGATAAAGGTGTCTATCATGCTAATAAGGTGACTTTTGGAAAGCCATTAGGTAACCTAAGGATGGGGGCTTGCCCCGGGGAACAAAGCATGTGATTAGAGGGTTGGAACTTTCAGCCCCACCTCCTGACTTCTGGGGAGAAGTGAGGGACTGGAGATTGAATTCAATCACCAATGACCAATGATTTAGTCAATTGTGCCTCTGTAATGAAGCCTCCATAAAAACCCAGAGGGATAGGGTTCAGAGAGCTGAGATGTGAGATTCTATAGCCTGACGATCAGAAGCACAGGGGACAATGTGCACTTGCTACTGGCATCTGAGGTTGCAGGGGGGCATTCTTGTAAGACTGAGCCCTTGACCTGTGGGGTCTGACCCTATGTAGACAGTGTCAGAACTGAATTGAGTTAATTGCCTGATGGTGGGGAAAACCTCACTGATTAGAATTAGGTGCATAATCAGGATTGGATAGCCCATACTCTCCTCAACCACCTTACAACAATCTCACTATCCTTCTCTCTCTAGAAGAAACCCCAGTTATGAACTGGTGGGTATACATCCAGACGAGTTTTAATACTTTACATACATTTATTTGCACCCCTGGAAAAGGCATAGTCTTGTTTCATGTAGGTGTTTTGATATAAACGATTACTATCCTCCACATCTAATCTGAGAGTTGCTTTTTATCACCAAGCAGCACTTTTTGGGGGTTATCTCCGTGGTCCATCCATATGGATGTGATTCATCTCTCTGAATGTCCTATGCATTGTTTTATTTAGGCATTGCCCCTTGTGTTATATACATTTATAGTTTTCACATTTGCAAGCCATGCTGCACTGGCTGTCTTATGCATGCCTCCTTGTGCTGAGGCACAAGTGTTTCTCTAGAGAAGATACTTCCATGTATAATTGCTGGTCCTGGAGTAGGAACACTGAATTATAAGAGGTACAGTTAAATTGCTTCCCCTGAGGGCCAGATAAGACTAATCTATTCTACAATCACAGCACTCTGAGATCTGCCTTACTCCACATCTTCACCACACTGGATCCCATCCCACTTAAATATTGCCAGTCCCATTGAGATGACCTCAGTCCTCCTGGTTTTTGTTTGTTTGTTTGTTTGTTTTTTATTCAAGTATAGTTAACACAATGTTACATTAGTTTCACATCTATAACATAGTGATTCCACAAGTCTAATGTTATGCTCTGCTCACCACAAGTGTGTGTTCTCTGTCCTCATACAATTATAATATAGGTCCTTCTTGTTTTAATTTACATTTCCCTGTGTACTAATGAGACTGAGTAACTTCTTATATGTTTATTGGCCATTTTTATATCCTCTTTTAAAAAACTATTGCTTGTATTTTTTAACCATTTAAAAATTGGATTATTTGTCTCATTGATTTTCAAGCATTCTTTATATACTTTTTACTAATCCTTTGCTACATATGTTGCAAAATATTTTCTCACTAAGTTGCTAATATTTTAAAGTTGTTTATGGTGTCTTCTGTTTAGAGAATTTTTTTATTTTGAGATAGAGAAATATATCTTTTTTTTTTTACTCCATACTTTGTATTTTGGGGGTTTGAAAATTAGCACCTAGCAATAAGTAACTCATCCTTCACGTAGGGTGGTAATGATAATTTCTACATTTTCTTCTCGTAATTTTAAAGTTCTGTGCTTTACATTTAGGTCTTAAATCCATCTGGAATTATGGAAAGGTTGGGGGGCTTAAGTGGGTATATCTGATTAGAGATGGTGATTTTAGTCTCTTTCATATGTCCACTTATTGAATAATCTTCCCTCTCCCCACTGATTTAAAACACTGCCCCCACCTTCTTCCATATACAATATACCATTTACCATATAACCAGCTGTAACCCAAGTCACAGGTGTTCGCTCCTTGGTGAGTCACAGAAACTATACCAAGTAGAATTGTTGCACAAAGGGAACTTTATTTGCAGCTAGTAAGGAGATGACCAGGAATAACTTCCAAAGCCGTGACTCCTTAAGCAAGGGTGAATGGGTTCCTTTTATTCAGGGCTAGGATGAATATTTAGGAAGGGCAGCGTATCATCATTTGTAGAGGTAGGCTTAAGGTCGCACATGTGCCTTAAGGAAACATGCCTATTCATATACTGTGTGTTATGTAAATGAGGCTTGGGCTCCTCCTTGGGCAGAGAGTTCAGTATTATAATGAGGTGGTAACTGTTGATTACTCCATGGGTTCTTCCACAGCCATCTGAGCAGGCATGAGCCAGGGGTGAGGCTCGAACTGGTGGGAAGGGCCTGGGCCACTGAGGCTCTTCACCTGGGCAGTCGTTATTGCTTAAGGGGTAGTTCTGGTTTCCATCAGGGGATGCTATGCCCATTGGCTCTTTTGCCTGAGTGAAGAGGTAAACTTGACTGAGGCAAAGAAGAACTTGAAAGAAGAGCTTATGGAAAAATGAGGGACAAAGGTTGGGGGAGAGTCAAAAGAACCTAAGAACTACTAATAGTGGTGAGGCTCAAGAACTACTAATAGCCTAGCATTGACCAGAAGGCTGACCAATAACAGAAACAGTGGGCTAACACATATTTTGTATATGTATCATATACTGTATTCTTACAATAAAGTCAGCTAAGAAAATGTTATCAAGAAAACCATAAGACAGAGAAAGTACTTTGACAGTACAGTACTGTATTTATTGAAAAAAAAATCCACGCATCAGTAGACCTAAGTAGTTCAAACCTGTGCTGTTCAAGTGTCCCCAGTACATAAAGCAGACCACAATTGAGCATCTTAATGCCACTCGGGAGGTTGGTCAAGGATGCTGAGAGAGTGACTGTGTGCCCCTGGGCAGCCTCTTTGAGCCAAGCTGGAGCCAAGAGCAGGAGGATGAGGAGCAAGGGAGAAGCCCCTGGTCAAAGGCCTTGAGGCCGGAGGGGTCGAGGTCTTGAGGATCCCACGGAAGCCAGCATGGACACAAGGGCTGGATCATCAGGGGACCGTGGGACACAGTATGGAGGTTGGGTTTTACCACATTTGCCATGAGAAGCCAGGGAGAGGTGAGGGAAGGGAAAAGCTATGCACTTATTGGAACAAGTTCTTCACAGCAACAAATTTGGAAGTGGGTATCATCTAGAACCATCATTTACTGTGGGTTTTCAAAAAAATGGTAAACATCATTTTACTCTTTTTCCCGTTGCTACCCTCTCCTTCGGTTTCAATCTCAGTCTTCTGTAGGGCAGTAATTCCAGGTGAACAGATTACTTATTTTTTTTTTTAAAGATTTTATTTATTTATTTCACAGTGGGAGAGAGATCACAAGGAGGCAGAGAGGCAGGCATAGAGAGAGGGGGAAGCAGGCTCCCTGCTGAGCAGAGAGCCCGATGCGGGCCTCGATCCCAGGACGCTGAGATCATGACCTGGGCCGAAAGCAGAGGCTTTAACCCACTGGGCCACCCAGGCGCCCCCAGGTGAACAGATTACTGTAGTGTCTTCCTTGAAGTCAGCTGGTAAATAAACCCCATTCTCTTCATTTTGACAGCCAGGCAGTAGCTTTGCAGTGTTCTTTAGCTGAAGGGGAAAAGAAATAGAGTGAATGAGTGAATGAAGATTTTATTTTCCTTTCTCTTGGCCAAAAATATACTCGGGCTTTAATGCGACAAAGGTGAAGTCTGAGCTGAAAGTCAGGGGACCAGCAGCAGCCTGCAGGCAACTATCTCCTGTCTCAGGCTGTAGATAGGTAAGCACCGTGGTTTGCCGCCTTGGATCTCCTGCCGTGGTACTGAGACTATCAGAGTGAACCGATCACCAATGTCTGGGACTTACTTTGTTTAGCTTATCATAAGCCTTGGCCAGGCTCCACAACACCTGGTAATAAAAATATTCAGTTACTGTAGATGGGATTAAGTGTCATGTTTTGTTATGCATCAGAAACTAATTTTGAAACAGGAAGCAAAGGGTAAGACCAGGTCTGGGACGAAACGCACAAACAACGGAATCCTCCATTACCTGTCACTGGGAGTGGTCTTTATTTTATTTTATGTTTTTAAAGAATTTATTTATTTGAGAGAGGGAGAGAGGGTGTGAGAGAGAGCATGAGAGGCAAGAAGGTCAGAGGGAGCAGCAGACTTCTCACAGAGCTGGGAGTCTAATGCAGGACTCAGTCTGGGGACTCCGGGATCATGACCTGAGCTGAAGGCGATTGCATAACCAACTGAGCCACCCAGGTGCCTAGGAGTGGTCTTTTGGTTCTTGGGTACTTTATTTAATTTGGAAGCCTCATTTCTCTGATTTATAAAGTGAAAATAATTATACCTTTTCATTGGGTGATGGGGATAAATAAGGTAATACACTATATATGTAAATATAAATATATATAAATACATATATGTATGTATTTGAGGTAAGGAATTTGAGACTTGTGCCTAGGGTTCCTCTGATAATGCTATTAGTCTTATTTCTGAGAGGAAAAGCCCAGCCTGGTGGGAACAAACTACAGGAAATCTCAACGAAACTGTGTGTTAAAGAGTGCCTAGGTGGCTCAGTTGGTTAAGCGCCTGCCTTCAGCTCAGGTCTTGATCCCAGGTTCCTGGGATTGGGCCCCATATTGGGCTCCCTGCTCAGTTGGGAGCCTGCTTCTCCCTCTCCCTCTGCCACTCCCCATTGCTCATTCTCTCTCTCTCTAATAAATAAATAAAATCTTTAAAAAAAAAAAAAGAAAAAGAAGAGGAAGAAGGAATCTGTGTGTTAGGCCTGGAAGATATATGGAATGCATGTTCCAATACATAGTGATCATCCTCACACAAACTCTGGGCTTCTTCCAGTAATGTGTATCACATTGCTGGTCCCACATTCACTCAGTGTCTGAAATTGAGACAAGGGCTCATCCTCAAGGGCTCAGGGCATCCTCAGGGCATCCTCCCAAGCCTTACCTGACCCCATCCACACATCTGATCTTGTCTCTAAATATTGGTCGCTTTTTCTCTCTGCTTTCCAGCTTTGGGTTTAGACCAGGGGTTGGCAAACTTTTTTTGAAAAGTGTGAGATAGTAAATACTTTTTGCTGTGCCAACCATACAATCTCTGTTATAACTACTCAACCCCATGATTCCAGCACAAAAGCAGCCATAGATAATTATGTGAAAGAATAGGTGTGACTGTGTTCTAATAAAACTTTATTTACAAAAACAAGTGGAGGGCCAGATTTCACTCAAAGGAGGTAGTTAGCTGGCCCCTGATTTAGACCGCCATGATCTCTTGGAGGTTAGAAGTGTGGTCCCCAGGGCTCCCTACAGGTCGGATCTAGTCCTGTCATTCTCAATTTAAAATCTTTCAATGGTTTTCTTACTTTCTTTTTCCTTTTTTCCTTTCTTTCTTTCTTTCTTTCTTTCTTTCTTTCTTTCTTTCTTTCTTTCTTTCTTTCTTTCATTCTTCCTTCCTTCCTTCCTTCCTTCCTTCCTTCCTTCCTTTCTTTTCTTTCTTTCTCTCTCTCTTTCTTTCTTTCTTTTCTTCCTTCCTTCCTTCTATTTTTTTTTTTTTTGCAAAGGGTGGTCTTAGAACCTATCATTAAAATCACTTGAGCTGCTTTTCTGAATGCAGTGTTCTAGGCTCCTCTCCAGAGCTACTAAAACAGAGCTGGATATGAATGAGTATCCCATGGAATTCTAATGCAGGTGTTCTCAAAATAAGCCCATGGACCCCTGAGGGTACCTCGTGTGGTTTCAGGAAGTCTGTAATGCAGGGAAGAATTGTGAAGTGTGTTGAGGGTGGGAGGAAAGCCTCATGGAGAAGGTGACAGCTGAGTAAAGGCCTGAAGGAGGAAGCATATCTCTGCAAGGAATGTTCCAGGCAGAGAGAAAGCCCCCAGGCTGGCATGAATGGTGAGTAGGCCAGTGTGGTTGGTGTGTGTGTTGGGAGGGGAAGGGAGAGGGAGCAATGAGAGAGGAGGAGACAGGGCCACAGAGGAAAGGGGCTAGAACAGATGGAGTAGGGCCTTGGAAGCCATTGAGAGACTTGGCTTTCTGCTCAGAACAAAATGGGAGCCGGAGAGTTTCAGGTCAAATTATGCAAGCTATTCCAGGAATTCTAGCCATCTCTTCCCTCTTCCTCACACTCAGTCTGAGCATTTATCTCTCTCCCCCTGTGGGCTGCAAGTCCTTTGAGGATCCAGGCTCTCTGTCTTACCTGCCTTTATCTGCAGTGCCGGCCATGCCCAGGATCCTGTGGGTACTCAACAAGTAGTGATGAATGTCAAAATGCCTTTGTTTTGCTCCATGACTGGATTCTGATTTTAGTTTGGTAAGAACTTTTTGAGAAAAGAACAGCTTGTTTCAAATAAACATGAAAAAATATTCATTTTTCTATGCGAAGCTTAATAAATGACATATTATCTTTTTTTTTTAAAAAAAATCCCACCATCAAAAACACTTCACCAGAGAATGAGAAATTAACATGCCTTTCCTTTGTGATCATAAATAAATACGAATTAAAAAATTAGTGTTTTCCGGATGCGATTCTGTGGCATTAGAAAAGCAAATCCCTCTTTTCTGTAGTGGGCCATTAGGGAGTTTCACAATTCTCTTTTCCGCTCTTCTCAGAATGTGGCTGGCCTCCTGTGTTGACGCGTCCCCTCCACCTCCCTGGGAGGATCTTTCTGGGCAGTGTTTTCCTCAGGACCATCTAAGGAAGAGTTAGGCAGTTGGCACTAATCACACAGTGACCCCCAGCCTGACACCCCACCGCTGGACCCCAGGTGCTGTGCTACGTGGCTGCCACTCTTCATTCTGGCCCAGTATTTTCTTCCCCTTGGAGAGGACAACAAGTCCTGCCCCCAGGACTGAAAACCTAGGGAGGCGAAACATACCTGCCACCAGGAACTGCCCTTCCCCACCCCTTCACTTTCAAAAAGGGGGCAAGAGGAAAGGAGAGGCGCCCCCATTGTTTGCCAAAGCTTGAAGCCTAATGGAAGGGATTTTAAGGAAGAAGAACGTCACAGCTCAAAGAAATAGTATACTAGCAAACACGTATTTGTGTGTGTGTGTGTGTTTGTAAGTGTGTGGTGCCAGGGCTTTTGTTCCCACCAGGAACTGTCCTTTTTATCTGTATTTGCAAGAAAAAGTCTAATAGTTCCTCTTGTTCTGTGTCTAAGAAGTCATTTCCCTTGGGACGGCAGTTTTCAGAAGCGCTGACAAGGAGTTTCCTTAGAGCAGAGGAGACTTTGAATCCCTTCCCTCTAGACTGAAGGTCTGCAATGTGCTTTGCAGCCCACGGGGCGGGGGGCCGGCACTGGCTGGAGTGTGTGGGATCAGTCCAGTGGCCAGCACTTAGCTTATCGTGTGGAAGGAGTGCTGTTCGTATTTGTTAAACAGAGGAGTATGAGGTGATACATGATTTGCTGTACTAACCTATGTACTTCCCATCCTCCACCTCTTAACCCTCGCTCCACCCCAAGGAAGCAGCCACCGGGAGGCCTTCACTACCCCAGGGAATGAATGATGGGAAAGACAGGGTTTTTGAGGGAACTCGGAGCAGAAACCACTGATTTGGGCAAATTCCTTATGAATTAGATTTCCTGAGTTAGTGGAGCCTGAGTGGGGAAAGCATTCCCCCATCATTCCTAGAAGCCACATCCCAGGCAGAGGGGACAGCCGAACCTGCAGGAGTGTTTGAGGAATCTGAGATGAGACTGGGAGGTGGGTACCAAGACCCCAGAGGACATGGCTGGGATGGTCTCACCTGGGAGTTAAAGAATGTTCCCCAGGAGCCTAAGGGCACCAGGGAAGGGCGGACAGCCTGCCTCTGTAGGCCCAGGAGCAGAACATCCCTCGGGCTGTAGGGGACACCCAGAGAACTAGCAACCACTCCACCGCTGCCTCGCTACTGCTCAGAGCAGAACAGGGCCGGGCACAGAGCAGGCACTCCATGTACTCAGGGAATACGTTCAGTTTCCCACTCTTCCCTTGACTAAGTCATAACCCATTTTGTGTCTGTTACTTGTTTATAAAGCAGAGACAATATTTTTTATTTTGTTTTATTTATTTGAGAGCTAGAGAGAGAGTGTGCAAGAGTTGGGGGGGAGGGGCAGAGAGAGAGGGAGAAGCAGACTCCCTGCCGAGCAGGGAGCTGGAGGTGGGGCTCCATCCCAGCACCCAGGGACCACAACTGGAGCTGAAGGCAGACACTCAACTGACTGAGCCACCCAGGCACCCTAAAGCAGAGACATTCTGACACCTCTCTAAAAACAGGGGAAATAGCACCAGGTACCTGCAAGACATTGTTAAGGAGGGCACTGACACGTAAGACATGCTCTTGGAACCCAAATACATACCAGTTGGGAGAACAAAGCTCAGGGAGTAAAAGGAGAAAAAGAAGTATGAAAAAGAAGTTTGCAAGAGCCAGATGAGGCTGACCATCATTGCCAGAAGAATGGAGGGAAGGGAGAGATTAGGCAGGAGGAGGATACTGACATACGAGTAGGGTTGACATGAGAGGGGCAGGGCTGTAGGGAAGGTGTGGTAGGAGAGGAACTGAATGAGCCAAGGGGAAGCAGGGATGAGCACAGTGTGTTCCATTACAACAGACTATCAATCAGAAAGGCTGGAGCGGAGAGTTGATCTACTCATATGACTAGAGAGAGGGGCCAGCCAACTGTGACAGTTCTCAATGCCAAGCTAAGGAGTCCGGACTTGGCATGGAAGCAAGACCCATCCCCTATTTTGCAGGGCCCAAGGCAAATGAAAATTCGGGGTTCCTTCCTCCAACATTCAGAGTCTCAACCGAGGACCGCAGAGCATTCAACCCCACGCAGGGCCCTGGAGGAGCGACTGCTGGACAGGTACCCCTATGAGGCCCACACTGCGTTGTGTGAGCATTGAGGATGCTTTCCAAGGCTTTGAGACAGAGATGCCAGATTACTCTGGCACCGTAGAAAGACGAGCTGTCGGTACCTTCTAGGCGGGTGGGGACAGAAGTGGCGGAGGGATACCTAGTAGGAAATCATTGGACTTGTCCCAGTGCGGTAAGAAGCGCACGGAGAAGGTCAACGGTTGGAGGAATGGGACAAAGGGGCACATGTGATGTGTTAGCAGGGGTCAATGTCTCTAGGGGCTGAGTGGCTTACACAGCCTTGACGCCACGGCTTGCACCGGGTCCTGGAGAAAGTTGAAATCACGGAGAGAAAGAAGAAGCGTGGGAAAGGAGTTCGTTTGGGGAGGTTGGCGAGGGGTAAGCGGGCTCACTCATGCTGAAGAGGATGTAAGGGCAGGGCCTCCAAGAAGAAATGCCCCGCTGGCTGTTGAGGATGAGGAAGGAAGTTCTGGTTTGGCAACGTTGATCTGAAGGACATGAGAAGTGCTGGGTAGCTGCACATATGCAGTTTCTTAGGAATCAAGTGGCTAGCTAAGCGGGGTGCTAAAACCAGCGAGTACCTTAAAATAATATTTTCCACCTCCACTTAAAGGAATTGGGCAATCAGCCGTGATGTTGGAGCCAGCAGCCCTGTGGAAGGCTTTCTCAGTTGCTATTTCCATAAGGTGATGGTGCAGAATAACGAATCTATTTTGATCTTGCAGCGCTAAAACATGGTAAAAAATAAATAAATAAATAAAAGCCTAAATACTGGTAAAAACGAATCAGCATTAACTGTCAAATGGCTCTTGTGGCAGGTTCCCCCCCCCCACTTTTTAATGATCCATTTATTTTTCAGGCAATTCTTTCAGGAATTTGAAAGTTTAAGCAGGGGTTACATAGAGAACTAACAGGAAATGTCTCATCTTTCCAAGTTTATTGTTGAGAGTGGCCAGATGTCATTTGTTTGTGAGTGGGAAATGGGAAGTTAGATCACAGAACGTGAAATTTAAAACTCCATGCTAAAAAAAAAAAAAAAAAAGAGGGGGCGAGAGCAAAGAGGAGAGACACACACAGGGAAGCCACTTTGCCTCTTGTGACTTATGTTAACAGTGTAGTGCAGCCATGCTCACAAGCAAGACGCTAATATGAGAACATGCTTTACTGTCTGCAGGCATCACTCCCTTCGAGGTCTGTGTGCAAACAGCTGGTCTCCGCCTGTCCAGGCCAGGGTGTTTGGGAGCTCTCTGCGGATCTGCTGTAATTATAAACCCCATGAAGGGCCAGGAATGGAGGCCAACGTTCTTATTGGTCATCATGCCCCAGAATAAAGAACGAGAAAGGAGCTTACAAAAAGAGTTCTTTGCTTTAGTGCTTACAAAGTGTAATTACACTGATTTTTTTTTTTTTAAATAATTTTCAGCCTCTCTGGTTTAAACTCTGGGTCAAACACTTCCAGACTGTTCGGGCTGGCTGGCTCCAATCTGGCCCCTTCGTCTCTAATTGCTCACTGACTCTCCCGGAAATACCCTCTGCGTCCCTGTTGCTACAGTGGGCTTTGGCAGGCTCCCTCCCGGTCAGGTGTTTTCCCCCACGGTTGCCATGGCAGCAGTGTTCAACAGAGGTTCTGAGGGGCTTGGAATTGACAAGCCAGAGGTGGGGCCTGAGTTCTTGTCTCCAGTCCACGACTTGCTGATCCGTCTTCCTCAGAGAGAGAGCACATAGTATGGGATTGTGCTTCCTTGGAAGATGACAGGCACCAGGCCAGACGCACAGACGTAAATTTGGAATTGGTTATTGGATCACTGGGCCAAACATGGGAAACATAGCTGAAGGGGAAGATACAAAGCAAAAGGATCCAAGAGCAGCTCCGAGGCTCAGAACTTCTTGGCCAGTTTTGCAAAGGAAAAAAAAGCCTGAACCTACTGCTGGGCTTTCAAGGGCAACAGGAAAGATTCTGTTCAACCCCAGCCCTCTCTTCCACTCAGATTAGTTAGCAGTTTTCCTTCCTCAGGCCCTGCCTAAGATCCTGACATCCCCACGTTAGTCTCTCCCTGGGGTTAAATCCTTAAGGTCTCATATATGCAAATACTGACCCGGAGAAGTGAGCCCATTAGCCAGGTTCCTTGGCCATCGTGGCTATGCAGGCATTTACCGTCATAGTGTCCAAGGGGTGGGAAACACAAGAGATAAGTTTTGTTTTGTTTTTTATGATTGTGATAAAATAGAGGTACACCAAAATTTACCAATTTAACCATTTGCAAGTGTACAGTCCAGTAGTGTTAAGTACACTCACAGTATTACGCACCATCACCACTACCCATTTCCAGAACTTTTCATCACCCCAAACAGAAACTGTGCACCCGTTAAATAATATTTCTCCACTCCCCACCTCCCCCCCCAAACCCTGGTAAACCCTACTCTACTTGATGACTCTGTGAATTTGCCTATTCTAGGTATCAACAGATAAGTTTCTAAAAATAACATCACTGGAGCGCCTGGCTGGCTCAGTGAATACAGCGTGCAACTCTTGATCTTGGGGCTGTGAGTTCGAGCACCATGTTGGACATGGAGCCTACTTAATTAAAACAACAACAACAACAAAAACCTTTGTTGTTTTTGTGAAAATAATACATGTTTTTTAATACATGCTAAAGGAATACAGAAAAGTACAAAGGCAAAAAAGCAAAGGAAAATTACATCATAAATTACCATTGTCAAAATTTGCTCAATGTCATCCCAGACACCTCTGTATGCATATAGACTTACAGAACCATAGGAAGAAAAATGCAGTCAGAGGGAGAAGCAGACTCCCCGCTGAGCAAGGAGCTTGACGCAGGACCAGATCCCAAGATACTGGGATCGTGACCTCAGCAGAAGGCAGCCACTTAATTGACTGAGCCACCCAGGCGTCCCCGATTTAGGGCCTATCCTCATCCAGGATGAGCTCATTTCAAGATCCTTAATTTAATTACACCTGCAAAGACGGTTTTTCCAAATAAGCTGACATTCACAGGTTCCAGGCAGCCCTATCTTTTGGCATTGGTATTCAACCCACAAGGCGTCGTGGTGAATGACGGATTCGAGAAGCAGTACTCCCCCAGTTGGTGCTTATGAGCCCATCAGGGACTCGGACAGAACAGTCGCTTGGTTAAACTTCAGGTCTGACTTGAATCGGGAGCTCCCGGGGATACCATGTGTTGGAGCTGGCCCGAGTATAGCTACACCCACACCAGTAAATGTCTCTACCTTTCACTATTAGATAAAAATTTCTCTTTCGGGGGCTAGAAAGGCACAGCCTCACTTAGTTTCTGATTAGGAAAAAAAAGCAGCAAAGCTCAAACCCAGCGAGGCTGTGTCACAAGTCTATATACATAGTGCTCGCTTGTTGATCACAGAAACACCCACAAAGGAGTTTAGTTCCATATTTTGAACTGTCCCCAAATTTATAGGACGTATGATGAGGTTGGAACATCTGATAAATTATTTTTGGAAAATAAACCGAGTTCTGGTCCAGAGGGTACATTTAAACCTTTACTCCTTTGTCTGAGTTCACTAAGGACTGTGCGGTCTAAGGCTTGAGGCCTCCACTTGCCAGGAAGCTGGTGCAATTGGGTAGATTCTGGCTTTACTTTGCCTGAGAGAGCCTTGCCCTGCCATACTAATCCCTATAATTCTCCTTTTCTTTTCTTTTTAGTCCTTCTGATGCCAAATTTGAAGAGGCTTAACATGGATTCCTTTTGATACCAGAGATCTTCTGTGGTAGGAATCCTCCTCCTTCATCATCCTGTCTGACCCAGAGCTCGATCCCTCCTTGAATCCTTGTCTACTTATCCTAAACCTTAAAATTCAAGGCTTCTTCTGAAATTCCAAGGGCTTTATGACTGTACTACTTACGAGCACTTGCACACACGTCATTTGCTGATGCTGGAAGAAGACAGATGGTACCATGTCTTGCCTTCCTGTGTCTCTCATCTGTGTCCAGGACTAGCATGACCAAATATAAGTCAGTGTTGTTTGAATGACACTGGAAGGCCCTGGTATTCCTGGAATCCCCCAAATCAGCAGGAAGATACTCAGTTTCTCAGAATTCAACAGCCTCAAAAATTTAATTCATTTTGTTTGATTTTATTTTTTAAATTATTTTCTTAATTCCAGTATAATTAATATATAGTATGTTAGTTTCAGGTGTGCAATATAGTGATTCAGCAATTCTATACATTACTCAGTGCTCATCACAGTAAGTGTACTCTTAATCCCCTTCACCTGTTTCACCCATCCCCACACCCACTTCTCTGGCAATCATGGATTTGTTCTCTTTGCTTAAGAGTCTGGTTCGTTGTTTCTCTTTTTTCTCAGTGTTCATTTGTTTTGATTCTTAAATTCCACATATGAGTGAAATCATATGGTATTTTTCTTTCTTTGATTTATTTCACTTAGCATTATACCCTCTAGATCTATCCATGCTGTTGCAAATGGCAAGATTCCCTTCTTCTTTTATGACTGAGTTATATTCCAGTGTGTGTGTGTGTTTGTGTATCTCACATCTTCTTTATCCATTCATCTACCGCTGGACACTTGAGTTCCTTCTAAATAATGCTGCAATAAATATAGGGTGCATACACCTTTTAGTATTAGCATTTTTGTATTGTTTTGTAAATACCCAGTAGTGCGATTACTGGATCATGTGGTAATACTATTTTTAAATTTTTGAGGAATCTCTAGTGTTTTCCACAGTGGCTGCACCAATTTGCATTTCTACCAATAGTGCATGAGAGTTCCTTTTCCTCCACATCCTCACCAACACTTGTCTTTCTTATGTTTTTTGATTTTAGCCATTCTGACGGGTGTGAGGTGATATCTCATTGTGGTTTTGATTTGCATTTCCCTGATGATTAGTGATGCTGAGCATCTTTTCATGTGTATGTTGGCCATCTGTATGTTTATGTCTCCTGCCCATTTTTAATTAGATTATTTGTTTTGGGGGTGTTGAGTTATATAAGTTCTTTATGTATTTTGGACACTAATGCCTTATCAGGTATATCATTTGCAAATATCTTCACCCATTCAGTAGGTTCTCTTTTTGTTTTGTTGATTGTTTCCTTTGCTGTGAAGAAGTTTGTTATTTTGATGTAGTCCCAATCATTTATTTTTGCTTTTATTTCTCTTGGTTTAGACACATCAAGAAAAATGTTGCTATGGCCGATGTCGAATTCATTACTGCCTGTGCTCTCTTCTAGGATTTTTATAGTTTCAGATCTCACATTTAGTTCCAAATTTAATTCCTTTTGTGATAGTTGTCTTCTGCTGATTTTTATTTTCCTCAAAACTAGTTGTAAAAATCCGTAGCTTTGCTCTTTTTAGTAGCCTACTGTTAGTTTTATTATTTAGACCTCGTTCTTTTTTGCAGAAAAAAGTGTAAAGCCTCACATCCTGGAGTTTGACACATTTTTATTTGTGACTAATGCTATAGTCAGAGAGTCAGTATGATAGAGACTACCAGTCATGCATTGCTCGTACACAGCTCCCTTCTGCTAGGAAATGAAGCAGAATTCTCAAACAACAAGGGTGTTGAGCACACTGCCCATCGAGCCTTATTCATCATTGAGTGCATGACCTTTCTTCAGTGGTCCCTGCCAATAGCTCATACTGGACCAACCCAAGTCGGGCACAGTTCACCGGTTTTTACATAGATTTTTTAAATAATTGAGGTACAATTGATATATAACATTATATTAGTTTGAGGTGTATAACATAATGATTCGATATATATATTGCAAAATGATCACTACAGTAAGTCTAGTTAACATCCACCAGCACACATAGCTACAAAAATTATTTTTCTTATGATGAAAACCTTTTTAAAATTAATTTATTTACCTGAGAGAGAGAGAGAGAGAGAGAGAGAGAGAGAGAGAGAGAGAATGAGCAGGCAGAGGGGCAGAGGGAGAGAAAGAGGGGAAGAAGACTCCCTGCTCAGCAGGGAGTCCAATGCTGGGCTCCATCCCAAGACCCTGAGATCATGACCTGAATGAAACCAAAAGTCAGAGGCTTAATCAACTGAGCCATCCAGGCACCTCTGTTTTGATGAAAACTTCTAAGATTTACTTTCTTAGCAACTTTCAAATATACAGTACAGTATTATTAACTATAGTCAACATGCTGTATATTCTAGCCCCAGGATTTATTTGGTTTCTAAGTAGAAGCTTGTACCTTTTGACCACCTTCACCTATTTTGCCCACCCTCCACCTCCCACAGACTGGCAACCACCAATCTTTTGCCGTAGCTACGAGTTCAGGGAGTTTTGTTTGTTTGCTTTTAGATTCAACATGTTAGTGAAACCGTATGGTGTTTGTCTTTCTCTTTCTGACTTATTTCACTTACCGTAATGCCCTCAGGGTCCATCCATGTTGCCACACATGATAAGATTTCCTTCTTTTTATGGCTGAATAATATGTTGTCCATTATGTATATGTTATATATATAAACACACAACTACATACGCATACACACATACATACATGCACACACATATCTATAACATTTTCTTCATCCATTCAGGTTATTTCCATGTCTTGGCTGTTGTAAATAATGCTGCAATGGACATGGTGGGTACAGATATCTTTTTGAGTTAGTGTTTTTATTTCCATTAGATAAAGACCCAGAAATAGAATAGGAACCTCCATACTGTTTTCCACAGTAGCTGCACCAGTTTGCATTCCCACCTACAGTGCACAATGGTTCCTTTTTCCGCACATCCTCGCCAACACTTCTAATTTCTTATCTTTTTGGTAATAGCCATTCTAGCAGGTGTGAAGTGATATCTCATTGTGGTTTTGATTTGCATTTCCTGATGATGAGTGACAGTGAACACCCTTCCATGGACTTATTGGCCATCTCTATATATTCTTTGGGAAAATGACTTTTCAGATCCTCTACCATTTTAATTGGATTATTTATTTATTTGCTATTGAGTTGTATGAGATTTTCATATATTTTGGGTCTTAACCCCTTATCAGATATTTGATTTTCAAATATTTTCTCTGATTCAGTAGGCTGTGTTTTCATTTTGCAGATTGTTTCCTTTGCCGTGCAGAAGCCTTTTATTTTGATGTAGTCCCACTTGTTTGCTTTTGCTTTTGTTGCTTTTGCTTTTCGTGTCACATCCAAAAAATCATCATCACCAAGATGGATGTCAAGGAGCTTATCATCTGTGTTGCTTTTACACGGATTTAATACTCTCAACAAGCCCATATAGTGAATTATATTATTGTCTGCATTTTAAAACAAGAAAACTGGGGCCCTCAGAGGTGAAGTTAGCTGCCCGAGGTCACGTAGTTGGCTCTGGATGCCTGGTCTCAAAGTCCATACATCTGATCGCTTGTGGCACTGGTGGTTGTCACCTGACAACTGTGGCAGCCTCCTGGGTCACAGGTCTGGGGAGGCAGGAGGGCAGTAGCCACAAACCACACTACCCTTCCTGGAAGAGCTAGCAGACATCTGAACAACATTCATCTGGGACACTGTGAAACGGGGAGCAAATTACAACACATCTCGCTTAGTATGACTAGAATCCCATGGGTTAGGTCCTACGCACTGTTTTTAATCCCCATTTTACTCAGGAGGAAATTGCTGGTTCAACCGACTGGATTTGCCCAAAGTCACCCAGTGGGTAGGTGGTGGAGTGAGATTTGAACCTAAATCTTCCCTCCCTAAGTTGACTGTTCCTAGGAACACACTGTCCCATGAATGCAGGGACAGCGCCTCCTTGGTCTGCTTTGATTGTTGATTCATAAAGCTCACCTCTTGGCACCCCTGCCCTCTTGTCTGAAATCCCCCTACAAGCCCTACCTCTGCCAGACCCTGACCCTGAAGGGCTTCCTCCACCAGGCAGACCTCCCTACTGATTCCTAGCACCTGGCCTGGAGTAGGTGCTCACAAACAGCATGTGGAAAGAATGGACAGATTTGTTCCGGGTAAAGAGTTTTTCCCAGAAAATCCCAGTTAACATGCAAATGTGTTGCCTGGCAGAGATGCCTGGAATTTGTTTACTGCTTCTCTCCCAGAGAGCGAGGAGGTTTTGAGGAATGACTTAATAAGAGTAAAGAATAAAGGGAGGGGAAGCCCTTAAGTTTAGGGAAATGCCCAGGGAAGAGGGGTGCACCCCAGGGAATTCGGGAGCAGGTTGGGGGACCTTGAATACTGTGGAAGAAAGAAGAGGAAGCAGTCTTAGTGGGGGAGGGGGGGAATAGGCTCACCCTCTTCAGTTTTGCTCCAGGCTGGCTGATTCTCAGCACACAGTGGGTCTGACTGCCTCCATAGACAATGGGAGAGCCCCACTGGCAGTGTCTAAGGACTGATTCTTCCCAGTCCTGGAAAAGGGTCCAAAGTTCAGGTTTCCTTGAGAGGGTCCTGGAAACAATCAACGTGGGGGGTAGAGGAGCTGGGTTCAAATCTTGTCTCCACAACCTATCCACTGGGCGGCCTTGGGCAAATCCAGTCACTCGAATTGACTACCCACAAGTACTGTCCTATTAGGTCATATCTTGGCTAGATCCTGAAGGGAGAGAAGCACCACTGGACCCATCTCTCACCCCCCAACCCCAAGTTCGTCCAAAAGCCCTGCCCCACCCCCTCCAGCAGGCAAATTTCCTCCCAGACCTTTCTCTATGCATTGACATACATAGTTATATACAATACGTGAAAACTGGATCACACTCTACATATCGTTCTGTGGCTTATCTTCTCCATTTACACAATCAGGCATCTTTCTCTGTCCGTTCACATATATCTGCCATCATCTTTTGAAAAGAGTTTCATTGTATTTCATCATAGGGCATACCAGACATACCACAATACACTAAGCCAGTCTCCCACTCACTAACAATGCAGTTGTCTCCAACCTTCTGCTGTTGCCAATGCTACAACGAACATCTCCACACCAGACGGAGCAGCCTTGTTGTTAAAAGACATTCCACCAACCCCTGTGCTTTGACCATGGCTTTTACTTAGGAAAGTGCAAAGCAGGAGCGCGTTTCTCCTGGGCTGGGGGACTCAGCTTTCCACCCCCCCGTTTCTGGCTGCCCTGAAAGCTGAGCCAGGCAGAGGATGAAGGGTTCCACCATGGCTTCGGAGCTAAGGTCAGTAAGAGTGGCCAAGCATGAGAATCCGGACCCCACGGACTCACCACCCCAGCCGGCCTCTCCCCTCTTATTCCAGGGAATGGAGGCACTCGGCATCATTTTCTGTAATGCCAAAGGAAATCCCCAGATAAGACGGACACCCTCATGCTTCACAGGAGGCACTTCCCCACTCCCACGGAGATAAACTCATGAATGCTTTCTTAATCACCACTCCTGATTCTCCGGGGCCCTGCGGGCCTGCCAAAACCTCTCTCAGCTCATTGCTGCTGCTCCCGCAGACAGAGACGGCGCTTCCTAGAAAATCATCATTCCATTTACTGTTTATTCTTGGGGCAGATTATGGTTTCCCATAAACTCTCCTAGCACTAAAGGTGGTTTTTCAGTAAATCTCATATGAAATGTCTACATGAAAGAGAAGATGTTCTTTATTTTATGTTTTCTACTTTATTTTTAATGTGTGAGACTAAAGGAAACCATTGTCCCATTTTTAGGTAGTGATAAAAGCCAGCAAGAGACCATTCTGGCAGGGGAACTCGGTACTGTTTTACAATCATTAACTCGACTCCCTAAAAAGTCAGCGTTCTGGCTGGGGTATGAAGAAGACAGAACTGTTTGATCATTACACATTGGAGTACACAAGTTTGTCATATTCGTCATTGTGGTCTTCACTTTTGCTAACTCTGGGAACCAGTGCCATTAGTTCCTCATTATTTCTAATGACTTTTTAAAACATAGCTTCATCCTAATTAATAGCTTAAATAATGGTCTTGGTGTGCTGGTTGTATTTTTTCCTAAAGCATATTAAAATTTAAAAAATGTTAACTATCACCTACAATGTTCTGGAGTCCGGAACAGCAGCACACTTTATTATTTATTTATTTATTATTTATATTATTTATTGTTTATTAAACACTGGACTTGATTGGATCCCAGATTTCTAGCCTCCTGCTGGGGTGTCTTCTAAGGTTAACAAAATACTGTTCAGACATGAAGCATTGCCATCTGTCTTTGCATTTTTGCACATTTAATATGCCTTCAATCTAGAAATTGAGAGCTGGGAAGGATGGAGAAATTACCTACTTATGAAACGTAGGGTAGTTGGTTGAAAAGCTCATGAGTTTTGGAATCAGGCCCAGGTACCAATCTTAGGACATTGGTAAGACTCCTCATTTCTAAAGGAGGCATGTCAAGAGCCACTTCATACGGCAAAGCAAAGATTAAATGAGATAAGAAACTCAAAGTGCCTGGTTGAGGGAAGGCATCTATACCCAGTAGTGACCAGGTTGACCATCAGTGCAAGTCTAGATGGAGCAGTCACCCAAGTGAACCCAAGTGCCTATCTGAACCAACCACAGGTTACACACTCCTCCTCACCCCCCACCCTAGACCCCATCCCAGTAGGACCTTCTCATGACCAGATGGAGAGTCCATAGCCTTTGAAAGAGGTTTCAAGTAGTGGAAGGGTCAAG
The DNA here is from genome assembly GCA_002007465.1 of Ailurus styani. NCBI lineage: Eukaryota > Metazoa > Chordata > Mammalia > Carnivora > Ailuridae > Ailurus > Ailurus styani. Next base: position 948,151 of record LNAC01000277.1, read on the forward strand.
CTTCCACAGGCTTAAGATAAGAGAATGGAATACAACCACACAACCATTAGGAAATGCTTGGGACACATCCTGCATTATTGGAGAAGCAGCAGGAGGAGTTCTTCCCAATGTCCAGGGCGTTGAACCTCACATGGAAACCCACAAGTGATTTAGGGGTTACAAAACAAGGTGATATTATTTGCTATGATTAGGCATCCATCCCTGAAAAGGGGAAAGATGAAGTCCAATGTGAAAATTTTTGAATGGGAAAGGCAGCATGGTATCATGGTGAAGGGCGTGGGCCCCAGACCCGATGCCTGGATTTGAATCCTGTCTCCACCGTGCCCTGGCCCTTAGAACAGCAAGCTCAAGAGCTCGGGCATGGGCATGGGGCTGCATGTCAGGGGACAGCAAAGAGGCTGATGTGGCTGGAGTGGACTGAGCCGAGGGGGGGGGGGTTTGCAGCATCTTGTGCCTGCACGCCCCTAGGAGACCGCACTCATGGAGACCCCAATGGGAAAGGTGCCCTCCAGACACGGTGGGAACAGAGTCGGGCAGAGGAGAGCCAGGAGGAAACGCGGTAGGACCTCGAATGCCGTTATAATGACACTGACGCATACCCTGAGATAAGAAGATATTTGAGCTGAAGAGGGACGTGGTCTGACTCATTCTACTTTGCTGAGTTTATATTAGCCATATCACAGAGCTGGTATCTGTTTCTTTAGGTCTGAAGTAAGAAGCCATGCTATGATGGCTTTATTACTGTTGTAGCCATGGATAATTATCTAATTTCTATGACTAAAAGGAAAAGGAAATATATTATAGGTTTTCTAGTCCCAAGTAGGAGGATTCATTGACCAAGTGGCTCCCCTAGCTCTTCCTGCAGAGTCTGAAAGGGAGAAGCAGATGGGGAAGAGAGGGGATCATGGGGACATTGAGACTTGACCTGAGCCAACTGTGTGACCTTGGGCCAATGACTTAGCTTCTAGGGATTTTCAGCTTCTCCAACTGTACAATGGGGATAACAGTCCTTCTCCACAGGACTGTTGAAAGAAGCAGACAGAATAGCTGGGAAAGCACCCCAGGCACAGAGTAGGCCCACAACTCATGTGACTATTCTCTGAGCTGTGTGACATGATCGGCAGGTGTCTGAGGGTTACTAACCTGGGACTTCTTTCTTTGTCCTCTGGGGTTAGGATTAGGACTTGTGATAAAAATATTTCTGTCTGGGGCACCTGACTAGCTCAGTCCGTGAAGCACCCGGACTCTTGAGTTTGGCTCGGGTCATGATCTCAGGTTTGTGAGATGGAGCCCCGTATCGGCTCCACACTGGACATGGAACCTGCTTGAGATTCTCTCTCTCCCTCTCCCTCTTCTCCTCCCCACTGTGCGAGCTCTCTCTCTCTCTCTCGAGCTCTCTCTCTTTCTCTCTCTCTCTCTCTCTCAAATAAGTAAATCTTAAGACAAAACAAAACAAAAAACCCAAACCATTTCTATCTGGTCATGGTGGTAAACTATGGAAACGATACGGGATGGCTGTTCCAGATGCATGAACGTGCTGGTAGAGTGTGGCAGGCATTGAGGGGCTCTCTTAAGCTGACGTACGTTTAAGTGCGGTGGTGTTGATTGCCTTTTTGAGCAAGGGGTGGGAGAAAAAATGAGCACTCAGGAAAACCAGGAGAAGTATCAGGCATCCCCCTCACCAGCCTTCGTTGCCTTTTGCTGCTCTGTCCTCTGTCCTCTTTTACACCCAGCACGTGGTGTGGGGTCTGCCCTTCCTGGCCCCTCGGGTGTGGTGGTGGACAGGGTGAGGGGGGTGGGAGGGCCCCAGAGCAGCTGAGCAACTACAGATCTCACAGAAGATGTGCTCAGACCCAGTGCTGAAAAAACAACTCTGCTTCCTGCAGAGACTTCAAAAGCCCACACCCTGTCTACCGCTGCACATTTTTGCAGCTGAAGGAGAAACTGCTGGAAATAGGAGTTTCCCTGATGTCATTGGGATGATGCCGACTGTGTTCTCCAGGAGACATCAGGGAGTTGGCTCAGGAAGGGCTGGGTGGGAAGTGAGGCAACTTTGGACAAAGGTTCTGGGCTCTTTGCAAAGGGAGGTCAGGTGGGGCCCCTGGGTTCTGAGTTGGTTGAGCTTTCACCTGCACCGAACAGCGAAAGAAAGTTCTAGTCCTGGGATGCCTAGGTGGCTCAGTTAGTGAAGCGTCTGCCTTCAGCTCAAGTCATGATCCCGGAATCCTGGGATCAAGTCCCACATGGGGCTCATTGCTCAGTGGGGAGTCTGCTTCTCCCTCTGCCTCTGCCACTCCCCCTGCTTGTTCTTTCTGACAAATAAACAAAATATTAAAAAAAAAAAAAGAAGAAGAAGAAGAAGGAAGTTCTAGTCCTAAGAGTGGAGCGTATGGAGAGTAGAAATTCAGAGAAGGGATGAGCAGGGCAGGTAGAGGTTTGCAAGAACTTCTGAAATCTCCCTTTCTCCTTTCATCCTACCCTTCTTCCTCTGAAAAGAAGAAACCCTTTGTCCTGTTTCTTATCTCAGTGCTTCCAATTCACAATTTTGTTCAATTCTTGTAGGTTATGTTATCATCCCAAGTGGAATCCTTTAAAGATCCTGGAACACTGAGAGGAACCAGGGCTTCTTGGAGAAACAGCTGATTGCTGATTAGGGCAGAAATGTTCAAGATGAGCCGATGTGATTGTGCCAGAACGCACAGGCAGAAGGTGCCTAGGAGCCAGCTGTAGAGTCATCCTGGCCAAAGGTGGGACATTTTTAGCATCAAAAAGAATAATGACTGCAATATATCAAAAGGTAGAAATACAGAGAACTATGAGTTCATAATGATAAAAAGAGAACCCTTCCTGGTCTCCATTCGAGGTAGCGTGGGTACCAGTTCTTTTCTCTGAAAAGTGATAAAAAGAAGAATAAACATGCAACCTGCCTTCCCTGTGTGAACTAGATTTCAGAGAAGCCAAAGAGCTGATAAGATAGAGTTCATCTTTATGTAAGAATCCTTCCCAATGAATGCAGAAGGAATAATGGAATTAGAAAATCATGACTTTTATAACCCTTAGTAATAGAATGGATTTAGAAATGACCATCAGTGGATGTTAAACTATCTGGGAATTTCAAAACAAGAAATCTACAACACTGAGCACCTACGAAGTATTCTTCTCCCATAAAATACCTAAAACTGAATCTAAACAAGTGTCTACAACTGCCCTATCTAATCTGGCAGCCACGTGTGGCCCTTGAACACTTGAATTGTAGCTATTCTGAACAGAGATGTGCATTAAGTATCCAGTCCACATCCAATTTTGAAAATGCGGTATAAAAAAGAATATAAAATATCTCATAATTTTTTATATTAATCACATTTTGAAATGATATTTTGGCTATTTCACATTAAGTTAAATTATTAAAAATAGTTTCACCTATTCCTTTTAACTTATTTTTATTCCAGTGTAGTTAACATACAGTGTTAGATTAGTTTCAGGTGTTACAAAATGGTGATTCAACACTCCCATCTAGTACTCAGTGCTCATCAAGACAAGTGTACTCTTAATCCCCTTCACCCATTTTTTAAAAACTTTTTTAATGTGGCTAGAACATATGAAATTACATATGTGGCTGGCATTTTATTTCCATTAGCCATCCCATCGCTCTAAATCTTACTTAACAATTTACAGAACATACTGGCTATAATGGGACTAGCAAATAACACCAAGAGCAAACAATCAGCAAAGTCCAGGATGTGGGAAAATTCTACCAGATCATTTGTTATCTTTGTTAAGAAGGGCATTATCGTTATGTCTTTTAAAATGTGCTTACCTGGGAGGGACACATACTCAGGTGTTTGTGGATGAAATCATCTGTCCCATGGTATTTGCTCTAAACATGCTCAGTAAAAAAGTGTGAGGGATGGATGAAACTGGATCAGCAAAATTATGATTTTTTTAAAGATTTATTTATTAATTTATTTGACACAGAGAGAGAGAGAGAGATCACAAGTAGAGAGGCAGGCAGAGAGAGAGAGAGGAGGAAGCAGGCTCCCTGATGAGCAGAGAGCCCGATGCGGGGCTTGATCCCAGGACCCTGAGATCATGACCTGAGCCAAAGGCAGAGGCTTAACCCACTGAGCCACCCATGTGTCCCCAAAATTTTGATTATTGTTGAAACTAGGCCATGAGGTTTGGGAGTTCATGATATCCTCTCTCTTTTTTAAATGTCAAAAAGTTCTGGAATTTACTTATAACTACATAATATTTATAATGTATGTATAAATAATATACAATATTTAATAATATGGTTCTACATGTATGATATCTTATTATATAATAAAAATTATAATGATTTTTAATGCTTCAGAAAAGCTGTTTTTATTTTTAATGCCTGGGGAAGGTAACACACGACTGGTTTCTCAGGTAATGGTGAGTGAAACCTTAGAAGACAGAGTGCAGAGGGAATGGAAAGAAGCCTGACGAGACGGCCACCCACTCCTGTGGGTAACAGGTCTCCCTGGGTTTCCTGTGAGGAGTTCAGGCAGGCAGGCCAGGGCCAAGGCCCTGGATTCCTGAGGAGGGAGGTTGGCAGGGCCTGTAACCATCTGAGGAAGGCCAGGAGACCCAGGGGCTCCACTTCCCCGGCAGCTGGTGTCCCTGTCTGTCCCACAACCACCCCACGTAGCTGTCCTCCGCCTCAGCCGTCTCCCTGGGAGAATGGTTATTAATGCCTGATAATGCCTAATGGATTACCCTCAAAGGGACACTTACTTCTGAGCTCCACATAAAGCCTCACTTAGCTCAAAATAACAAATCTGGGAAGACTGGAGTCAGAATCTGCAGCTGGTCTGCCTGAGGCTGGCCGGCTCTGTGTGCGGACCACCCTCACAGGTCGGCCCTGGCATCCTGGCTCTGGCCTGTTGTTGGTCTACCTGAGGCACCAACCTGGAAGCTCATGAGAGGGGATGAATAATCACAGTTAAACTTGTTCACTTACTACCACTTACTGGTAGTAAGCGGGGAGCTAAGTGGGGGCAGCCAGCCCCCAGGGGGAGGAGACCAGTTTGGAAGGTGGTGGTGGCTCTTTTCATCGGGCCGTGATGCTTCCTGATACACCTGTCTCCACCAGAAGGAAATCCATCCCCTCCTTGCCCAGGACTTTCCTTTTGGTATTAACAGGACAGGGCCAAAAACGCAGAAAGTGTGCCCTGATTTCACCTGTTGTAGGAAACCCCAACGGACCATTTAACACTCTTCCTTCTTTCCTTTATCTTTTCTTTCTTGCTTTCTTTCTTTTTCAGATTTTATTTATTTATTTAAGAGACAGAGAGCAGAGGGGGAGGAAGAGGGAGGGGAAAGAATCTCAGACTCCACACTGAGCCAGATGCAGGTGCTCGAACTCACCACCCTGAGATCATGACCTGAGCCAAACCCAAGAGTCAGATGCTTACCTGAATGAGCCACCCAGATACCCCAGCAGTCTCCCTCTCTCCATTCCTTTATTCAGGTTACGGTTGAGCCAGTCCAGCTCTTTAGAGTAACAACTTCACTGTTACTTTATTTTACAAATCAGCTCTCAGAGGGCAAACCTATTTCCCCTTCCCAAGTTCCCATGGGATCACTCAGGTTGCCTCTTCAGGGTCTAGACAAGGATGCTAGTAAAAATTCGCTTTGTGCGGGTGAGTGTGGAGCCCAGCTATAACTAGCATGGCTTCTGGAGGTGCACAGAGTCTGTGTTGCAAACCTGTTTTGGCTCCTGAGATTGTGTGACCTTGAGCAAATAGCTTCTCTAAGCCTCAGTTTCCCTATAATGCACACTCTCGACATTCCTGTGAACAACCGGTGATATGTAACAGCTGGTGCTGTGCCTGGCCGCCGCTCGGCACCTGATGAACGATGGCCCGAGCCGTCGTGTATTCTCATAGCTGTTTTGCATTTTGGAACTGGCCCTGACTAAATGAGTTTTGCTTCCATAGTTTAAACTAAATGCCCAAACCAGGAGGTTTAGATTGCTTCTGTACCCCTGATGCAAATCCAGGGTGTTTCTGGATAGAATTTGAAGTGGGATGGGGCTGTGGAATAGAGGCTAATCCCATCAATGGGGTATCTTTGACACACCCACTGTGCGGGTGTCTCGGATTTAGCAACTCCATGGGGCTGGGGGTTGGGGGAATGGAACTGGTCCCCTCGCCCACAGTTGCTGCTCACTCACATGGAGTTAGCCTGAATTCCAGAGGACTCTGCTTCTCTGGCAGCTGACATCCCTGCACATACCCCCCAACCCTACCCCCCAACCCC